>WOVY01010077.1:0-420000 GCA_013436015.1 Rhipicephalus annulatus | reverse complement strand
GTGTGCAGCTGCCCCAAGTATGTTGTTTAGCACATCATCAGAGTCATGACCATTGCAAGAGAAAACAGAATATTTCGTTTCACAAAAAAATCTTCCGATTGACACAAAAAGCGAGTTTCCTCTTTTGCTCTGGGCACTCTCGCAGTCGCTAATGGCAAAATTTTCGCCCCGCCACGGTAGTCTAGTGGCTAAGGTGCTCGGCTACTGACCTGCAGGTCGTGGGATCAAATTTCGGCGGCCGCCGCTACATTTACGAAGTAGGCGGAAACGCTGTAGGCCCGTGCGCTCAGATTTGGGTGCACGTTAAAGAGGTGGTCGAAATTGTCGGGTACCTCCACTATGGCATCTATCATAATCATATGGTGGTTTGGGGACGTTAAAACCCACATATCAATACTTTCGCAATGGTGCGTAGTTGGTCAAGTAATTTAGGGTCTAGAAAAAATATTAGTAATGGGAATATAATAAACCGTGTAGCCTCCGTGGGTGCTTCTACTTCCGTAGTGGTTCTTGTATCGGTTTATTTTCGGTAGTGATAAATATTCTACCTTAAAGTAAAAATCACAACAAAAACCAATTAAAAAAGTGCTTTACCGTAAGTGTAGACACGCATCTAAATCTCAAAGAAACATATTGTTACTCAGCACCTCCACCACAAAACTGTTACGGTTGAATCAAAGGATAGGTGAATTTATTTACAGGGTGAGGATGAATTTCGCCAGTCGCGGTAAAGATGGAGTCCTCAAGCCGCCCCAGACAACGTCGTCTTCCTCTTCTACCTACCCGGCACATACTACAGCCCGGCTCATACCATAGCAATATTATACTAAAATGCGGACCAAAATAAAGTAGTGTGATTGCCGGAAAGAAAGTACTATGCACTAAACCGATGCATTAAGTCATTCCTTCTATTTTTATCAACATAGGGAACTGAACTAACACAAGTCCGCGGCGCTAACCGCCGGTTTCAATATGATTACTGACACTGAAGGGAAAACGCCTGTTCGAAAAATGTCCTGCTAAGCACGTTTATTAATCTAATGTCAAGGCCTACGTCAACAAGTCAGAAACACGCATGGCACCTTTATTTTGGAGCAAGAACGGCATGTGGCGGATATGGGGGCCATTGGAACCAGTTAGTGATAGGCAGTGTGGACACAGGTACCTTCAGGTCACGAAGAAAACGAATTTCGATATCAGCTTGACGAATGATACACTCGCCTTACGTTCTTCGGTTGTCCTTACGAAACGAGAACGCTCGCAACTTCGGCACGCAATTTGCCAGGCAGCATCGCCCAACCATTCGGATTAGCAGCCGTAGAGATTGTGAATAACCAGTGCATAAAACACATCACATATTCGCGCAGGAGGTTACGGAGTATGAACCCAGAAAAAGGCGATCTTCTCGGGTCGCCAACAATCACACCAGCACGCCACAAACACGTTCGTCGGGCTTGCCAACCCCTGTCTGTCGAAGAACGAGATAGGCACGTCTGTGCAACGAAACACGCCGGTCACAACGGAGTGACGTCAGAAGCAGAGACAGACATAGTGAGCAGGCCTGAAGTTACCTAGATGGCATTAGTTGGGTTCACTGCCTCTGCGACAAAGCCTACAGAAAGAGGCGGCTCTGAATCCCTAGAAAGTAAGGCGCAAGTTGTCTCGCAGGATGATACTCCTTTAACTGTAAGACTCTAAGGGTCATCTTTCAAGGCATGCATGAGTGTCTGCCAGTACTACCGGCAACGGGATAATTCAACCACCTTTCTCTCGAGGCAGTCCGGGTATGTTTTCAAAAACATTTTTTTGGCGATTTAAGGTACACTGTATAGTGTAATATGGGAAGCGATAAGTTCTGTATAATAAATAAAAAGTGGTTAACGATGGTGAGTACTTAGTACTCCGCTATGGGAGAGAATAAAGCCGTCCCGTGGGCGTCAGGCACGAGGATAAACGTGGAGCGTTTCCCCGCACGCCCAACGAGAGTATGTATGCATATGTGTTTAGAAAAAAAATGGCAGCATATCCACGGAGTAAATGATGGAGATTGGGGCGAAGCATTCGCCCGTCCATTCGTTCTTGCTTCCGTCCGTTCATGCGTCCTTCTGTGTGACTGTTCGTGCGTCCATCCATTCATACGTGCAAGCGTCTGTTCGTCATCCGCACGCCCATATGTAATCCGTCCCTGCGTTCGTCCATGCATCCGCTCCTGCGTCCTTCCATGCGTCCATCCGTCCATGCAGCCATCTGCGCGTTCGTCCATGCATCTGTCTGTGTGTCCGTTCGTCCATCTATTCAACACTCCAAGTACCACCATCTCGCATCTTTTCATCATATATTCCCCATTAGAGTTACTGTATATGCTACCTTTAGGCAGCAGAGTTGCGCCACTGTTTTCAGGGCGCCGCTCGCTCCGCCTACAGAAGCTCAGCGCCCCTATTCACCGAGCGCCATCACGTGGTCATAGGTGGATCATTTGCACTGCGGAGAAGCCAACGCTACGCAGATTCTCGGCACATCAAGCGGGGTTGACAACAGCTGTTGTCATTCTCGCCGCGCTTCTTCGGTAATGTAGCCATGCTGCCTGTTGTTCACGAGAAATGCGGCAGCAAATGCATTCTGTGTTGAATTGTACTACGTAAAGCCCATGCGATTAGACGCGGGGGCAGCGGGTGTTGCTATAGAAAGATTAGTGTTCAGTCGGAAGGAATAAACGCTTGGCCTTTGTCGTCGTTAGGATTTTCTCTTGGAGTGCAAACCACTGTTACATTGCGGCTTAGGGAGAGTGAGAGCACTGGTATAGCTTGGATGAGGGCAAGTGCTGTTGTGGCTTGAGGGTGACAAGGGTCCCTTTTCCAATTCTTTGCTGACGCCCATGCGCTTGCCTTTTTTTTTAAATCTGTCCATGGCACAGCAAAACTTGCTCCATTTTTATTAACCACAGATGCAGTAGTGAATAGGTTATACATGCAGAGTTGGGCAGTGTGTGTCAGCTGCATACGTCCAAATTAGTCTGGCAGTAAAAAGGCTAAAAATAAAAGGAAGAATTGAAACTAGAGCTATTTGAATCGGCAAGATGTTGCTGCTAGTGCGTGAATTGAATGCTGCTTTGAAATGTTAAGCGAAAAGAATGTTGGACACGACAGGGTTGTTGAACGATGATTCACATCAATTGTCGTGAGCCGCGATTGTAATACGAGCGTAATACGAGGGCCGCCCGTAACGCGGGCGTCGCACGGCCACCATCGTTCGCTATCAAGCTCGATCTAGTTGAAGACTACAAAGCTTCAGCTGGTTAACTCGAACAGTTAACGAATGAGCCCAACGCGATGAAAATATTCCATCCCTGGATCGATAGTGATCAAGAGTGAAAAATAATTTTATATGTGTAAATGCTAAAAACAGTGCAAACGAAGCCGAAGCTAATGTGTGACCTACTTAAATGTACATATGTACAACTGGTTCAATGAGCTGACGCACGTTTTTTCATTCTTACTTATCAAAAACGTAAACATAAAATCAAGGCTTCCAGGCATGACCAGAGCAACTGAGTTTGTCTTGTAACTTCACAAAAATATAAAAAAAGAAAGGAAAAAATGAGGCAACGCTATGAGCACGAGTGCTGCTCCCTCGCGGGTGGTGAGTGGCTTTCCCACAAGACATTTGAACCCAAGATGGCGTACCTTGGCGCAACTCTGCTGCCTAAAGGTAGCATATACAGTAACTCTATTCGCCATTTAGAAGCACCGCCATCCAGCGGACATTCGAAGGACTAAAGGAGAGGTGGCACACGCACACTTTCTTACGCTTGCGCTTCGTGTCTACAGCCCACTTTTAGTCACCTCTAGTTCATGGTATACACTAGTTCACTGTATTCATGACACTGCGGTCCAACGCTCGCTAAACCTTTCTAAAACCAAAGAGGTTACGCCCAGCGAGTATAATGTAGCAACCCCTTCTTGTCAGATAGTGCTCAATGTACATGCCAATGGCTGCTAATGAGGGATGAGAGACAGGAGAATTCGGCTTTGAGTTAACGCGCACGCTGCGAGTTTTTTATTGTTCAACAACGCACTGGAGAAATCTCCCACCGGTACCACCTTGCAGGTCAAAACGTAAGACTAGTTGCACACTACGACTATGAGTACTACGAGGTTACGAACGGGTGCCGCTTTAAGGAGCTTTGCCCCCAAAAATGTTTAACGATTTTGAGTACTTCGTACTCGAACAGGAAAGCACTGAGCCGTTCCTAAACGCAGAGGCACGCGATCCTTCTCTCGTATGAGTGTTTAGAAAAAAAGAGTGTAACGATTGCGAGTGCTTCGTACTCAACTATGGGAGAGCAGTGTGTGTAGATAAAGTGTCTCTACTCTGCTCTGCTATAGGACAGCGGTTCACCTGCGGACAGTCCATGGAGCCGAGTTAACAGAAGCGCCGACAGTGTGCTGTTTTGTATCAGCAACATCCGTAGCACAGCGTTTCGATACATTTTTATCAAGACAGCGCATTTATATTTAACGTGTATACGATTGCATAAAGCAGCAAAGCTACTTTCCACGAGAAACATCATGCCTTATTTCAAACTACTTACTTATAAAAGGCTAAACCCCACATGCAGTTGGAAAATTGCCACTGCGATTTACTGCATAAATTGCTCACATCTACAGTTTACGTGCAACTAAACTTTGTTCATGAACGCTCGACATTGCTTAGTATTATGCTTATGGGCAAGTTTCTAAAACGAAAAGAAAAAAGTCACAGCTTTGCCGCAAAGGCGAAGCAATGAACGTGAAAGAAACAAATTGGAAGGTCACGCGCAGAATGGCAAGCAGATCGAAACGGGACCCGCGTTTCTCACGCAAAAAAGATGCACGAAACGTACTCAGAGATACAGAAGAACGCGAATAGGCGTCTCAGTTGTTACTTCGCTGTGTCTAAAAAGCACACCCTTTTTGCAAACAGAGGCTATGCAACGATTGCACTGATCTTTGTGCGCCCGGTAACTGCATCACAATCGTTCCAACGAAACCCAAAAGCTAGCAGGACGTACGATTCTCCCCACTGCAAGATAAGGGTGCGTAATCGAGCGTACACCCCCTTATTCCCTACGTGGGACAAAGTGCGCGTCAAAGCTAAAAGCCGCCGCATGCTCACTGCGCCATCTTGCTGATAATGCTGAAAACATGATAGTCCTTCCCCCCCCCCCCCGAGATGCCCGCCAACAGCGGCAAGTAGTAGATATGAATAGCTTGCCGTTTGAACGTTGAAGAAGGTACTTTTCGGTGGCTCAGTGGTTAACGCCTCACAATCAGGACGCGGAGGTCCTACGATAGATTCCGTGCGCCGGGATCTTTTTCTGGAATTTTTTTCTTTCTTGCATTTACGTATATATAGATAGATACGTATACATATATGGTGCATGACTCTGACGCCAACGCCATCGGCAAAATCCAGCTGAGAGTGTCCACATAATTGCTATCACAATAATATTATAAACTCCATTCGATGGCTTGGCTTCCCTTGCGATTTATAAGTAAACAGATGGGCAAGGTAAAGCGACGCAAACCTCAAGTTAGTGGAGCTACGAGAACGCCCTCCTGTGGCTCTGGTGGAAAGCTCAGGAAAATAGGGGATATGCACGTCTATTGTTTATTTGTATTTTGTCTTGCTTCTTCATTTAGGAATTTTAAATCAGGCGAAGTGAAGAAAGTGGTTGGCTTAAGTTTGTAACAATTGCTTCCGCTTTTTCTCGCCACTTGCTCAGCGATATTACAAGTTGGATCTCGCTCAGTTATCTAGTTCGGACGACGTGCTAACTACGGGGAAGATAAAGAAGGAAGTTTTGGCGGGTAGACAACGGAAGCGGCACTGAGCTTCGTGGAACAAGTCAACCATGCATTCGATGACGATGGCTAAATCAGGCTATACGTGTTAATCACGGCTTAGCAGTATGTTAATCCAGAGATTTCCGGTTCCACGAAGGTTCCTCAGGTTTCCTAGTGGTGACAGGGGACCACAAGTATTCAAAGTCATTATTTGAGCAGGTATTGATGTTACAGGAGTACTTGAGCAACCCACTTCTGTGCAAGCCTGACTGGACTGATGGAAGTACAGTGTCGCTTGACTAATGGGTCAAGGCGGCAGTCAAGCTTCCGTCGGGAAGATTTGTTTATTGAAAGACTTCAATTCTTGTTGGCTCGGCTACACAGTTTTTGCTTCTTTTATTAGTGGCTAGTATAGTTCAAGTGATGTGAAGCAATTATAAGACCTTTCCTGTTCATGAATTTGCCATAGCCATGGTTTGTACCTTTGGTGTTCTTCTGATCCTGTGACTCAGATAAATATATATCATGGGCTGAATACTTCAAAAAATTCTTACAGGAAGTGTCGCCGCAGCCAACATTTTGACGTGTTAACTTTTCTTCGTGAAGGCAATGATGTTGCCCTGTTGATTCACAAGTCGGCTTGCCGAAACACTGCATCAGCCACGTCTTGTCTTGACAAACTTCTGATCACTTTTTTCCGTTCCTCGAAACTTCAGTCTCGGTTAGTGCTCAAGTTCTGTGAGAAAACTCTGCGCACTCTCATGACAAACGTGACTGGGCCTAATACAATGTGTCGTTATTGGGATTGTTGATAATTTTTGCATTGTCTGCAATATTTTGGGCTCAATGTTTAGTCATTATGTCAATATTTCAGTTGAAATTTATAAATGCCTTTATGGATTGTCACTTTCTCAATTCGTGCATGTCTCTATATCTTTGATGTCTACTACTACTACTACTACCTGTGGTGACTACTATCTTTGGTGACTACATACATAGATACATACATACATACATACATACATACATACATACATGCACACATGCATACATACATACATACATACATACATACATACATACATACATACATACATACATACATACATACATCGCGGACGCACGACCCACAGCATAAGGAGCGAGGGTTAGCATGCGCTTTAGCCAAAAGTTCTCCTTGGAGTTCTTATGTCTGTTGGATTACGCTAGTTGAGTGTAACACTTTCAATATTTTATTATATGAATCAAAGTTGTTGCTTTTCTTTTTTGACAGTAAGTGTGAGCCCTCTCGCAGCCAATTCTTTGTCAAAATTTATACAAGTGTACATTGCTACTCTCTTCAGAATACAACTCTCTTCAGCACTACTTACAACTCTACTCTCTTCAGCCCTACTTACAAGGCCAAATGGGTCATCGTGTATTTCCTACGTGTCTAAAGCATCCATACCTTTTGTCCTCATATGGTGCTGCTTCCATTCAGACCATGAAGGAGACGACAAACAATTTAAGTAAAAAAAACACTTTTGCGAGGTAGTTTACAACGGTAAGTTTGTCTCCACAAATATAGGCAGCCCTCACAGGTTACATCATCTTCTGGTCAATCTTGCAAAAACATTTTATGCGTGCTGTTCTGAAGCAAAATACCTTCTGAATCTCATTGAATTTAAGTGCTTTTTCCTACACTTGTTCTCTAGCGATGCTTATAGCACAGCCAGTAAAAACAGCGATTCAGAGAGGAACAAAAACAGTCGAAAAGTTTCCAGTTTGAAATTTCAGAGTAGTCAGCCCAAGCGAAGACCGATATGGGTACACACCTCCTCCTCTTATAGGTTTAGCTGGCATTCTCTTGAAAGGCAGACAGTTTTACTCGGCATTTCAACTGCAAGAACCCATTCATCACCGTCACTTCTACCTCACCGAATCTGGGAACAAAGGTTCCTAGCGTTCTTCTTGGCTGTACACGAAGACAGACACTCCATGAGGCCCTATCTGAGCACCGATCTTTCCGTGATACACGAGTTTCGTGTCTCACCGCGTGCAAAGATGAGATTCTATTTTTCAGGTTTCCTTTCAGACTCAGGATCTCCTAACGTCACTCACCCAGAAATTGCAATTTAGTTGACCGGGACTGCTCCGCTGAAAAAAGCCTACTTAACTGTTGTGTAACGAGAGATTCGCCGTACCCATTATTACATTCAGGTGAGTTGTGAAGCAAGAACGCAAGACGACAATGTCAAACCACACTGAGTGGCTGGAGTTGGTTTAGTACGTGAAACTTGTTTTTGATTACAGAGGCAGAAGAGAGCGTAGGAAAGACCGGGATGTTACGCTTATTTGCTATTGTGGGCTTGGGACCTGTAAAAAGGGTATGACAAATGAAAGAGAATAACAAAAAGACATGAACGCAGTAGACGATTCCCGTCACACGTGTGAAATAATAGATTCTGAATAACGTTGTTAACCTGTGTAGAATATCATTATTTAGTTCATTGTAGCCGGTTCTATTGTATAGATAAAGGGCCGTACGAATAGAATAGAAGAATTGTATTACTTCTGCGATACCTGTGTCAGTAAGGTAGGAATTTCTGCTCAGCTATATTATACTCAGAAGAGTCAAAAATAAGTCACGGCAATATATTATTTATGCTGCCTTTGCCGGCTGCTTTACATCAATAGTATACCCTTTAATTGCACTGTATGTGGCTTAGTGACACGAAAACGAATGCAACATGGTTAACCTCTCCGCTTCTCTCCTCTGATTTTTTGTCTCTTTCCGTGTTCTTTACCTGAATACACCTGTCATGTTAAATCTGAATACTTACGGTACTTGCCCATATGTTGCAGCTCTCCTTTCATGGTACCTTCATGTAGGCAGCAAGCGGCGGTGAATCATCTCTACTCAAACAACATTTGTGTGTCTCCTATTGAGATTTTTGTGTCTCCTATTGAGAAACCCACTTGTTTCTCAACAAGGTGCTTCCACTTGAAAACTTTCTTCCCATCTTTCAAATGTTCTAAGAACGTCTTCCAAAACTTGATTTGCAGGAAAGCGTACTAGTTTTATTTACCTTACTATTTGACAATTTCGATTAAAATATTCTAAATTATTCACTGGACATATATAACATAAGAGCTTAACTTTACTGAAGATAAAATCAACTAACTGTATAAACCACTCCTTTTTTCTGATATCAGATGAAAATTTCTAGTATATATGATATAGGACCTTAAATGATGATAATGGCCATTTACCAGTGATTATCACCAAAATAGAAATATTCAGAAAATTTTCTCCAGTGTATACGTTTTCATGTGAGCAGATCGGATATGTATGCGACACCTGGTGGAGAAAAGCTCACCCGTGCACCTCATTGTACGTAGCCTCATTGTACCCGCGTGATGAAATAGTGTTGACACAAGCGGCACACCGGAGCACGCGAATGCCGACGTGTGAGTGCCACTACCAGTCTACTATGTCGTGAATATAGGTGGGTGGGTGAATGTAAAACATTAATCCTGTCCAGCAAGACACATGTTAGTGCGTGGTTCGCGCAGTGACCTTGAATAACTTATCAATCGTGATCAATCAATCAATTGATTAATCATTTTATTTTCTTTATATAAGGTGGAGTACAGGACTAAAAGCTCAAGAGCTTGACGAGGTCTTGACCCCGTTCACAAGTTGATAAAGCAGCAGGAATGGCAGTCAATCATGCACAACAAATATGAAATAAACATACAGGTATAACATCACAAAAAAGTAATACAAGAAGTTTATTAACACAGTGCTAAGACAAAAAGAGAGTAGTTCAAATGTATGGTCATGAAGTGGTATGAACTTGAAAATCAATAATAAAAAGGAAAGAATGGGCATGAATTCTGAGAGATGTATCATTGAGGTTAATGTATCAGTTGGGCGAAGTGTTTAATCTGACAGTTTTGTTTAGAGGAATGATTGAAATGTTCGCGTTTTAAAAAGTTTAACAAAGAAGGTAGTCTGTAGGACATTGATTGTTTGTCATAAAAAATTCTTGGGGTGGGTACAGTCCAAACTTTTTTGTGCCTGGTGAGTCGAACACTTGTGTTTACGCGAAGTTTAGCAAGATGTATTGTGGTATCGGTACCATGTTCGACAAACTCTTTATAGCATAACATGAGCCTGTAATTGTACAAAAAGAAAACTGGAAGGATATCATATTTTAGAAAAAGAAGTTTTGTAGAGGACAGATAGTGTTCAGTCGCAATATGTTATACGGCCCTTTTCTGTAGTAAGCGCAATTTGCGCAAATTCATCACACCGGTTGTGCACCACACTATGCTTCAGTACTGTAACAAAGATGATACGAGTGCATTGTATATAATAATTTTGACCTTAGTGGGAAGAAGAGATCGCATACGTGCAAGGACACCAATGGCCGATGACATCTTAGAGTATAGAATATCAGCATGTACATTCCACGTAAGGTGTCGTGAAAAATATACACCAAGAATACTTACTAACAGAATCAACCATGTCTAACTGCTGAGAGCCCAGAAATAAGCTCATCTTATTTATCAAGGTTTTTCCTTTAGGCGTATATAAAATGACTTGTGTTTTTGAAGGGTTTAGTTTTAGTAAGTTTACTGAAGCCCAGGTATCTATAGCAGACAGTGTTTCATTAGCCATTTCTTCTATCTCTGTTTCCATGCTCCCTGTATTGAAAACTGTTGTGTCATCGGCGTAAGAGACAAATGTTGCGTTGTTTGTGCAGTATACAATGTAATTATTATAAATCAAAAATAAAAGTGGCCCCAAAATACTTCCTTGTGGCAACACCTACAACGACCAGCTTCCTTGCAGATATTTCATTGTTAGCATCTACGAATTGTGTCCTGTCTGAAAGATAGAATTTTAAAAGAGCATGCGCTGTCCCACGCATACCCTAATTTTCTAATTTGCTGAGAAGGATAGAATCATTGATTAGGTCAAATGCCTTAGAAAAATTGACGTATATGTCTAATGTCATTTTTTACGACTAAATGCACCTATGATTATCTCTTTATGAGTCAAGATGGCTGTTTCAGTAGAGCGATGCTTCCTGAACCCATGTTGAAAATTTTGAAGCAAATTGTGGTGATTAAAAAATGATAACAATCTGATATGCATTAATTTTTTCATTGCTTTTGAAAACACTGGGAATATTGAATAGAACGATAACTGTTATTGTTCTCTTTAGTGCCATGCTTGTAAACAGGAACAACGCGTGAAATCTGCGTTTGTTTTGGAAATACACATCTAGATAATATTAAATTATAAATATGGGTAAGAACAGGGCATATGATGTCAAGCACATGCTTTATGGGGCGAATCTGGATACCATCGGCGTCCAAGGAGCGGCTGTTACTAATAGTACTGAAGCAAGAAAAAATTTCCAGTGGTGTAGTTGGGGCAAGAAATAGAGTGTTACTAAACGGGTTTACAGACAGGAACTGAGCATAGTTATCGAGGCCATCAACATTATTTAACTGAGGTTTCAATGGAAACAACTTATTAAATGCATCCGGTATCGCCTTTCCCGAAAGGTTTTGGCCATTGTGACTCAAAACGTCCGGAAGTACTGAAAGTGAAGTAGGCTTTAACAAAGCATTCAGTTTGCGCCAGACCACATCACTTTTTTGATTGACTGGGTCACTGAACATCGCTACGAATTAAGCACTCTTTGCAGACCTAAGCTGACTTGTTAGACTATTTCGATATTTTTTAAATTCGCTTAGGAGGGCTGGATCTCTAGACTTCACAAATTGAGCATACAGGGCATGTTTGCGCTTAATTATACGAAGAAGCTCAGGCGTTAGCCAAGGTTTGCGTGCCCTGGATGCCCATGCAGCTTTTTTCTTAGGGAAATGATCATGATAAAATGTTCGGAAAGTGCGAAAAAAAGCATTGTATGCAACGTCACCATCTTTCGATTTGTAAACGTTATGCCATGCCTCTTGGGCAATAACTTTGCGAAATTCTTCAAGATTTGATGAGGTAAAAGATTGAATAAAAACTGGCTTTGTAGTTTTACTAGCAATGAAGCGCATTCGATTTACTAGTAATATAATACCTAGGTGATCACTAATGTCAGTGTACACAACATTGGCCTCTAACAAGCCGATGTTAATGTTTGAGATGAATACATCTAACAGGGATGCGCCATCGATAGTCACACGTGTTGCAGAAGATATCGTGTCTTAAAAACCGTAAGTTGTGATGAGTGAATTCAAGTCTTTTTGTAACGGGGACGATGAAAGCATGTTTATATTGACGTCACCACCTAAGACCACGTTGATTTTCTCTTCTAATGAATAGCTGAAAAGCTTTTCAAGGAATGCGAAAAATCTTGTATCACCAGATGGAGGTCTGTACATGACGGAGAACATGTTGTTACTGCTATGCACTGTTAACACCTCATATTCAGGGGTTATATCAGTGAATTCGACCATGAGCTCAGCCAAGATATTTTTCTTGAGAAAGAGTGCGATACCACCCCCTCGCTTATCACGACAATTTCGGAGGAGCGATTGATAGCCAGGAAGCTAAAACATGTCTGATTTGCGCGTTAACCAAGTTTCAGTTAACATTATTACTGAAAACGATGTTTCGAAAGTGTCGAGTAGCAAGCTGAAATCGTCTATTTTGTTTGGCCGTGAACGAATATTTTGATGAAAAACTTCAATTTTGGTTTTTTAGCTTAGACTAAATGTTTTATTCCGGAAGGCACGTAACCCTTTATTAAGCCAAGTCAAACTTGGTTAGGTCCCAATAGCAAATTTTGGACAGGTCCCCTGTGCTTCCAATGACACACACCTGGCTGTCCTCCGTTTCCCTCGCCTTGATACGACAACCATCAGTCCAAAGAAACTTCCACTTTTTTCTTTTTTCAGAGCTAATGCCCACGCAAAAAGGTGCTTGTTTTCAGGCACCAAGTGTTCATTGATATAGATTGGAACGGCGGGGGTCTGTGGGAGATCAAGGTCTGCCGTAGTTAACCTAGCTTTCCTAGCTTTGCTGATAAAGTCAGGTGTCTTTGTTCTCACGCAAAATCGGGCTATTATGTTTTTGTCCTTCTTGGCAGATACACGGTGAATGACGTCGATGTCTGTAGAGGTCACTGGACAACCTATCTTGTCCCCAAGTTTTTGCAAGATGGCTTTGCAGTCTTCACCTTGCACGCGGGGTATACCCTTGGTTTCAATGTCGTTGATACGAGAGTATTGCTCCGAATTAGCAAGTCTTCTCGCTAGGTCCTCGTTTTCTTTTCTCAAAGTTTTGTTGTCCAAAGCTAACGCTGCCCGATCTTGTTTCATTTTTTCGTGCAGTGAGTTAAACATCTCAAGGCTTTTGCGCATTTCTGCCACCTCTTTTCAAAGTGCGTCAACCTCACGCGACAAATCAGCATTCGTGACCATGGTTCAAAAGAAAAAAAATACACTGGGTTGGCAGCAGCAGGAGTGGCAAATATGAACAATGAAAAGTTTCAATTGATTAAAACTAACCTGCGTAGTGAAATTCGTTTGTTTAGCGACAGAAAGCCCATTGCCAAATCCGCTGCTGCCAACCGTTGTGAAGAACGCTGGGCACGGTTCCGCTTAAGTAGCGTCGATGGCAGCGCCGCACCAGGGACCACTTCCACGTCAGAGCACGTGTCACTCCGTCGTCTTCAAGGAATGATTCCGCCAGCTTGAAGCGGTCACCACCGACATGCACTGTCTCAGTGCCTGCGTAGTGAAATTCGTTGGTTTAGCGACAGAACGCCTGTTGCCAAAGCCGCTGCTGCCAACCATTGTGAGGAACGCTGGGCACGGTTCCGCTTAAGTAGCGTCGATGGCAGCGCCGCACCAGGGACCACTTCCACGTCAGAGCACGTGTCACTCCGTCGTCTTCAAGGAATGATTCCGCCAGCTTGAAGTGGTCACCACCGACATGCACTGTCTCAGTGCCTGCGTAGTTAAATTCGTTGGTTTAGCGACAGAAAGCCTGTTGCCAAAGCCGCTGCTGCCAACCATTGTGAGGAACGCTGGGCACGGTTCCGCTTAAGTAGCGTAGATGGCAGCGCCGCACCAGGGACCACTTCCACGTCAGAGCACGTGTCACTCCTTCGTCTCTTCAAGGAATGATTCCGCCAGCATGAAGTGGTCACCACCGACATGCACTGTCTCGGCGCCTGCGTAGTAAAATTCGTTGGTTTAGCGACAGAAAGCCTGTTGCCAAAGCCGCTGCTGCCAACCGTTGTTGGCAAATATGAGATCACTACACATTATCGAAAACTTTTTCATGCAATCTTCTTTTTCTTGTTTAAAAAACGCGGTCGCAAAGTAGCACGCAACTAGGAATGCGTCAGAGCGCAAGCTCGGTGAAATGGCAGCTAAGCGTCAGGCATAGAGTTCCTTACAACTAACTAGAGTGGACTCTGGTGCTGCGACTGTTCATTCATCACGGGAATGATGGGTAGTACTTCCATCTGCCTAGTCTTCGGGCTTGCACGCTTCGAATACACCTGTGACTCCGTTTATCGCGGTGTTTTCGTTTTTTTCGTAATAAAAGGACATACAATTTTGAACTTCGTGACTCGATCTGAATTGATGATCCTCAGAGGTTAAAGTGGCTTGGTGTAACTTCAGAAGATTTCCTGAGTGCGGTTTAGTGACAAAGCAACTTCGAGCCACGCAGAGTCAACCGGAGACGAAAGTACGCAAATTAGACAAATCCACGCACCATATTTCCCGTGCTCTCTAAAGCGCCTTGCGTTTCAACTCCCTTAGACACTAGCACCACAGTTCCCTCTACTAAATTTATAGGAAGCTCTATGTTGAGAAGAACCAAAGCACTTGATTATTACAATTCAAAGTGATCATCAGCCTACGAGACGGAGACATCAGAGCAGCATTGTTCAATCAGCGCCAACAGTAATTAACCAAGGCAGCCAATAATATGGGCACGAGCATGTGTGCGACTAAATCTCTGAGAGTTGGAAGAAGCACTGCGCCCGTATTTATATTCAGGTGTTTTTTTTTCTGGCAAAGCTTTCATATTTACAAACACTCCAATCCGGCTTGCGTGATATCTGCTTTCTATTACTCTTTTTTTTGAGAATTTCGCATTACGAAGCCCACAATAGAAACAAGATAATGTATTGTGTGAGTTGTTGTTACTGCTTTACCTTGGTTTTTAACGGATAGCTGGAGAGATGATTGAGCATGCAACATCGCTAGCTTCTAACGTCGTAATTTTGATCTTATTTACGTGTCTGCTAGCAAGCTGATACCGAATATTTTTGTTGAAGTGAGTGGTAGGTAGAATATACTCCGACATCAGGTGTATCTATTATTGCACTGAGAGGTTAATCATTTGTTTTTGCAAGATATGAATATTTTAATATATTCTGTTCATTTTATAAAACAATTGTAGCTAAAATAAAACACATAGCTTCTGATAATGTTTCAGTGACTTTTCTACAGCCCTTAATTTCTAATTCGTATTTCATTTCTTTCCCGCTTTGTATTGGTTTTATGTCTGTCAGTGTGGTTTAATATTAAGCTAATTGAAGCGACAACGTTAACTGATCATTACAGTAATATTACCATCCCACTTTGTATACAGTGTTACTAGAAACATTTTTTTTATTTCTGTGCTCTGGCAGTTTAGTTCTGGCAGAAGCACAGCAGAACAACGTTCATGATTCAGGCATAAAAAAAGCGCTCGTTCTCGCAAGATGCAAGTTAGGTGTCTCAGTTAGAAAAGAAAAAAAAATATTTGCAACTGCGAGATACGCGCTTTTCGTAGACATCTGCAAAGCACTCCCGTTCTTGACGCAACGCAGTTGTTGCTCCTATTGGGTAATCCGTAGAGAGTTGGCTATTTCGAAAAACTATGTCATGTCGCTCGTTGGCATCGAAGTTCTCTGGTTCTTCTCGAGATGAGATTCTCACAAGCGCAAGCGGAGCACAGAGCGCACTTGCGCAGTGGGCATTCTGTAGGATCGCCCTTGGCATCCCTCTTTCCCCTGGGTATAAATGTGCACGCCGTCCATTTCGCTGATCGTAAACTCCTCGAAAACAGGGCTACGAAATTTATACTGGGCAACCAGTGTGTTTCCGAACGCGCATTAACACTCGGGGCTGTTATACGTAATGTAGATCATTTACCTTATAGAAAAGCTGGCGTGAATAATGTCTTTAAAAATCTCGCAACCACAGTAACCCACGGACATTGCTCCAGAAAAATGGCGCCACGCATGTTGTGCGTGAACATTACACGTGTGGGCTTCACCAGAAGAACAAAACAAAAACAATAAAACGCAAGTCACATGTTTTTTTCCAGTCTTTTTTTCTACTTTTTTCCCCACGAATATAGCTTATATTGTGCAATCATCCTTAAAATGGCCGTTGCCTCTCATGGGGGAAGTCTTCAGCTCAGGAACCACCAAAGCAAGAAAAAGTGTGTCGTCAAGGACAGTGACATGTTTGAGAGTCATATACACGGCAAAAGCAGTCAGAAGACCTTGTTTATTATTGCCAGACTGGTTTTACATCAAACAGGAGTGGTAATATGAAACACAATATTAATATTGATGAATAAATAACACCATCTTGAATAAGTGCAACGGTAAATTCAACAGCATTCAGTAAATATCCTTGGTGCAACTCCAAATTTTCGTCACTAAACTGGTCTTAAAATAGCCACCAACGGTAACCAAGATATAGGATAATGAAAGTGTGGGCAACTCCGACTATTAATTGTTTTTCACAAAGAGAACCTTAAAAACCCCACGTTTATAAAGACGCAAAGAGGCGGGAATAGCCTTATAAGGAAGTGACGGAGTTGCTGAAAGGGCGACATATCAAGTTCAAGGGCTGTGAAGGCCTTTAGCGGAGGATTCAGGGACAAGCATGCTGTCACCCTCGGATATGAGCCCATTAAAGAGAGGCTGTGTACGTGTTATTGTACACGCACGTGACAGCAGCGCCCAGAGGAATGTGGTTCTTTTCATTGTACAAAAACTTCGCGGTGAAGAATGGGTCGCTATGTCGCCAGGAAAGAAGCGCACAAACAAATTTACTCATTGGTTCTAGTGCGTCGATGACGGCGAAGCGACCGGAACGACTTACACCGCTTGCTTCTTGGGAATGCGTATTTGTTCAAGCGTGCCGCCGCCCATGAAGAGTCCGAAGCGTCAAAGTCTCCTGAAAAAAAACTGCATAAGCCACGCGCGAATTAACTATACCCCATATTGCTATGTCTTGCGTGAATCTTCAAACTTGCGTTACTCGTGAGAAGCTCTGACTTTGGCGGTGCTAGTGTCACGAAGAGCTTGCTCACACCTGGTGAAGAACATTTAAAAAAACCTTGGCTGCAAATACTTGCCACGCTTATGAGTTTTGACACTTGGTGAAGGAGGTTGCTGATGGAGGGAAGCTTTATCGGTTACAAAACTTGAATAAAGGAACTAACTTCTGAAGTTTAAACAACGATCAGTGCAAACTCATGTGAATGCTCAAGTATGAAAGCTCGAAGTGACGTGCTAATGCAAGCGCGCCTTGATGGTTTAATGGAAGAGAAATTTAACGTGTGAGATGAAGTTCAAGTTTATCCAACTAGCGACAAGTACATGAAACACAAAAGGAAAAGGAAGGCACAAAAAATGCTGCATGTTACCACTTGACTGGCCCCTTCACTAAAAAAAAATATCTTAACTTCAAAGTTACAAAAAACATGAAGTGCAAAAAACAAAAAAGAAGCTGTAGAACGTTTTTAAGACCCGAAGGGTATACGCGTGTAGACGCCCAAATAAATTGTGCCGTATTTCTTTGGGTAGATCGCGATGATATTCGAAATAACCTTCATAAATCTAGCTCATTTGCGCAAGGGTGTTCTTAGGCGCACTCCTGGACAAATTAGCTTCTACCTACAAAAAAACTCCATTTGTCAGCAGAAGTGTCAGCTATAGAGCCAAATGCGTGTTGTTTTTGTGGTAGGGAAGCCCCAACATTGCAGAGCGATCATTATAGTTTGGCACAGTAGTTAAGTGTAGCGTTTCGTAATCAAGCGCTAGCGGACTTCAGAAGAAATCTGGCAATTTATCAGGAGTTTGGCTAAAATGTTTTTAGAAGAGAGAGACAGATATAGATGAAATGAAAATACTGAAAAGTTATTCTGGTAAAAGTAACTGGTTTTCTACCCTGCGTAGTGGTAGGGAAGTAGAGGTTGTATATAAGACAGAAAAATAGAGATAAATAATAGCGAAAAAAAGGCGCAAACACACAAATGAACACACACGCAGGACGTTGAGATCAAAGTCGTTCTGAGGGGCCACTTGAAAGCGAAAAAGCTGTGCAAGCACTATAGTGCTTGCACAGCTTTCGTTTGAGTCTCCTGATCCAGTGGATGATGTAGGATTAGTTCTTCAGAAAGAGTTCGGTCGTCTAGTTTACGAAACGTATATCAAATCACCTGTCTCTGTAAACAGTATACTGTGGGTACTCACACAGAATATGTTGAATTGTTTCAACGCTGCCAAAATACCCCCATGTTGCGGTGGCGACCATTCATTGGCGAAACGCATATACGTGCGTCATTTGCGACACCCAACCATAAACTACACAAAAGGGTACCGTCCAAAGAACTCCTGGATGAGTTCGAAGACTGGTGGTTGAATACAAAAAATACAGCCGTGCGTGATTGAAGCACGGCTCGTTCCATCGCGACGTGGTGCACTGGCGAGCAAGCACGCGGAGCTTCCCTGCGGCGTCAGTCCTTGAAAGCGGTATTATTATGTGATTGTGTTCTGTATGGGCTGAACATGCAGCTTGATCGGCCGGTTAATTGCCGATAATACCACAGTGACTTGGGGGCCTTTGAAGTGTTATTTCACGTATTTTGTTTCAAGTAAGCGGTGGGCCTCTTTTGCACTCTCATATGCCTGCTGCTCATGCCGACCGCGGCGTATACTGGTGACAGAATTGCAGTGCCACCTTTGAGTCACTGATGATCACCCATTTTTGTGCCTGTTCATCTGTAATGAAATAGAATTCAAAACTAACGCAGCAGGTACTGTTGCTGCTGACGTCGTCTGATGAGACGTCCTAAATTTCACTGTTGTGGTCATTTCACGTATTACGAAGGCTGCAGTTGAGCAGTTCGACATAACAGATCCGTCTGTAAAGCGTGCGTTGAGCCTCACTACTACTCAGCAGGAGCAAATCATGCTGTATAAGAGCCGATCACGACATGTCTGCTTTTTCACGGATACCAAGTATTGTCAGGCTGATGCTAAGAAAAGTCAGACACCACGCAAGAATTCAAGGCCCTGTGGTGGACGAGAAGCATTTGTTGAATAGTCGTGATACGCGGCAACCGTTTGGCAAAAAGCACGCCAGGCCTGAGGCGCAGCCCAACCACAGCGAAAGCTAGTAGAGCGGCCTTTCAGATATTTTTCAAAACGCTCATTGGGTAACTAACACACTTGATTGATACCCACTAGGGCAATAATAATAACTTTTTTGGTTAGTAGGCCAACATTCGCTATGCTATTTTCGTCGTTCTTCTGAGAAGCGTGGTGTCAGCTGAACATTTGCAAAGAATTTTGTGTCAATTGTTCATGCAGTGGCTGACGACGATCAGGAATTATACCTGAAGTGGGGACGCACCACAGTTAATAGGGGAAAAATAACAAGCTTTTGTATTGGGTTGGAGCATTGGACGGCCCACTCGTTACGCCATTCGCATTGCGCGACGAATGGTTGCTCTTTCGCTGTTTTAAAACGTTTTATATGTTGTATTAACGCTATTGCTTCCCCGACATCAAGCCTGCCTAAGGCCAGTTTTCTACTAAGCCACAAACACCAGCGTGTTCAGTGGTAGAATACTAGGCTGGCACCCAGCGGACCCGGGCTCGAGCACCACTGTTTCATTTGTGCTAGGTTTATAATTTCGTGCGATGTGGTTATGTACACCGGCAGCGGTGGCGGACAACTGCGTGTGACCCGAGTTGTGATCTCATAACAGCTTTCGCTGTAAAAAGATGCGTTCTCTGTCAGCTGGTACAGAGACTAGGAGGTGGCGGGGAGTCCGAGCAAGATGGCTTATATGCATCCTGAGTGCTTCAACGTCAATGAGCGTCGTGACGAAGTTGTCTCCGGCGATCGTTTTAAAAGCCACCGTCGATGCGCTGACAGGCAGGCCTAAGCGAATTTGGGGTGCTCGGGTCTGAACACTTTGCAATATTCGCAGGCGTGTTTTATTTACGTTGGTTAATGCGAGCAAGCTGTACCGCAGAAAGCCGAAAAAAATACCCTCTACGTCTGTAGCCCTGCACTGGGTCACATTCACCAAATCTTCCCCGCGAGAAGCTTAAAAAAAATGGCATATGCCGATCTACCGCTTTTTGAGGCACGATACATGATGACTTCATGATAAATCCCTGTCGACACCCAGAAACTTCTATGATCGAAAGGTATAGTTTGGCAATAAATGTTTATGCCGTAATTATTCATAGATTTGCGCGTGAAATCCACTAAGTAGCGTTTCTCGGAAGAAATTTCCTATCCTCGAATTCATGGGCAACGGGCTGTTCAAGCAGCAGCTCTTAAAATTCTCGCTGGTAACTGCGGGCGTTTTATGGTGTACGTCCAAACTCAGAGATCAACCACGTACATTGATAGTCTAACTGTGCATGGCAGCTGCTCAGTGGGGGCAGTTAGAGTAAGATTCAACAGGACAGGACTGAGTATGCCGCCCTGTGGAATGCCACGCCTAGCTGCAATGAGACGAGATTAGGCCATCTTCTGTTCTCACAACACATACACAAAAAAGATCGCATAGAAAGGTAACTGCGTGAACATGTTTGTGAACATTACACATGCGGGCTGCAACAAAAAACACACTTGACACATAGCTCTTTTCAGTCTCTTTTTCTTTTCTTTTTTGCAGGGTAATATAGCTTATACATGTGCAATCTCAATCAATCATACTGCATCACCATATCACATAACTGGAAGCAAGTCAGACCAATGCGGGGGCTATTCAAGAACAGCTGCACCAGGCTTCGCGCATAACGCTGAGCACCCGCCTTATGTTGCCACCTCGCGGCACACGCAAGCGTGAACAGGAACTGGTCGATCTATACAGTTTCGTATCAAGCTACCCGTCATTTCCTGCTGCGACCCTGTTGGTCCAGATCGAAGAAACTTTGAACTTGCTACGAATGACGCAGGCCTGATAATGTAAGGGAGATAAGGCGTAAGATAGCACGACGCCGACCCTAAATGAAGTCAGCAGCTAACGTCAAATTTGCGGCAAGAAAAAACTCTAACAAGATTCTTGGCTTCCATTTTTTACGCGGTCGACACAGCTGTCGCCCTAGTAATGGGTGAGCGACTTTGCAATTTTGTTGCTTGGACGCTGCAAGTGTAAACTATTCGAAAGTTATTTTCGCCGGTAGTCGTGAGATCATGTATGAAACGTGTCCGCAATGTGTAACACTACGGACACCTCATGCGTAACACAGTGTTATGCACTTCGTGTATACCAACGTGAGCAGGCGAGAAAGAAAAAGTACGCAAAAGTGATTAAATTGAGAGCCATCGCCCACTGCTTTTTTTTTTCTTTCTATTGGAGGTTTGTGTGAGTTTTGCATTCTGGATGCCAATGACCACACGCACTCTTAGATTTCTCTCTCTACGCCATAGGGTGTACCACGGTCCTTGCTCTGTGGAAACGTTGTTTGAGCGAAGTTGCTATCGTCGGGCAGAGCGCCACCTTATCCATGCACCCAAAAAGAATTTAAAGCTTATAAGTGACCTCATTCTGGCAGTTCTCTCGAACTTCGACATTTGGGACATAAAACCTCATAAATATTATTAGTTGTTTTTACGCTGTCGGAAGGGTGCGGGCACGTAAACACGAGAAAATTAGGCACACAGACTGTTGCAGAATGACGGTATAGGTCTGTATAGTGTAGTGAGCATGCCATTATAGGCATATATCGACAATAATATGGCAACAGCCTTCACCGGAAACTTGCTCATCGCGTAGCGAATTGGGCTAGTTTTACCATACTCATCACGATCAGCGCTGATTGGGATGAGTATGTTTGAACTAGCCCAGTTGGCTACTTCACTTCAGGAAACCTACTCGTTTATTAAAAGTAATGTTCTTTGAATATTCCACATGAAAGGGGCGCTATTACGAACACATCGGTCTGGGCAGGTTGCTTCATCTTAACGTAACAAATCACCACCAAAAACAAATACCCGCAAGAGAGACACACAGAACTTGTAAGTACACGTTGTGCGCCTTGTTGCTATTTTCTGGTGCGGGTGTTCTTTTTTTGTTTATTTCACTTGTGTTCTTGCATTTCTCTTGTTTCCTAACGTTGCATTCGTTTTTCCAATGATTGTGCAGAAGCCATTTCCGCAAAGTGCTTCCATGGGAGACACAGTCAATGGAAGCCGTGGAAGCAATGTTAAATACTAGCTATTCGGTGTGTGAGGTGTTTCTTGGAATTTCACAAATAGCTTAGGATATCAGTGAAAACATGAAGGAGAAAGGAATTACTGTGTTACTTGCATCTGGAATTTCCACACCTATAGTGTTGACTCCTAATTTGTGCACCGAGTTTTATGGCATTGCTCCGGAAAACAAGCGGAACGTGTGCAATCCAGCGAAGTTGAGTTCAGCAACTACCTAGCATATAAACTAAGTTGTTTGTTTTCAGCGTCCGTTTGAATAAATATATATTTCGGGATTCAAACGCACGGGATGGTGCCAGTATCTTTGTTATAACAAAGACATTGATAACCAGTGCCAGAATGATAAAACATGCAATTGACGCGTCCTATAATAATTTGAAATACTGATGTACTGACTCAGTAAATAATGTAAACCAAAGCTGCAATATTCTACTGCTACACCACGTAGTCTCCAGATAAAAATAAATACAGATAGCACAGAACAGATATGATCTGTGCTATGAAGCGCAAGAGTATTTGGCAATACCCATATTTATTATGAAAGGTATTATTGCAAATATATTTGTCGTAAATGTACATGCAAGATTATTTGGCAATACCCATATTTAATATGAAACATATTTTTGCCAATATATTTGTCGTAAATGTACATGTTTTGAATATAGTCTGCAGGTCAGGTGGCTTGGTATTCGTGGTAAATACCGATTAAGCAGAAGCACACTGCTTAGCCAGGTAACGTATTTTCCTACCCCTCAGTGGAAATATGAAGACCTGTTCGTGACAGACTTCTTAGCGAATGCCAGACTGGATACGCGCCTGTGATAGACAACCAATGATATGAAATGTGCTTGTGCATATACTGACAGCAGAAAAGAAAGGTGTGCGGGTGAACAGTTTATGACAGTGTGAACTGCTGTGACGAAACTGTGCATTGGCATGATATTTCAACAGGTTTCAGTGTGCTATAATGTTTTTATTGTCAATTTTTGGGTCCCGTTCAGTATTATTCTTTTTTTCGTTGCAGAACTTATTGATGTGGAGTACCAAGATAATATTGACTTCAACCTCTTCACAGCAAGACAGTTAGAACAGAACAGAACACAACAGATAGTGAACGAAATCTAAATGCTAGAGGAATATGTCAAATGCCAAGTGGATTACAACTTCCCCTAGTAACCCGATCGCATGTCTTCCTCTTTCAGCGTCTCCTGTCATCGAATGTCATCATTCCGGATGTCGCATCTCATCAACGTCTTCCCTTCAAGCTGACAACGTCACGAACGAAGCTATCTACATAACCTGCACAAGAACTCGTCAAGCTTCCCTGGCAGAAACTACCTGCAAACTTAGTCTCCCTGCGAAGCAGTGAGTCAGGCTTTCAGTTTAACGAGGACCATAAGTCACGCCTACTTCGATCAGCAGGCAGACCTCGCGATTGCGCCACGGGGGCCTACCTCGTAAACTTTTTGTCTTTCTCAGCTGAACTGGTAGATGGATACCACTGTAACGCTTGGTGAACGTGCACCAAGGTCTAAGGTGGGAGTGCTAGGACCCCTCCCGTTTTGCACCTTCTCTTACAGCCCCACCCGTAGATCGGGAGTGGCAGTAAGTTGGGAGGGTCAGAAAGCAGGGTTCATCGATTTACCATCGGGCGATAGGCAATCGTTGAATTCAACCGGTCGATTTGTTTTTCTTGGGATGCATTCAGACTTTCTTTATTTTGTTTATTTTGTTTACAGAGATGAAACTACCTTCCTTTCGTGAGGCGTTACTCACACACAAAAAAACAGGGATGTTACTTTATCTGATGCTACAGGGTTTTGTATACCTGCACCTTAGGGTGACGCCACGCAGAACATTTTGTTAGAGGAGCACATAATATCAAAGCCAGGAATAGAAAACAAATAGGCCGCTATACCTTTTTTATTTTTTGTGCTGTACTTGATCTTTTACGTGCAGTGAACAGCACTATTATTTTTTAGATATTCTCAAAGACAGGGCAGCAATATCGTAAACATATTTGTGAAAACATTTCCGAAAAAATACAGGCTTCTGCCCAATGCGTACTCTCAACTTTACTGGGGCTTCCCTTCGATTTGATTTCGTACAGATGTCACCTTTCAATAAATGGACAAATAAACTGTTGAGAGTACTATTATGCACCTCTCTTTCTCGCTCTTGCATGTTCTAGTTCTGGAGAAAAAATGGCTGCATATACGCGGGGTGAATGATGGAGAGTGGAGCGAAGCATCCATCCGTCCATTCTTTTTTGCTTCCATCCGTCCACGCGTCCGTCTGTGTGACCATTCACGCGTCCATCCGCCTGTCCGTGCGTGCATCTGTTCATGCGTCCGCGCGTCCATCCGTGCGTCCGTCCTTGCGTTCGTCCATGCATCCGCCCCCGCGTCCATCCATGCATTCGTCTGTCCATGCAGCCATCCATCCGTAAGTCCATCCATGCACCTATCTCTGTGTCCATTCGTCCATCTAGTCTACACTTCAAGTACTACCATCTCGCCTCTTTTCATATTTCGCATGTAGAAGCACCGCCATCAAGTGGACATTCCAAGGGCTAAACGAGACGTGGCACACGCACACTTTCTGACGGCTTACGCTTCATGTCGACTTCCCACCTTTAACCACCTCGAGTTCTTGGTATATACTAGTTCACTGTATTCATGACACTGTGGCCCAACGCTCGCTAAACATTTCTAAAACCAAGGACGTTACGCCCAGCGAGTATAACGTAGCAACCCTTTTTTGTTAGATTGTGCTCAATGTACATGCTAATGGCTGCTAATGAAGAATGAGGTACAGGAGAATTCGGTTTTATTTAACGCGCACGCTGCGAGTTTTTATTGTTCAACAACGCACAGGAGAAATCTCCCACCGACACCACCTTGCAGGTCAAAACGTAAGACTTGTTACGCACTACAACTACGACGAGGGACGAACGGGTGCCGCTTTATGGAGCTTCGCCCCTAAAATCCTACTGCCTTTTTGTCAAAACCAGGCAAATGTACGGAAATCAGGTATGTGACCATTGCCCCGGTCAATGACTTGAAGGCCCCTTCTTCTTAATATTGTTTATAACCTAATTTGTTCCTGAACAGAAGAAGCGGAATATTTTTGCGAGAGCGGCATTTCATCACTGAACGCAACCAAACCAATTCAGCAGCACATAAAATCAAGGAAAGAAGAGCTAAAGTGTCCTCCACTCACGCTCATGAGTATGCAAGGCGCTGACTAACCTTCCCTAAGTTTGCACGCCCGAAATTCCCTACCGGTGGACGAGGGATGAACCACTGCTCAGTTGGTAACGCCATAGAGTGGGTGATGCGAAGTTCACAGGTTAGCTCCCAGCTGGTGGCAACTTGTCCTTTCATACACTTTGCATTCTTTTCACCTGCTTTATAATAATATTGCATGCTCAAATGGCGCAATAAACCTTGCCTATATACCTTTCTTCACTTCATATGCCGCTGCCCTCGATTTGCCTCTGAAATACAGAAGCTTTTGAACGCATTGCGACAATTGGTGGATCGGCCACTCTCTATGCATATGCTACTGGAACACCGTCCTCGCCATTCGCCGGCTCAAAAAGCAGTCAAAGCCGTCTTGCGCTTTTTGAGAACTACAAACCTATGTGAACACCTTTAACCTTTGTGTAGTGCCACCACTGCATACGCATCAGCCCGTTGACTGACAATTTTTTCTCTTTCTCTTCTCTTTCCTCTCTCTCTCATATTTACGCCCCCTTTCCAATCCCCCAGCGTATGGTAGCAAACCGGGCATGTGCCTGGTTTAGCTCCCTACCTTCTCTCTTGTTATTCTTGTCCTCCTCCTCCATGTCAATAAAGGTATATCAAGAAAGGTTGTTCTCGTTGTGGCAAACACAGAATGAGCCCTAGAGATTTTTTCTTCCTTTATTCAAATGAGCTGTTAGGATGCTGAAGATGTAATACAGCCTGGTGACACAGAGCAATCCAAGCTAATGTTTGTCACCGCGTAGTTCCGAAAGAAGTGGATCATGAATTAAAGAAAGACGCATTCTTCCAAAGGTATTCTGTTGGCACAATGGGAAGACATGTAAGTATGTTTCGCTTTCACCCACAAATCTTCCGGCTTACTATCACACGCATTGCCGAACAAATGTCTGTGGCTCCCATACTCAGCAGCAGTGGACGGGGTTCGTTATATCAGCAAACTAGGCCGTTTTGTGTGTTTGCCCTTCCTGATAGTGCTGGATTGTGTAGATATGTTCATACGTGCTTGAGAAAGCAAACAGTTACGTTTACACG
This sequence comes from Rhipicephalus annulatus, assembly GCA_013436015.1. Classification (NCBI taxonomy): domain Eukaryota; kingdom Metazoa; phylum Arthropoda; class Arachnida; order Ixodida; family Ixodidae; genus Rhipicephalus; species Rhipicephalus annulatus. The sequence continues at coordinate 393,380 of WOVY01010077.1, read as the reverse complement.
CTCGTAACAAGCACTCGCATTTTCCGCTGTTGCTCCCATCCTTGACGTTTATCATTGTAACAATATATATGAAAAGAGACTTTGCCACATGACCCTTTGAAGGCAATACCGCTAAAACGCTTCGGATGACCACTTGACTGGAACAATTGATGACATCTTTCTCCGTCACTATGGCCAGACGTGCGGTGCTAGAGATCTCTACTGCACACAGTGTCAGCAGTGTTCATAATAACTTCTCTGAAATGTAAGAGCTGAGTAAAATTCTAACTCAAAGTTATATTTGTATGCGAAATGACACATTACTGAAAAGGACAACAATGACACCCCCTCGTATTTAGAAGTGGTCGAATACGCAGCGAAATCTCATCACCCCTAGACTTGGAAATTAACACGGCCAGCGCGCTAGATGACGTTAGCACTTGTTCTGTCGCGATGCTATATTTTTTCTAACTTCTATACCATGCCACTTCTCATGCGCCTTTCCTTTTTGTGTTTATAGGATTAGTATCTTCATTCAGTATTCTCTCCTCCTTTATTTGAACCTCTTTTTTTTGTAAACTTTCAAGCCAGGATGTACGTCAACAGTAAGGATTTCTTAAGACTTCGAAGCGTTTCTGTGTTGACGCCTCAATTACTAGTCCGTGTTGCACAATCTTACTACATAAAGAGCAAGAACCAGCTTCTACCGCATGAAACTGGTTTCTTTTGCGGTTTGCTATGGAGAATGTTTTTCTACTCTGTACATCGCGGTCTCGCAATCGCATCGAATACACGCTTAGGCTACGTTTTCACGTAATCATTAGCTTTGTGCCGACCACGCTAGATGAGCAAGCTTAGATACTCTATTTATAAACAGTGTGTTTATTTATCTCTAAGGATCTCACCGCCAAGCAAACAATGAAACTCTCTGTGTACCTACCCCTCTCATTCTTAAGGTGGCCTTTGCAATAAATAAACTAAAGCAACCCCAATACATAACGTTGCTGTCTGATTGGGGCACTCCCACTTCATACGTTCGTGTTCTCTTCTATATACTGTGTTCATGTGTTCAGTACACCTGCTGTTTCGTCTAAATACATAGGCGAACCTGAGAGGCCACGAAAAAGGAAAGTGCTTAGTTTACATCTGCTGCGTCAGTGCCGCAGTGCTCTCAGCGGCTCTCAAGAAAAGTGCCCTCAGTTTCGTTGCACCCATTCTCTTCAGTTTCACCTATTTTCCGGAGTGTTACTTAATCTTCCGCATAAGTAAGCGTATGTTTTCACAACATCTTTTCCCAAATAACCCTTAAATTCAACGTGCACAATCAACTTCGTACGAGTTTTATCCTTAAAACGAACTGTCTGAACACTAAAAAAAATATAAAATAGCTTCCCCGCAATTGTATCAAACTAAACTAGTACAAACAAAAACCCGTATTCTTAGAAAGCCTATCTATCTATCTACTATCTATCTATCTATCTATCTATCTATCTATCTATCTATCTAGCCACCTACGACTTTTAGCTCTCCTGGCCGTTTCAATAATGATATCAGTATCAAACTTGGTATGGCATAACGTAACTGTATGAAGAACATATTTGACTAGTCATAACAAGAAAATCATGATATAGATGTCGTGAATGTCATGATTTACATTTCATGGTCCTGCAGCTCTTACAGTGGTTTCGCTCACATGACATGTGCAAAACATGTATGCTATGATATGATTGCATGGCGAACACAAGCGACAGACCCTAACATGAAAATAATGACATGCTCTCATGTAACAACAAGACTACATGCGAAGCTCATGATGCGCTCATGGCTGTTTCGCTAGCGTCACATATACCAAATTTGGTATTACGGTACGTGAATGGATGATGAAGGTACGTGACTGGTGCAAACATGATAATCATGAGCTGCGAGTAATGTACCAACATGACTACATGCCCCGCTAATGATGTACTGGCGGCCGTTTCGGGTGCTTCACTTATACCAAATGTGGTATTACGCGACGTGAATGGATGACGAAGGTGTGATTATGGTGCAAACGTGATAAACATGAGATGCGTGTCATGTACCAACATGACAACATGCCACACTCATGATGCGCTCGCAGCCGTTTCGCAAGCTTCACACATGCCAAATTCGGTATTATGTGACGTCAATGATTGGCGAAGGTATGTGACTGAAGCAAGCGTGATAATCATGAGATGCGTGCCATGTGAGAACATCACTACATGCCACAGTCAAGGTGCGATTACATTTTGACGTGACGCAGTGCGCGTGCTCACCGGCGTTAATTTCGTCGCGTCCAGCCAGCGTTGCCACGCCAGGCGCGGGTCCTGCCATATACACGCACGCACGCACCGCACTGCGTTGCTTTGACACACGCGCGTTTCAGCGCGTCCGGCGTCCCTCCGTCGTGAAAAGAAGGGGACGCAGTGTTGTCTGGGTAACGCAACAGTGCGAAATGCAGCATGCCGCATTTCGCACTGGTCGCCGTCGGGCCGCGCCGACGGACGCTGGTCGCACCGATCTTACCTGACGTCAGACTATAGAGTGCTCGTGTTTTGCTAACGTAGCGTCGCTGTGCCCACCGTGCGCGCACGTCAACACCACAGTGGAGTGTATTGGACCCTTTATAATGCGCTCGCGGGGTTTTCGCGAGCTCCACATATATTAATTTGGTGTTAAGTGATGTCATCATCATCATCATCATCAGGATGATGATGATCATGCTGATGATGTCAAAAGATGACGAAAGTATATGACTGGTGCAAACATGATAATCCTGACAGGCGTGTCATGTAAAATCTTGACAACATACCACGCTCATAGCATGCTCGCGGTCGTTTCGCTAGCTCCTCATATACTAAATTTGGTATCACGTGACGTGAATAGATGACGAAGGTAAACGAAACATCCAAACATGATAATCATGACACGGAAGTAATGTACGCCATTATTTACCTCCACCTCGTAACGTAGTGGTGATTTTAAAATGACATATGAACCTTTCTCCTTCGCGCTTCGCATATCATCGATTTCCACTGTAAGTAGGACCTGCCAATTTTAGGAGCGAAGCTCCTTGTTTAGAAAAAGTTAATTTACAGCATGTACAGAACACAAAGGCTTCATACCATTCCAGTAACAGGGCACATACACTTCTGCACATCTATATTTCACGACTAACATCACTACGTTACAGTGAAGACATTTGCTCTAATATACATGATTATGTTGGCATACATGTACACAAAAATTCAATGTGATATAACGATACAAGGGTATAACGATACAATCGATCCAAATGAAACACAATTTGTAACAAATGAAATCATATACAACAACTCAACGGGCGCTGATTAGCACCAAGTCGGTCGAAAAATGAGTTGTATCCTTTCGTGTTCCACCTTGACGAAAGGGCACGACCAATGCCGCAGAAACTCTTGCTCCCCGAGGAAGAAAAGCTCTTCTGAGAGGAACGCGAGAATCTCTCGTCTCAATCTCCCCAGTATCGGCCACAAAGCACGCCGGTGGCAATTGGCAGCTACGGCCTCACACCGGTTTCTCCAAAGGCTGAACAGCCCCGCAACTGTTAAGATAGCGGAGAATCGGCTACGCGGAAATCGGCCGTTGGACACGAAAGTTCGCACACCCTCTCCCCGAAAACCAGCATTACCGCACGCCAAAAAAGGCGGGAAACCACACATTCAAATGTCGCATGTCGATTGGTCTCTACCATGGCGCAGTTGGGGCAAGTGGAAGTGCGAACCACCTGCCATCGCTGCAAGCGATCTCGCCCCAACCTCCAGACAAAGTCTCTGAGATGCCCTGGCAACACTGCGGAAGTTATTGGTTTCCAAACGCGGTTCAATACAAATTGACGATGCTGGGGCACCAAGGGCCGTAGAAGGGTGGCCATTGTGTCCACTACTTTAGAATCGGCCACCTCTATCTCTGGGCACGTAGCTTCCAAACGTCGGTGAAATGCCAGAAGGGCTCGATACAAAGATGGTAATTCAGTTGATTGGGGACCTTTGTTTATTTGGCTATCCGGTAAGAAGACACGTAGTGATGGCCCCAGATGGTAACGAGCCAGTGTCTGAGCAGGCATGTCATCATTGCTTAGTATTCGCAATAGAGTGCGGAGGCACAATGTAGAAGCCGTGACGGAAACGTCGGGGAATGCAAAACCGCCTTGATCTCGCGGTTGAGCTAACGCTGGACGCGATAACAATTCTGTGCCACCAGACCAAAAAAAATGAACTGATGCAGCTTTGCACTTTCCTGCAGACGTGGAGCGGTGGTTTAACAGAATGGCAAAGGTACCAAAATTTTCCTAGGTACACCGTTTGAGTTAAGTATCGGCGTTCCAAGAGGGGGAATTCGAAGTACCTGGCTGCTTTGATATCATTTAGAAGAGTTTGTACAACGGATGACCAGATGCTATCCTGTATACCTAATACAGTGAAAGTAACTCCGAGTATTGAAATTTCAGGAGACCACTGTAAAGGCGACGTGATGTTGATACGACCGCTGGGGTTGCCAATGAAAAAATACTGGCTTTTAGAAAAGTTTAACCTTGCACCGGAGATAATACCGAAATCATGGAATGTATCAAGAGCATGCTGCAGCGACTGTTCATTATGTACATATAGAGTGATATCATCTGCATATGCAGCGACTTTTACTTGAGTGTTACCGGGTAGAGGTAAGCCACGAATCTGCGGGTGATGTTCAACGGCCCTTAAGAAGGGCTCTAATGCAAGGATAAATAACACTGGGGAGAGGGGACACCCTTGACGGACCCCACGCGTGACTCTAAATGCGTGACTCTCACGGGAATCTAAGTAAAGGGTACTTTCTAAATTAGTGTACATCGCGTTGATAAGGTCAATGAACTTATCCGGGAATCCGTATGCATGTAAAACATTTAGTATGTAGCCATGTTCAATGAAATCGAAAGCTTTCTCTTGATCTAATGAAACCAACAGTCCTTGCGCACATCGGCTAATGGTGTATTGAATGATGTCACGCGTTAACCACGTATGGGTGTGTATTTCTCTGCCCAGAACAGAACAGACCTGGTGGGGAGCGGTTAATGTTGCAAGAAATGGACTGATTCGGCGCACCAAAATGTTAGCCAAGAGCTTGTAATCTACATTGAGCAGGGTAATAGGGCGCCAATCTTCTGGTCGCGTGGACAATGGGTCTTTCTTGGGAACTAGCGTTATACGGCCTTTGTGGCTCCTTATGGCGTGGCTTGGGCGTCCCTCGTATGTAACCACCAGTGGCACATACCCGAAATAGGTATAACACTTGACCTCCAAGGTGGTGCCAGTGAGAGATTTCTTCTGTGCGTTGTTTAACAATAAAAATAGTGCTCAATGTACATGCCAATGGCTGCTAATGGCGAATGAGAGACATGAGCATTCGGCTTTTAGTCAACGCGCACGCTGCGATCCCCATTAGCAGCCAATGGCATGTACATTGAGCACTATCGGACAAGAAAGGGATGCTACATTATACTCGCTGGGTGTAACCTCCTTAGCTTTAGAAAGGTTTAGCGAGCGTTGAGCCGCAGTGCCATGAATACAATGAACTTGTATATACCATGAATGAACTCAAGGTGGTTAAAAATGAGAAGTAGATACGAAGCGCAAGCCGTAAGAAAGTAAAAGCCGAATTCTCCTGTCTCTCATTTCTCATTAGCAGCCATTGACATGTAAATTGAGCCCTATCTGACAGGGAAAGGTTGCTACGTTATACTCGCTGGGCGTAACCTCCTTGCTTTTCGAAAGGTTTAGAGAGCGTTTGGTCGCAGTGCCATGAATACAGTGAACTAGAATATACCATGAACTCGAGGTGGTTAAAGGTGGGAAGTGGACCCAAAGCGCAGGCCGTAAGAAAGTGTGCATGTGCCACCTCTCGTTTAGTCCTTGAAATGTCCGCTGGATGGCGGTGCTTCTATATGGGGAATATATGATAAAAAGATGCGAGATGGTGGGACTTGGAGTGTTGAATAGATGAACGAACGGACACACAAACAGATGCATGGATGGACGCATGAGCGGACGTAGGGGCGGATGCACGAAATAACGCAGGGACGGGCGCACAAACAGACGCATGGACGGTCACACAGACGGACGCATGGACGGACGAATGCTTCGCCCCAATCTCCATCATTCACTCCGTGGATATGCTGCCAATTTTTTTTGTAAGCCTGCTTCCTGGGTACGACGGCTTACCTACGTGCCAAGTGGAATATCTTAAAACGTTTCGGTTGTTGGGAGCATCTTTGAAGAAAAAGCTACGAGCTATGCATGCAGAGAGGTCGCCGAGTAGCGAGAGCATGTGACGGACGCGAATCACATCGGCTCCGGCTCAGGTTCAATTTCAAGAAGAATTTCTTCATGGCGACCTGTTGCAATGATAGGAACTTGTTCCTTGCATCAACACTGTCAAGCCTATACCGGACTTCAACCTGTGAGTGCGCTTTTAAACGTTTTAACGCTTTCGAAAGTTCTTGAAGAGGTCCAGCTCGCTAACCCTAACAATCCGGAGACGCGGCTTGGACAGAACGCCGCCCCGCTCTACAGCGGATGGCGAGCGTCTCTGGGAGCGTCGCAGCCAACGAGAAGCACTCATTGCTCTCTCGTACCACGGACCACATGAAGGATACGCAGACCCGTCAAGACGCCGATACGCAGGTGAGCAATGAGCACAACGCAAATCCATGGATCACTGTTACCAAGAGAGCGAACAAACGCCGACAGCTGCAACCCCATACCGTACCGACTCAAGAGCTGCCCAGCACGCCGTCTGAGCCCGCTCTACGCCAGAGCCGGCCTAAGACGCGTCTATCAAGACTCCCACCGCTCCCTTCCGAGGACTACAAGCTAGCAATCTGTCCCCATGGTGGATTAAATCTGAGCAAGGTTAGCCCCAAGACGTTACTTCTTGCCGTAGCTCATACAGCAAATATACGCGGTGGGAAGCCTGATATCAAGCTTCGTGTTGATGAAAATCAAAATGTGCTAACAATAAGCACCTCTTCTGAACACATCGCCATGGCACTTGGACAAATCACCAAAATTACAGTGCACGCAGCAACCTACGACATCACCTCTTATGGTATTGCGCCTGATTATTCGTGCAAAGGGGTGGTCAACGGAATAGGCCATGAAATCACACCAGACGACTTCCTGACAGAAGTTGAAGTACCGGGCTACGAGGTCCTTACGTGCAGACGCCTCGGCAACTCCGGGGCAATGGTGCTCACATTTTGTGGCAAGCGAGTCCCTTTCTTCATGAAGGGGCTCGCTTGCCACAAAATGAGACTCGTGGCTCTCCGCTGCTACCTCTACAAACGGACAATTCCCCACTGTAGAAAGTGCAACAAAACTGGACATCGTGAGGATGTGTGCCCACAGCCTCCTGAAACACCGAAATGTCGAGTGTGTGGGGATTCACTATCACCCAACAACCACGAGTGCCGCCCTTCTTCCATGCTTTGTGGTGGCGACCACCCGACGGCTGCCAAACCATGCCCAAAGTGGTTTTTGCCACCTGTCAACCGACGCAAACCACCCCGGTCAGCTACTCCCACCAAGAAGACCCAGTCACCCTCTCCCAACCCCGGACAGCAGAGCGGTGCATCCGGGAGTGCAGCCAGGCGAAGGAGTCATTCCAGGGATAAGTCGGGGCCCAAGCGAGGAAACTCGTCATCGCGGAGTGGTTTCTCTGGCCAGCTGGGATCTCAAGGCTGGCACACGGACGGGACAACGCATCATCATGGCCAGCGAAGCGGTTCCCACTAGAAAGCACAAACGGTAAGCTGGGCAGGGCAGTTCCCTCCTCTCCCTCCCTCTCTACACCAGTCCCACTCCCTCACACAAACATCAACGCAGGAAAGAACACCACAACCAACGCCACCTAGACTACCACAACCCATGTCGGTAGACACTCAGCTTCACCCTGACACGTCGTCAACTACGGCACGAGCCGACTATTGCACACGAGAGGCGTTGAACGAAATGGCTACTTCTTTAAGGAACGAATTCGAAACTATGATGCAGGTAGAAATGCAGAAAATGAAGGATAGCATTATGGCTGAACTAACAGCTTCTCTCCAACAATTGATCCAGCAGGCCCTGCAACCTGCTGTCCAGCAGATTGTAACGAATGTTAAACAGCAGATATCGGCTGCACTTGGCCAACTTGATATTTCGCCATCTGCAACAAAACGCACCACGTCTCCGACACGTGAAACACAGCGACCGCATCCTTACATACGCCTTTCCCGTTTCCTATTACCGTGCCGAAAAACCGTCCCAACAGCCGCAGCTGTTGCAGTCCCGCTTCCTCACCACCCTCCACCAAGATTTAGCACAGTCCGAAATGCCTCCGTGTACTACCGAGGCCCCGCTATTGCATCATCATGGCGAGAATCCATAGGTCAACGCGTGACACCCCTCAACTCCTACGTATGTGGCAGTGGAATTGCAGGGGCTATCGTAGGAAACGCGGAGCTCTAATGCAATTCATTGCGACGCAGCAGATTACTCCCGATGTCATAGCGTTACAAGAAGTACAATGTACTTCTACGCTTCCGGGTTACACCACATACACGGACGTAACGAACAATACACCACATCGCACAGCTAGATTAGTTTCTAAGCATGTCACTGTCACAGAACACACCCTTCAAAGCACCTCCATCTAACACGTACTTCTCGAATTAGTCCCGTGCTCTCGCTCCAGTACCAGCCTGTACGTGGTTAACGTTTACAGCGCACCTAACGCCAGGAACAATGACTGCGGTCATCTATTTGCTCAAATATGCAAGTTGGGTAAACACATAGTTATTGTAGGAGATTTCAATGCCCCCATCCGGCTTGGGGCTACGCAACAGAAACGCCTAAAGGCCGACGACTCGCACAGGTTCTCGCGATTCATCGCATGACCCTGCTGACAGAACCTGATCAACCCACTCGCCTGGGTAATAGTGTGAGCAGGGACACATGCCCCGACCTCACGATAGTCAAGGGCGTTAGTCACCATTCCTGGTGCAACCTCATGGTGAATCTAGGCAGTGATCACCATATACTAACTACAGAGCTCCAAGTTGCAGCCACGCGTGCCCCAGAACGCATCATAAAACTAACGAATTGGGATGCATTTAGGCGTAATCATGCAACTACCCATCAGGACTCTCCTTCCCTAGCGGCTTGGATATTACAACTTCACTCCGATTTTCAAAGAGCTACCAAACTCATCGCTGCGACGACAGAAACGCCAGATGTGGACCGGCATCTGCTACATCTTTGGGATGCCCACAGAGGCTTGACACGGCGGTGGCGGTGACAAAAACATAACCGAAACTTCGTCTCCGAATCGCCAAACTAGCTACTGAGGCACAGGACTATACGAACATACCCACTAGCAACAATCGGCATAACTTCTGTGATCGACTCAACGCCTCACTAAGTACACCTCGAACGTGGCGTATACTCCGTGCTCTTTTAAATCTCACGCAGACAAAATCACACACTGCTAACGCAATCCACACCATTCTCCACAAATCAGGGCTCGACGATAACACTCTGCTGCAAACCTTAAAGCAACACTATGTATCCACGGGCCCCCGTCCCGCCTACCGCGATTATCCACACGTACACGATACGCCTCTAGATGAGGACATTACAGAAGCGGAGGTTAGGGCAGCTTTGCAAAGCATTAAGCGCAACACAGCAGCTGGTACAGACGGGATTACGTACACACTTCTGCGTAATTTAGATGACCAGTCCATCGAATATTTAACCACTTTTTACAACGAACATTGGAAAAGCGGCACGCTACCACAGGAGTGGCGACACGCAGAAATCATACTCATTCCAAAGCCTGGCAAGCCGCTACCCCCCAGAATCTTCGCCCTATATCCTTAACTTCTTGTGTAGCTAAACTCTTTGAACGCGTTGTTCTCTCTCGACTACAACCATTTCTCGAAGACAATCACTTTTTTCCTGATACACTATTCGGCTACCGTCCTGGTATCTCTACACAGGACGTATTATTACAGCTTAAGGAGGACGTGTTGGATAGCCCCACTTCAAACCAGGTCCGAGCTATTCTGGCCCTGGATCTGAAGGGGGCTTTTGACAACGTCTCCCACGACCTTAATCTTGGCAATCTTGCTTCATCTCAGTGTGGCTCACGTATCTACAATTACGTCAGGTCCTTTCTTTCTGACCGCACGGCCACTAATGGGATTGGAGACCTCCGTTCGCACGTCATTCGTCTCCCAGGAAGAGGAACACCACAGGGCTCGGTTCTCTCGCCCACTTTGTTCAACGTGGCTATGGCTAAACTCCCTTCCCTATTACAACAGGTTCCCAACATCCAGCATGCCATCTATGCAGATGACATTACAATTAGGGCGACCAAAGGATCAGACGGAACCATTCAGGACGCCCTACAGGAAGCTGTGTCTGTGGTACAAGACTATGCTGCTGGCGGCAGCCTTACGGGCTCAGTGGATAAGTCGGAGTTATTATTGGTATACAAGCGGCGCCGAAAAACCGCTGATTCTCCTGACATTTCGCTGTTTCTTGATGGCCATCCTATCCCTCTGGTACCACGAATTTGCATTTTAGGCCTCTACCTTCAGTCCGATGGCAAGGCCTCCCACACTACACACCTTCTGGCTCAGCAGATAACTCAAATTGCACACATGATCCAACGCATCACCAATCGCAGGAGAGGCCTCTGTGAGAAGATACATGATAGAACTTAGTGAGATTGAAAGGAAAAAAAGTGGTTTCATTTTAGCAGCACTAAATTTCCCAGCGTCAGTGACTTCCATCCCAGACTGGTGCTTTCTTTCCATACTGTGATCAAGTTAGGCGCTAAGAAGTTAACAAAAAAAATGATTGATGTATCGAGTACGTATGTAATAAAGAAGAATAGAGCAAGTCAGAAAGCGTTGAATGTTTTATTGATCGTGGCACAACCATCTTCATCGGTGCCTTTGTGAATCCTTGTACTCGCTCTATATTTTGCTGCGGAACCACAAGTCATACTTTGCGGCACTTAAGCCTTTTTGATAATGGTCTGGAAGACATTGAGTATATTCTCTCATTACCGGTGTTCTGCCCTCGCCCTCTTTGTTTCCAGCACCACTTGAAGGCAATCCAAAATACCTTGTAGCAAGTGCAAGAGACAGAGAGAAAGAAAAAAAAACGCATAAAAGATAGCTTTTTTCATAGGCGAGGTTTGATCATCGGACTGAGGACATAAGGTGTTTAGGACAAGGTTACTTTTGAAAAGTAAACAGAAAAACGTACAAACACTACACAAACAAGGAAAATCTTTTGAGAACTATTCATTAGAATGAGAGTTTCTCAAGCCATAAAATGCATGCTGGTGGAAGCGCCAGTATTTTACGCCTATTCGTTCTCTTTTGCGCAGCTCTCTTGGTCTTGCTTTCGTAAATAATCCCGAAACCAAGATAACATCGCGGCAAAGGAAGATTTAGTTTCTCATGCCTCGATGCAGCTTCCTTTTCTTTCTCTAGTTTCCCGCATGTCATTATCTTTTTTAACGCTTCACGCTAAACAGCTCTTCTGTAGAACGCCCGCTGTTTTGCTTACGAATCTCGTCCTTATTTCGATCGAGTAGTTTCCACTACCACCTTTCCTGCCTCCTTCGACCTCACCCCTTTGCCTTATTCTCTGCTTTCTTTCTTATTTGCTTTCATGGCTATTTCTTAATATCTCATTTATCAGCCAACTTCAAAATTCAAGGATGCGTTGTTTCACTAGATGGTCGTCGTTGAACCCACTGTCTAGATGTGAGGGCTTTTTTTTAGCAATAAATTTCTCATCCTATACATCAAGCGCAAAAGTAAGGGGTTAGCATTACAAAAGAATAATTATTATTTTTCTATGTCTTCCTAAGACTATTTATATTGTATACTAATTTATTTATTTTTACTGTATACCACTATCTTGAATTGCACAGACATATTTCTTTTTCTTATCAAATTTTTGGGGCGAGTATATAATGTTACAACATTAATAGTTCCGCTGTGTTACCACCGCACATGTAAATTGACACTCACTGTTTGTTTTTTGTTTTCCGTGTTTATTTTTTTCATGCGCAGTCTGTAATGAATATGCACCTAAATGACAACATCGCAGTCACATACTTGCATTGCGGGCAAACGGGTATGAAACAACTGGCTAAGATTATGACACAAACAAACGGAGACACAAACAAAAGTACAAGAATAAGCACTCGGAGTGCTTTTAAGAAAGAAGTGAACATCGGGTACAATCTTGTACCAATGCACTCTATTCGAATTCACTATGCTCTGTGATCTGTTCATTTCTCAGAATGTAATATTGACTTTGAGGTCACACATGTTTCTTGTTGCGAAGGTAAGAGTAGGTAAGTACGACATGGTAATCCTTAATAATAAAAAAAACATCTGCAGGAAGCATAGAACTGTGTTGTTGTGCGTGTGTGTTGTGTGCAACTGATGTACGGCTGTTTCTTAGATAGATAAAATGTCTAAACTATACTTAAGTGGACTTTTGTTCATATACTATTTTGATAGAGACACAACATCGATAATATTTTAGCAAGTAGCGTTATTCACCCCTTAGCTCACCTATCACTGACCTTTCCGCAGAAAGAACACTCAACACGCTCATTGTGTCCCTCACACGTATAACAACTTCTCCATTTAGAGTAAATTAAACTGGGAAGTGTTCGCTTTCATGACCTATCTTTTTAAAAGCATGCAGTATTGCATAAGGTAGCATTTGTTGCCCTTTCGTCAAGAGCCGGATCTACTGGAGCATTTTTACAAGCAAGAACGACTCGCAACAGGAATACAAAGCCTGGCGAACAGTTTTTCGGCTGCAAAGAGCTTCAACAGACAGGAAGGCTCTGCCCAGTTGGCCATCGTTACACAGTGCGTGAACCTAGCTGATACAGTCTACGATAAGGTAAGAGACAGCTGCGGCGTGCGCAAGGTTGCACTCATCTTGTTATAAGAGTAGTTCATTCCACCCCACTCGTTAAAAAACGCGGTAGAGCAAGCTACGGGGCATGCTTCACAGGATTACGTGCCGTTCCGCACTCCTGACCACCACGCCCGCGGAACAGACGTGGCAGAGCTTCGAAAGACTTTTTTTTTGCGGCGCGTGCAATCAGTGGCTGCCCACTGCATGATAAATTGGACGACACTAGATGGCCCTTTGATGCGAGACTGCCATTTGTCGGAATAAAACACAGCAGCACTGCACGAAGCGTCGGAATGAATGAAGCTAAGTGAGCGCAGGTATTTAGAAACGTATTGGTGATCAGAACAATTGATATAAGCCCTGCTTTACCATCAGAAGGTAAATAAGGCTGTTGTCTTTCTCCAATGGTCTTCTGTTATGTACTTCACTCTATGGTTACAGAAAATGTCAAATATAAAATCAGCTGTTGAGTTAAAGACTTTTCATTTGATTTTTGTTTTATACGTGAAGAACGTGAAAAGGCAGAATATAGTAGAGCTTTGTTTCGCATCGTCAAGGCATGATACTAAAGAAAATTCGAGAAATGAAAAAAAAGCACTTCAAACAATCAAAGAACATTTACAAACGATCGTGAGTGTCATGTGCGTGAACAATTTGTCTTAAAGCATGGGCGTAGTTAAAAGGAAGAGTCCAAAACATACAAGGTGGTCACGTAAATTATTTTTGCGAATAACACAAATCAGTAGTTCTCAGGGATGACAGAACAATTTTTGGAGGTTTTTATTCGCTTTTCAAGTAACCTGTACACGAGGTGCTCGCTGTAAGACGTGTCCTTGTATGTAACAATAGTGGTATAGAAAATGCGGCAATGAGATATGTGTCAAGCAAGAATACAGCCATATAAACCGCCACAACGTCGAACATTAGCACACGGGAAGATTGTATCTCCACACGACCACTCCCATATAACAACAGGTCGGAAAACAAAAGAGCAATTAGTCACGAGCTCCCTTGATTTTGTGCGAAATGTCGACAAAGCAGCATGGCAGATTATCTCGGTCATTTATTCTCCGCCACAGAGCCTTTCCAGAGAAACAGCCAGTCAATTAGATGGCCGAGTGGGTCACGAAGTGAAAGCTTTGAATTCAGCAGTATACGTCGTTGCTGGTGATCAGTCAGCTGTTCACCAGCGAAGGTATGGTAATTATAAATACATAATTTCGTTTTTTAACATTCATCGATACTTTTTCAATAATAAGCCTGTCTTGTGAGATTTCTGGACAAAATAAAGCGGCAAATGTGCTAATTGCTACTAAACAAAAAAGGTAGCGAGAAATTTATTTCATCAGATCACTCTGGCGCTATGAATTTCTGCATGAACAAATGTCTATAAGATGATGATTAAATACTCAGATATATTTAAATAGTATGCAAATGTACGAACCCTATCACCCTCATTTCATTGTGTTTGAAATGTTTTTTTGTTGGAGAATTATAACTATAGGTAGTTGCAATTACACAGAGGCAGCGTCAAGACTGTAAACATTAAAACAAAGTTCTTCTTGGTATAATACGACACCGACACCAACGTTGACGGCAGAATTTTTACAAAACGAGCTCTTTGCTATCGCGATAATATTTTATTTAAGATGTAATGCGGTAATATGTGACTAACATTTATTTTTAGCAACACTCTAAAACTACGTTAAGTAACCAACGACGAATCGTGGAAGGAGTACCAATGAGTATGGCGTGATTATATTGTAAAGCAACTTTTTGCACTTGCTGCACATACTTTCTCGTTAAAAAGTATGCTATCAAATGAATCTGAGTCTGAGAAAAATAGTTTAAATGGCAGAAACTCGGCACAGTTGAACGTCTCTCACAGATAAACACGGCAATGATTCCGTGACATCGGGACTCTAATGATCTGAGAACCATTGATCGACAAAGCATTCGCCAGTTTTGAAACACGTGACAGCTAAATGCCTTAGAGACGTGACTTCGTCGTCTTGTTCTTGTCACGCACAAATGTCGTTTCATTCCTCACCGTATCACTATGCATGTGTAGGAAAGGTAGGCTGGCAGCCTACCTTTCCGGTATGTACAGGAGAGCTTTCAAAATCAGCGATGTGAAACTTGCACTCAGCAATCGAAATAATGAATGAAGGACAACATACAATTTCGCCATGAAGTTTGAAAGAAAAATATTGCTTAACGCAGGCATGCTGGGAAACACGAGAGAAAAACATTGCTTGATTGAAATCTCATGTGCAACTTTGGAATAGCCGTGGGACCACAAGCACGCTCCAAGCACCACGAAATATTGGACACCGCTCAATTCAGCACAAAGGTTTATGAAATGAGGTTTTCGAAGTAAACAATTCTAGTATGGTGCAGCCCGATTCGTACAAGTTGCATGTTTCTTTTTCTATTTCTCGCGTTCAGATAGATTCATTGAAATGCCTAAGCCGTCTTTTTCTTTCTTTTTGCCTTCGTTCGACCATTCTTTACATTGTTGTACTCATATGCTCTTTTGGTACTACAAAGTAGCTTAATTGTAGAAGGGACATTGAACAATAAAAGCAATAATAAATGGTGCTAGCAAGATCAAACGGAACTTTCATGTTTTCTACGCAATTTTTAATTTTGACAAAAAAAAGAAACACCGCTGAAAAGGTGAGTGAAATGCATAGCTGAACAGAATTGTCACTTAAAAAGACAGTACATTAAAGTAATGAAACGCCTTGCAATATCCATAATTACGTTATAGACTGTCTGAGCCCGCAAGCATAGTCACAAGTCGAAGACGAAGCGCCGACCCTTTTGCAAGCTACTTCCTCACTTTTTCGGAGAAACTAAGAGAAGATTTACGTTTTATTTTCAAAGGAGAGGTGTCATTTACGTTTTTAAACTGACGAGAAGGTATCATTACACACCAGAAGAAGGAAATAAGAAGCGTATAAGGATAAGAAGTGTATAAGGTGTGTGAATTGGAATCAGGCATACATGACAAAAGATAATAAAGTCGAGAAGTGTAGCGATTGATTAATCGCAATACTTTGAGAGTATGCGATACGACGTCCACTCGACACTCAGATGTCACGACGCTTCGTACTATTGTGATTTCTTTCGCCGACTTCACACCAACCTTAAAGCGTCTGTTAAAGCTTACCTGCCCCAGTGATCAAATTTGAGACTCCGTGCATATGGCGAGTGAACAAGTCAGCGATACATAGCCAGCTATCTTGAAAAGATGATTTCAGAATGAGAATTCGGTGTCCCTCCACTGGACGTTGCCTAGGGGGTGGTGTCAACTTTTATTTCACGTAGTGACTTGTCTAGAACCTTAGAGAGGCTTCACGCGGGACGCGACTCTCTCAGCCCTGGAAACGAAAAGGAACTGTTTCTCGAACTTATCGTGCTGCTACAAAGCCAGGGCCTCCATTTTCAGAGGCTAAAATAATGCGGTGCAAATGAATGGAGTCGATCCTACAAATTTAGGAAACAAGACGGTGCGTTATCGACCATTTTCAGTGGTTAAACTAGAGATCAAGCAGCCATTTTCCAAAGCGTTTTGAATGGTGCACAATTCCTCTTTTGATATGCGTATTTGTATTATTATTATGCGTATTAAATGTGAAGCAATTTATCAGGTACTGCTGGCATCTATCTATCTATCTATCTATCTATCTATCTATCTATCTATCTATCTATCTATCTATCTATCTATCTGCCTAAGTCTGGGGGTTCTAGATATCGGCTTTTTTACTTCGGGTAAACCAAAATTAGTATGGTATGACGTAAGGTGGTATGACGAACACGGCTCGCTGGTCATGACAGGGATAATGTCGCAATATGGTCGCGTCAGACAGCCAGATAGACAATGAACTTTATGTGATCCTGAGGAGCTTTCGCGGGAACCCCTATCGGAGACCCGCGGAAGCCACTGGCCGCGTCCAGATCGCGGCTGGGACACCGTAATGTTCCGCCCTTTCTTGGGCCCTCTGGATTGCCTGGATTTGTGCTTGGATGCACGAAATAACGCAGGGACGGGCGCACAAACAGACGCATGGACGGTCACACAGACGGACGCATGGACGGACGAATGCTTCGCCCCAATCTCCATCATTCACTCCGTGGATATGCTGCCAATTTTTTTTGTAAGCCTGCTTCCTGGGTACGACGGCTTACCTACGTGCCAAGTGGAATATCTTAAAACGTTTCGGTTGTTGGGAGCATCTTTGAAGAAAAAGCTACGAGCTATGCATGCAGAGAGGTCGCCGAGTAGCGAGAGCATGTGACGGACGCGAATCACATCGGCTCCGGCTCAGGTTCAATTTCAAGAAGAATTTCTTCATGGCGACCTGTTGCAATGATAGGAACTTGTTCCTTGCATCAACACTGTCAAGCCTATACCGGACTTCAACCTGTGAGTGCGCTTTTAAACGTTTTAACGCTTTCGAAAGTTCTTGAAGAGGTCCAGCTCGCTAACCCTAACAATCCGGAGACGCGGCTTGGACAGAACGCCGCCCCGCTCTACAGCGGATGGCGAGCGTCTCTGGGAGCGTCGCAGCCAACGAGAAGCACTCATTGCTCTCTCGTACCACGGACCACATGAAGGATACGCAGACCCGTCAAGACGCCGATACGCAGGTGAGCAATGAGCACAACGCAAATCCATGGATCACTGTTACCAAGAGAGCGAACAAACGCCGACAGCTGCAACCCCATACCGTACCGACTCAAGAGCTGCCCAGCACGCCGTCTGAGCCCGCTCTACGCCAGAGCCGGCCTAAGACGCGTCTATCAAGACTCCCACCGCTCCCTTCCGAGGACTACAAGCTAGCAATCTGTCCCCATGGTGGATTAAATCTGAGCAAGGTTAGCCCCAAGACGTTACTTCTTGCCGTAGCTCATACAGCAAATATACGCGGTGGGAAGCCTGATATCAAGCTTCGTGTTGATGAAAATCAAAATGTGCTAACAATAAGCACCTCTTCTGAACACATCGCCATGGCACTTGGACAAATCACCAAAATTACAGTGCACGCAGCAACCTACGACATCACCTCTTATGGTATTGCGCCTGATTATTCGTGCAAAGGGGTGGTCAACGGAATAGGCCATGAAATCACACCAGACGACTTCCTGACAGAAGTTGAAGTACCGGGCTACGAGGTCCTTACGTGCAGACGCCTCGGCAACTCCGGGGCAATGGTGCTCACATTTTGTGGCAAGCGAGTCCCTTTCTTCATGAAGGGGCTCGCTTGCCACAAAATGAGACTCGTGGCTCTCCACTGCTACCTCTACAAACGGACAATTCCCCACTGTAGAAAGTGCAACAAAACTGGACATCGTGAGGATGTGTGCCCACAGCCTCCTGAAACACCGAAATGTCGAGTGTGTGGGGATTCACTATCACCCAACAACCACGAGTGCCGCCCTTCTTCCATGCTTTGTGGTGGCGACCACCCGACGGCTGCCAAACCATGCCCAAAGTGGTTTTTGCCACCTGTCAACCGACGCAAACCACCCCGGTCAGCTACTCCCACCAAGAAGAACCAGTCACCCTCTCCCAACCCCGGACAGCAGAGCGGTGCATCCGGGAGTGCAGCCAGGCGAAGGAGTCATTCCAGGGATAAGTCGGGGCCCAAGCGAGGAAACTCGTCATCGCGGAGTGGTTTCGCTGGCCAGCTGGGATCTCAAGGCTGGCACACGGACGGGACAACGCATCATCATGGCCAGCGAAGCGGTTCCCACAAGAAAGCACAAACGGTAAGCTGGGCAGGGCAGTTCCCTCCTCTCCCTCCCTCTCTACACCAGTCCCACTCCCTCACACAAACATCAACGCAGGAAAGAACACCACAACCAACGCCACCTAGACTACCACAACCCATGTCGGTAGACACTCAGCTTCACCCTGACACGTCGTCAACTACGGCACGAGCCGACTATTGCACACGAGAGGCGTTGAACGAAATGGCTACTTCTTTAAGGAACGAATTCGAAACTATGATGCATGTAGAAATGTAGAAAATGAAGGATAGCATTATGGCTGAACTAACAGCTTCTCTCCAACAATTGATCCAGCAGGCCCTGCAACCTGCTGTCCAGCAGATTGTAACGAATGTTAAACAGCAGATATCGGCTGCACTTGGCCAACTTGATATTTCGCCATCTGCAACAAAACGCACCACGTCTCCGACACGTGAAACACAGCGACCGCATCCTTACATACGCCTTTCCCGTTTCCTATCACCGTGCCGAAAAACCGTCCCAACAGCCGCAGCTGCTGCAGTCCCGCTTCCTCACCACCCTCCACCAAGATTTAGCACAGTCTGAAATGCCTCCGTGTACTACCAAGGCCCCGCTATTGCATCATCATGGCGAGAATCCATAGGTCAACGCGTGACACCCCTCAACTCCTACGTATGTGGCAGTGGAATTGCAGGGGCTATCGTAGGAAACGCGGAGCTCTAATGCAATTCATTGCGACGCAGCAGATTACTCCCGATGTCATAGCGTTACAAGAAGTACAATGTACTTCTACGCTTCCGGGTTACACCACATACACGGACGTAACGAACAATACACCACATCGCACAGCTAGATTAGTTTCTAAGCATGTCACTGTCACAGAACACACCCTTCAAAGCACCTCCATCTAACACGTACTTCTCGAATTAGTCCCGTGCTCTCGCTCCAGTACCAGCCTGTACGTGGTTAACGTTTACAGCGCACCTAACGCCAGGAACAATGACTGCGGTCATCTATTTGCTCAAATATGCAAGTTGGGTAAACACATAGTTATTGTAGGAGATTTCAATGCCCCCATCCGGCTTGGGGCTACGCAACAGAAACGCCTAAAGGCCGACGACTCGCACAGGTTCTCGCGATTCATCGCATGACCCTGCTGACAGAACCTGATCAACCCACTCGCCTGGGTAATAGTGTGAGCAGGGACACATGCCCCGACCTCACGATAGTCAAGGGCGTTAGTCACCATTCCTGGTGCAACCTCATGGTGAATCTAGGCAGTGATCACCATATACTAACTACAGAGCTCCAAGTTGCAGCCACGCGTGCACCAAAACGCATCATAAAACTAACGAATTGGGATGCATTTAGGCGTAATCATGCAACTACCCATCAGGACTCTCCTTCCCTAGCGGCTTGGATATTACAACTTCACTCCGATTTTCAAAGAGCTACCAAACTCATCGCTGCGACGACAGAAACGCCAGATGTGGACCGGCATCTGCTACATCTTTGGGATGCCCACAGAGGCTTGACACGGCGGTGGCGGTGACAAAAACATAACCGAAACTTCGTCTCCGAATCGCCAAACTAGCTACTGAGGCACAGGACTATACGAACATACCCACTAGCAACAATCGGCATAACTTCTGTGATCGACTCAACGCCTCACTAAGTACACCTCGAACGTGGCGTATACTCCGTGCTCTTTTAAATCTCACGCAGACAAAATCACACACTGCTAACGCAATCCACACCATTCTCCACAAATCAGGGCTCGACGATAACACTCTGCTGCAAACCTTAAAGCAACACTATGTATCCACGGGCCCCCGTCCCGCCTACCGCGATTATCCACACGTACACGATACGCCTCTAGATGAGGACATTACAGAAGCGGAGGTTAGGGCAGCTTTGCAAAGCATTAAGCGCAACACAGCAGCTGGTACAGACGGGATTACGTACACACTTCTGCGTAATTTAGATGACCAGTCCATCGAATATTTAACCACTTTTTACAACGAACATTGGAAAAGCGGCACGCTACCACAGGAGTGGCGACACGCAGAAATCATACTCATTCCAAAGCCTGGCAAGCCGCTACCCCCCAGAATCTTCGCCCTATATCCTTAACTTCTTGTGTAGCTAAACTCTTTGAACGCGTTGTTCTCTCTCGACTACAACCATTTCTCGAAGACAATCACTTTTTTCCTGATACACTATTCGGCTACCGTCCTGGTATCTCTACACAGGACGTATTATTACAGCTTAAGGAGGACGTGTTGGATAGCCCCACTTCAAACCAGGTCCGAGCTATTCTGGCCCTGGATCTGAAGGGGGCTTTTGACAACGTCTCCCACGACCTTAATCTTGGCAATCTTGCTTCATCTCAGTGTGGCTCACGTATCTACAATTACGTCAGGTCCTTTCTTTCTGACCGCACGGCCACTAATGGGATTGGAGACCTCCGTTCGCACGTCATTCGTCTCCCAGGAAGAGGAACACCACAGGGCTCGGTTCTCTCGCCCACTTTGTTCAACGTGGCTATGGCTAAACTCCCTTCCCTATTACAACAGGTTCCCAACATCCAGCATGCCATCTATGCAGATGACATTACAATTAGGGCGACCAAAGGATCAGACGGAACCATTCAGGACGCCCTACAGGAAGCTGTGTCTGTGGTACAAGACTATGCTGCTGGCGGCAGCCTTACGGGCTCAGTGGATAAGTCGGAGTTATTATTGGTATACAAGCGGCGCCGAAAAACCGCTGATTCTCCTGACATTTCGCTGTTTCTTGATGGCCATCCTATCCCTCTGGTACCACGAATTTGCATTTTAGGCCTCTACCTTCAGTCCGATGGCAAGGCCTCCCACACTACACACCTTCTGGCTCAGCAGATAACTCAAATTGCACACATGATCCAACGCATCACCAATCGCAGGAGAGGCCTCTGTGAGAAGAATGTCCTCCGCTTAGTACAAGCACTCATAGTTAGTCGGCTCACCTATCATCTTCCCTTTCACAATCTCACTCTAGCTCAATTAAAAAAGATGGACATCCTTCTACGGACAGCTGGGAAGGCGGCTATTGGCTTGCCTCCGCACGCATCTACACAACGCCTCCTTCAATTAGGAGTCCACAACACCATAACCGAACTCATCGAGGCCCCGCACAACAGTCAGCTCCAACGGCTCAGGCAGACCCGTCAGGGCTGCGCCATCCTGTCTCGTCTTGGCTACCCGATTCCTCAAAAACCCGCACAAGTACCGCGACATAAACTTGATTCTACTGTCCGCGCACTCATCAATGTGCCTCCGATTCCACGCAATATGAATCCCTTCCGCCACGCCGGTCGTCGACGTGCCCGAGTTCAGGCTATGGCACGCGTCTTTGGTGATGGTACATCAGACTTACAAGTACTTTACACTGATGCAGCACGCTACCCAGAGAAGTCTGCCATGTGTTTAGCCGTGACAGATGACACAGACGCCCTTGTGGCGTCTGCCACACTTCGCACTACAGACAGTCGTCTGGAAGAGGAGGGAGCTCTCTCTCTGGCAATTGTTCACGCTACGACACTGTCACATGATTCCCCTGTCACTATTGTAACAGATTCACACGCTGCTTGCCGTGCTTTCGCTCAAGGACTTGTGGTTGCACATACACACAATATCCTCTCTTCTGTCTCACCGTCCGCATTACGTCTTGTGCGTATCGTCTGGACTCCTGGACACGCCTCTCTCCATAGTAATGAACGCGTTCATGCGGTTGCCCGAGAGCTGACCGGCCGGGCTCCATTGAAAGAGCTGTACAATCCAGACAACGCATCCACAGAACCACTAAACTACAACGCTACGCTGCAGTACTATCGACAGAGCCGTTATACGTATCCCCCCCCCCCTCATCCTGCACTTAACAGAGCAGATGCTGTCATTTGGCGGCAACTACAGACCAATTCATTTCCTTGCCTTCATATGCTAAATCGCTTTCATCCGACTCTCTACCCCTCCTACTGCCCCTTCTGTGGATCCGTACCAACGGTGTACCACTCTACGTGGGAATGCTCTGCCCCACAGGGCATGCCTCCCATTCCCAATCCCACCCCTTCCTCTTGGGAATCTGCACTGCTCAGCTTACGCCGGCAGGAACAGCAGCAGCTGGTCCAGCGTGCTCGCATGGTCACGCAAGGCAATGGAGCCCTGGACTGAGGGCCCCACCCAAAGAAGGCTCAGTGTGCATTTGTTATTAATAAATGTTTCTTCTTCTTCTTCTTCTTCTATGCATGCATTAAACACGTAAGAATATGGGCATTTAATTGCATGCTGCACTTATTTGTATACAATCGTAAGTCAGATGGCTAACTTTTATGTCACATTCGTTTCCTGTCAGCAGCTGAGATATTTATTCAAATAGTGCCCACCCAAGCCGTTTGAGTACCTCACAAAGAGAACTTTGATGGGTGATGGCGAACTTCACATACATGGACTCAGTTTAAAATTGATATTGCTCAATGCTTCATTGGTAGGCTTTACGGGAAATTTTCGTTACGCCTTAAACCTGTCCAGTTATCTGAGGGACTTCGGTAGGGACCTTTGCTCACATAAAAACAATGTTGATAACGCCTCTCTCACGCATGTTGGAGTGTTTATCAAGCACTTATGTTCAGTGCATCTAGTAAGTCACTTTTCGCGTAAGCCATTGCTTTGGTTTACGCACAGATTTCCGAATAATTGTAAAAAGTCACAGTGAATGACTCTGCACTGCTTCATAAGACTTCATAAATAGATAGTGCTATTCGGGATATCATGGAAGTATGACGAGCCAATTAAGAGTAGTTTAAAGATTATCTCACGAGTGCATGACACTCTTTTTTCAGAAGGCATTCTTTGGTTTTAGAGTACATTTATTTAAATCCTATCAAGTAGCTTTGAAACCTGTTTGCATTTATGTGATATTCCTAGCACTCAAAGTGAGCCAATTCAAAAAGGTACATCAACGATTACGATACCATGAAAATTCTGAGCGCATCTTTCTAATGAACGCATCTTCGCGGGGCCAATGAAGTGTGTACAAGTTTTTGCTTTCCGCAAGGTATTTATCAACAACGCCATTAATCATACTTTTTGTGAAGCAGGACAGAACCCACTACACATTAATGTTATTTCTGCTGATAAGCCAAGTACCCGCTGCACATCTGAAAGACGTTATGATGCACACTTTGATGCACACTACCAGTGCATAAGGACAGTGAAGAGAAAGAGTTACGACTGAGCACTTTGCAGGTGGTGAGATGCATTTAAACTATACTCTCGTTCTGCAATTATCATTGTCTGATGTTTCGTGTAGCTTTATTTTGAAGACGATAGTCTTTTTTTGGGAACCTTCAACGCAAAAATTTTGGTCTGTCTGTCTGTCTGTCTGTCTCTTTGTGTGTCTCTCTGTCTGTCTGTCTGTATGTCTCTCTTTCTGTCTGTAAGTGAGTATGTCGGTCTGTCTGTGTGTGCATTTGTCTGTTTGTCCACCTTTAACGATAACGGGTACTTAAAATTGCATCAGCCGATACCCCTTACCGCAAACCCCATCCGCAGGGACCACCAATATTGCTCAAAATTACGCGTTCATACTTGTGCGATTGTCAATTAAAAAGCAATTATTGCGCACATCTAAGGCACCATAACACGCATATATTCTGTATGGGCGTTTTTCCCTAAAAAAGGCATACATAAACAATTCAAATGATTATAGCGTTTATGCCGCTCCGCTGAACATACAACGCTTTCACGAAAAGGCAAATGTTTCCAACGCTTTGCTATGACAATACGGTGGTGGCACCCACCCGTCGCCTTGCGTTCTAGAACTTACCACCTCTCTCAGAGCTGCACGCTTCGTTTTCCAAGATAACTGCCGGATAGCGCTCAAGTCTCACGTGTGACGTCACTTGATGTGCTCGTTCGCCTCCGCTGCACGCTCGAGGCACTCTAACGCAGCGCCTTCAGAATACCATTCACCGATTTTCTTGCGCAGAACATCAAATAAACGATTTGTTCACTCTCTCCAGACGCAAGACTATCGTCTTTCAATAGAATTCGCAGTGTAACATGCAAGTACGGGACCCTTTTAGGGGCAAGATTTTTATAGCGGCACCCGTTCGTCCCTCGTAGTCGTAGTGTGTAACAATTGTTACATATTGACATCCAAAATGGTGCCGGTGGGAGGTTTCTTCTGTGGGTTGTTGAACAATAAAAAATAGTGCTCAATGTACATGAAAATGGCTGCTTATATGGAATGAGAGACAGGAGCATTCAGCTTTTAGTTAACGCGCACGCAGCGATCAACATTAGCAGCCATTGGCATGTACATTGAGCACTATCTGACAAGAAAGGGTTGCAACGTTATACTCGCTAATTAACCTCCTTGGTTATAGAAAGGTTTAGCGGGCGTTAGGCCGCAGTGCCTTGAATACAGTGAACTAGTATATAGTATGAACTCGATGAGGTTAAAGGTGGGAAGTAGACTCGAAGCGCAAGCTGTAAAAAAGTGTGCGTATGCCACCTCTTGTTTAGTCCTTGGAAGATCCGCTGGATGGCGGTGCTTCTATATGGGGAATATATGATGAAAAGATGCGAGATGGTGGTACTTGGAGTGTTGAATAGATGGACGAACGGACACACAGACAGATGCATGGATGGACGCATGAACGGACGCAGGGGCGGATGTATGGACGAACGGAGGGACGGACGCACGAACAGACACACGCACGGATGGGTGGATGGACGCATGGACGGTCACACAGACAGACGCATGGACGGACGGAAGCAAGAATGAATGGAAGGACGGATGCTTCGCCCCACTCTCTATCATTCACTCCGTGGATATGCTGCCATTTTTTTTTGCATTTACACTTATAGGCTCAACGAGGCTTGCGAGGGAACCCAAGATTCGTAACCTTGGAAGTTGAGCACGTTGGTGATAGTTCATGTTTACTTGTGAGGCAGCGCGCAAAAACGAGGCACAAAGGAACGCAGCGGTGTCTTTCTTCTGTCCTTTTGTGTCTTGTCTCCGTGCACTGCCTGACGAGTAAACATGCAAGACGAGTTTCGCCTGCAAGACAAGCAATCGTTGGCTCAACTATAGGTACCACATCTCGAAAAACAAATGCTCTGTATACTTATGGCCCAGAAGGAGCTAACAGTCCACCATAAACTATCTGAACTGTCACGACGGTAAACTGTTCCTAATGATCACAAACGGCGTTTTCTCTTTGTCCTTTTAAAGAACAGAAGTGAGAGTGGCGCTACACAATAGCTGAACGTTACTATGATGTTCCGATGACGTCTCATGTGAAAGTGCCATAGTATCTGGCGGAGTGAATTGACTACAGCTTCACTGTTTGTATGTCAAAAAAAAGAAATGACTACACTGTGACACGGATGGCAGAGGCAAAGCTGATAGCCCGGCCTTATAACAAAAAAAAAGAGAAGAAAATACAAAAAAGTAAACCGTAGTGCGTGATGCGCATCTGCCGCCCAAGAAGACGAGCGCCCATTAAGGAGCTCTCAGGAAATGGCCGACCATGGGAAACCCATTCGGGAAGAAGGAAACGACACTCACAAACAGCAAAAAGCGAGGAAGTGCTTTGGTTAGGTGGTGTTAAAGGAAGCAACAAAATGGCTGCCGGTGCATACGAAAGTTGTGGGACGGCCTGCCTCCTCCTCACCTTATTT
This sequence comes from Rhipicephalus annulatus, assembly GCA_013436015.1. NCBI lineage: Eukaryota > Metazoa > Arthropoda > Arachnida > Ixodida > Ixodidae > Rhipicephalus > Rhipicephalus annulatus. Next base: position 366,877 of record WOVY01010077.1, on the reverse strand, counting down.
TTTTTTTCTCTCCCGTGTTTGCCACACTCCCGCCTCAACACTCCCGGCTGTCGCTGACGCGGTCCGTCGAAGCGAAGTGATGGATTGACGTCCACTTGCGCGCGTGTGGGAGGTACCCACCTTACGCGGCAACGACTCGGGGCGCTGCTGAACGGCTCTCTGATGCGCCGATGCCACATCGTTCCTGCCTATTCTGGTAGTGATGTCCTTGGGGATGGAGAGAGGTGGGACAAGATCCCTTTTTCTCGCTAAAGTCCATAACAGCTGTTTACAACCGCGTCCATGACGCGAATGACTTACACCTCTGCCGGGGAAATGTGATGATCTGAAGGCAGGTCACAGTGCTACGAGAATGTCGTAGTGCCTGACTGTTAAACAGACACTGTAAGCAATGTTAGCAGAAAACGTTCGAGTGTGTTGGGTGTATTGTAAACTTAATGTATATCTAGATACCGGCAATCAAAATTAATGGCAACAGAAGTGTCGGAGTAATCTGGTGAGCGGAGAAAGAGATCACTTTAATTTCAAACAAACACTTGGCGGGGATAAGCTTAGGTTCCACACTGACTTGGCTCCGATTAATCCCCGTTGTTCCTATCTCGGAGTGATATTACGTTCTGTTCAACCTGATGCTGAATTCACACCACACGCACCACAGGTTGCGAAAACACATTATGTTATTAACTTTAATCAAGCGTTTTATTATATTGCAGTTAATTCCTTTCAGAGTGGGGTGGTATACAACACCGCAATTTGTCATTCTTCGAACAGTCACCTGTAGTGGACATTTAGATATGAACAGAAAACCCCGAGCAAGTATGAGTTACCTATATTAAGTAAGCTCTCCTACCCCACCTGCTCACTCATAACAATAAAAATAATAACAGTAAAAGTAAACTTGCATGCAAAGAAGTCAAGAAAATACATAATCGAAGCAACTAAGAAAAATAGGCGAAAGATTCAGGCTACACCAAGCTTTCACGTAGCTGTCTGGTATTTGAACTCAAACGTCAGCTTTTAGATGCGGAAGCATCTTATACTCGCGCCTTGTAGTGCGCCGTCCGCGCCGTCCGCACCGCTTCTCGAACAATCGACAGCTGACGCGCGCGCATGCGCCGTCGCGCCGTCGCCCACCATCTGTGCCGCGCGCGCTTCTCCTTCGAGAACATTCGACAGCTGACAGCGCATGCGCCGTCGCGCCGTCGCCATCTGTGCCGCGCGCGCGCTTCTCCTTCGAGAACATTTGACAGCTGACAGTGCATGCGCCGTCGCGCTGTATATATACTCAAGGTCGGCGCTCGCTCGCACAGTTGGCGCTCGTCGGTTGGTTTGTACGGCGCGTCGACGTCCAAGGTCGCGGTGAAACGAATTCCAACGAATCCACAAACACAATGATCGACGTCCCTTCGACCAGCGCCGGCCTTTCGCATACGTGTGTACGTGTTCACTCATTTATCACCCCCTCCTACAACCACGTTAACCAATTTAGCCATCGACCCAAGTAAGTCGCAATTTAACACCCCATTTCACAACCACGTTAACCAATTTAGCCATCGACCCAAGTAAGTCGCACTTTAACACCCCGTTAACCAATTATATGCTCCGCATCCTCCTCAGTGTTCCCCCGAGGGAATCTGCGGGCAATTGTTTTGTGTGCCCTTTTCGTCAAGCTTAAGGTTTTGCCTGTTTTGGTTGATTGATTTGATCGATTTGTGGGTTTTAACGTCCCAAAATCACCATATGATTATCAGAGACGACGTAGTGGAGGGCTCCGGAAATTTCGACCACCTGGGGTTCTTTAACGTGCACCTAAATCTGAGCACACGGGCCTAAAACATTTCCGCCTCCATCGGAAATGCAGAAGCAGCCGCCGGAATTCGAACCCGCGACCTGCGGATCCGCAGCCGAGTACCTTAGCGACTAGACCATTACGGCGAGGCCGCCTGTTTTCAATCCTCGTAGGAAGTTTCAAGGCAACGGTTAACGCGGGGCACACGTGGGACCCGCGACAGCTATAGTGTCAAACATATTCTTATTTACCACAAATAGGATACAGAAATACCGAACAAAATGGCGCTTTTAGCAGACGCGCAAAGAGAAAATCCTGCAGTAATCTTTCGACATGTTATCGTCTCTATATATAGGATATTAGGCCAAGCCTTTATCTGATAAAGAGGTATATGTGTAAGCACTATATATATCGTTTTGTTTATTATCAAAGATCCAAAATTCACAGACCTAAACAGTATACCAAATGTATTTTTGTGAACGTACACGGAATGGCTGGGCCACTATCTTGATATTGTAAAGACAGCGCTCGCGCAGAAACAGATTTCAATTGATTCGCTCGTTGCAACAGTTGTACCGGGGCACAAACCAACTGAAAAACAGAACATCCACAACTATGGGTCTATTTGATTAGAATAGCACTGAAAAAATGTTTCGTCCTAATCTTTTGCGTGGTCGGTAGCTCATGACCCAATCATCACTGCAGGAAACTTCGTTTGCGCAAGTGCCCGGATATTTTTTAGAGACGTTCTTGTACTGCCCATTCCCAGTTTCCGTTTCAATAAACACCGCGTTAAGAAGGAACATTCTGGGGTTATGGTAAACATAACTTGTCATGTGAACACCCAAAACAGTGACGTCACAGCACAGCCAGCACACGCGAAGCCACTGACACGGAGGAAGAAATCGCGGCTATAGTGCAAGCGCAATGCTCGTGCCAGCAAGCGGCCAACATAAACTCGTGACATATATAGGTTTGTTTACATTGCCCCTGAGTTTATGTCGGTGTCGCGGCACGCTCCGCATCTCTCTCAGTCGCACGGCGTGCACTTAAAAAATTTATTCATTTATTTTTTACGTCATGTTTACCCTTGATACCTTGTAGACGCTATGTATCTCTCCACAAAAATCTATTTCGTTCAGTATTTCGCCTTCGAAATTTTGTGGCGGTGCTTCTTTAACGTGTCTGTGGTGGAAGCTTCCTCAACACACAATATCAATATCAATTTAGAGTTACCTTGAAGACAAGAAAACTTTCGTTTCTTAACAACATGGCTTCGAAAAACCTGTGCATTGTTACACATATAAACAAACAATGCCTTCAAAACTACACTGAATTACAGAAAACAAATTGACGCCATCTGTTTTGATTTATCGAAGGCTTTCGATGGAGTTCTGCATACCAGATTTATAAAGAGGCAAAAAGAGATAAATTTAAGGTATGAAAATTTCATGGATTTTCTCATATCTTCAAGCTTGGACAAAATACGTCGAAATATATGGTGGCAAATCTAATCCCCTAAAAATAACCTCAGGCGTACCACACGAATCCATCTTAGAACCCCTTTTTTTCTTATTGTTAGCTGTAACAGTACAGTTGACGCTTGTGTTGTCCTGCATCGTTCTTTGATTTTGTCAGTTTTGTTTCGTTGCAGCGCGCAGAAATTTCCTAAAAAAACGGACCGCTGAAAAATATGCTTGATTTCGAAATTGCGATAGCACTCGCGCACCAGCAATTGTCATGTTTCCGGAGTGTAAAACACGCTTCTGCTCTTTAAAAAAAGTTGTACAAATACAAAGAAGATGCCTATCTTAGTACTGCTGGCACCGACCAGTTAAAATAAACAAAATATTGGCCCGAATTTACATCTTACACTGTAAATGTTGTCGAAAAATGATAGTCTTGCGTCTGGAGAGAGTGAACAAAACATTTGTTTGATGTTATTCGCAAGAAAATCGGTGAATGGTATTCTGGAGGCACTGCGTTAGGGTGCCTCGAGCGTGTCGCGGAGGCGAACGAGCGCATCTAGGCACGTCAGAGACAAGTGCCATTTGGCAGTTATCGTCCAAAACGAAGGTGTGCAGCCCGCGGAGAAAGATGCGCGGCAGTCTCGGAGGTGATAAGGTGTAGACCGCAAAGCGACAGGCAGGTGTTACCACTGCAACATCGTAGCAAAACGTTGGAAACACCTTTTTGAGCATCGCGTTGCACTGTCAGCGCAGCCTGCTTAAACGCTATATTCCTTAAAGTTACTTGCGTGTGCCTCTTCTAGTACAAAGGGAGACATAGAAAACAACGAAGCGTAATTGTGGCACCTCAGGTCGCACAATAATTGCTTTTTAATTGACAATCGCACAACTATGAACGCTAAACCTTGAGCAATAATGGTGGGCGCTGCGGATGGGGCTGGCCTTTTGGTGCAGTTTGAGGTATCGTTAGAGCGGACAGACAGACAGACAGACAGACAGACAGACAGACCAAAATTTTTCCGTCGAAGGTCCCCAAGAAAGACTGTCGTCTTCAAAAACCAAATACCTAAGCAGAGAGAAAAGTATCACCACTGGTGATCGCTACACGGACACGAGGAATATGCAGTTGTGGCAGTAGATATGGCAAGAGAGGGGGAGAGGCCGGGGAAGAAGGGGTAAGTATATTTTTCATTTTTCTTTATGTTTATCATTTGCTCCCCTCTTCATCGTCTAGGGCCGCACTATCCGTATTTGGCGGCCAATTTACCGAGCGCTCCGAGAACTAGCGGCTATTGTGCTGCACGCTATACACAGCCACCCAACACAAGTCACAGAGCAAACAATGCATGAGGTCCCCAGCAGGGGCCAGAGGGACCGCAGCTGCTAACACAGTTACGAAGGGAAAGAAATAGCATTACTTCAGCAACCATGGCTATATGGGTAGATTTATGCAATTACGTGCGGGGATTAGAGTACAAAAGAAAGTGCGGGTAGTGTTGGGACGTCTGAACTAGTCGTTTTTTATGCCTTGGGCCAAATAATGTTCAATCGTAATCCAAAAGTAATACACAACCACTTGCTTTTGGCCCCGCCGTGGCGGTCTATACCGGCTACAAGGTACCTGGCTGCTGACCCGCGGACGGGTCGTGGGATGGAATCTTGGCTACGGCAGCTGCATTTTAAGTGGAGGGAAAATGCTGCAGGCCGGTGTGCTCAACTTTGTGTGCACTTTGGAGAACCCCAGGTGGTAGAAATTTCCGGGGCCCTCCACTACGGCGTCTTTCATAATCATATGGTGATTTTGTACGTTAAACCGAACATAATCAACCGCTTGCTTCTGAGCCTGCTAAGGAGCGGAACAACAGTTTTCATTCAGGCACGTTGCCGGAAGTGCCAGAGGGTACATAATTTATGTGAGTGCTAATAGACGTTGTTAGCTTGCTTGGAATTCAGGATGTTTATTATGTATCTAAAATAAACTCATTGGTCAGAGGCAATACGTTGTACATAAATTGTCAAACTGAGAAGACAAGCTTGAGGGCGCATCAAGTGCGGGTGCACTAAAAATTTCGAGCAACAATCCGGCATTTTTTTTCAAGAGCACTTGCAGGAGTTTGTATTTTTAAGCAGCAACTCAATCGCCACATCATTTGCGAAGTTGCGTACACATACGGAAGAGGGTCTAGCCATTCAAAAATTTTTTTTCATGATCAGATCGTGTCCGAGAGGCTCTAATAAACCTATCAAAGTTTCAAAGTGGCAAACCAGCAGCACATTGCTTTGATAACCATCTCCCAAGTGAGTGAGTCAATCGTGCCAGAGTTTTAAAATTGGGCCTGCCTGCGCGAGCACGTAGTATTTGCGTAAGCAGGTAAGTTATTGGAGTTACACGCTGGAGCCCTAACTTTCTACGTCTTTAAGCTCAAGTCAGTGTGCGCTCATATGGTTAAATTCTACCAGCGAAGGTGAAAAACTGAAGAAATTCGATTCATATTTGCAGTGAGCCGTCCCAGATAGGATACACAGTTTAACGCCAAGGATGATTGCGCGACATTGTGGGACCTTCTGTCCTGATCAGACATGGGTAAAGCTTACTATTTGTTTCCCCCGGTTTTTTTTTTGGCCCTGTCAAGCAAGTTCCTAACCGCCGTGATCTTCTGGTGCCTAAGGCACTCCGCTGCTGAACTGCAGGTCGCGCAATCGAATCCAGATCGTGGCGGCTGCATTTTAATGACGGCGAAAGTGCTTTACGGCCGTCTCTTTAGATTTATGTGCAGGGTAAAGAACCCAAGGTGGTGAACATTTCTGGTGGTCTCCGCTGCAAAGCCTCTGATAATAATAGGGTGGTTTTAAAGCGTTAAACCCCAACAACTATTATACTAATATCAAGCGAGTTCTTCAGTAAAAAAAAACTTATAAATCTTCTTTTGTCCACAAAATGGTGTTCAACAAAAGCATATTTGCACTGTGTGGAAGAAATATATCAATGCTCCAAATTGTTCTTTGACGAATATGAATGATGGTGATAAAATGAGACACCATATATGCCCACTGTCGCGTATCCTTACATCGAACAAAGAGAGTCTTGTTCGATGCCCGGTAGTTTTCACGGGTGCTGTCCGGCTCAGCCAGCAATACCTTCGTTCTCTGCTTGAGTACTTAACGTGTGTCAGTTCTCTTACCCCTACAATGCCACTGATCAAATTGAAGCACAAAGTGAGAAACCTTTGTAAAGATGTCACTGCTCAGACATTCGAGAGTAACCTATTTCAAACCGGGTCTATTTTAGAAGAAATCATGGCACACTAAGCAATGCGTAAATATATAAAAGTTAGGGCTAGAGACGTGCCTCTTTCTTTGATTGATTATCTACTAAAGTGCCATACTGCTAAGACGAACAGATCATACCATCTGCCGCCGTGGTTTAGTGGCCATGGTGCTCGACGGCGCACCCGTAGTTGGCGGGATCGAATCCCGGCAGAGGGAGCCGCATTTTTGATGAAGGTCAATATGCTTAAAACCCGTGAGCTTAAATTTAGGTGAACGTTAAGGGACATCTGATGGTCCGAATTTCCAGAACCCTCCACTACAAAAGAGAGAGAGAGAGAAAATTTAATGCGGAAAGGCAGGGAGGTTAACCAGAAAACATATCCGGTTTGCTACCCTGCACTGGGGAAGGGGTAAGGGGAGACAGAAAAGTAAGAAAAAGAAATGGGAAAGGGAGGAAGAGAAGCACAAACACACACACACACACGCGCACACAGTAGTGTCACAATCGTTCAACGAGGCGGGTCGCTCGCAGAAACTTCATCAGCGTCTTCGTTGCTTTCTGGCGTGAAGCTCGATCTTTCCGACATTCCAAGATTGACTGCTCAGAAAGTGGCTGGTCGTCGAGGCGAGCAAACACTGCTGAGAGGGACTGTCGCTGAGAGCTGTACTGGGGGCACTGACATAAAATATGTTCAATTGTTTCGTCATTGTCGCAATGGTCGCATGCAGCGCTGTCTCTCATTCCGATGCGGCAGGCAAAGGCGTTCGTGAAAGACACCCCAAGCCACATGCGGCAGAGAAGGGTCGTCTCGGATCGGGGTAGGCCAGATGGAATAGTAAGTCGTAGGCATGGGTCCAGGCGGTGAAGACGGGTGTGGAGAAAACCGGGCGTATTCCGCATAGACCTTGCGACATCCTGCGCAAGCGTATTAATCTTTGCTGCTGCGTCGCTTCTTGATAGTGGAATAGGTTCCATCACTCCATTTTCGTGAGCATTCTTAGCTGCATCGTCGGCATGCTCGTTACCGATGATGCCGCAATGGCCTGGTAACCACTGAAAAGATATGTCATGTCCTTCGTCTATTAGGTGATGGTACAGTTGTCGTATTTCGAGCGCCAATTGGTCTTGAGGCCCACGACGTAGAGCATTGTGTAGACATTGGAGAGCTGGTTTCGAATCAGTAAAAATGCTCCATTTTTGTGGTGTCTCTCGATCAATCCTGCGGAGTGCGCTGCGGAGTGCCGCGAGCTCCACGGCTGTCGATGTCGTCTTGTGTGACGTTCTGAACTGGATGGTTTCGGCTCTTGCTGGGAAGATCACAGCTCCTGCAGATCCTCCAACAGTTGTCGAGCCATCCGTGTAAAGTTTGACATGATCTTTGTATTCTTCGTGTAGCATGAGTAGAATCATCTGCTTTAAAGCTGGCGCCGAGAGCTCCGCCTTCTTGCGAATCCCCGGCACTGTCAAGCGCAGTTTTGGTCGGTCCAAGCACCAAGGAGGTGTTAGTATCCGTTCCGGAGGCGTGTAGACTGTTGGAAGGCACTCACGGAAAGTCAATACTCTCTTACAGAAGGAGGCACTCGGTCGATCTTCTGGAAGCGAAGCTAGGTGGTGGGCAGGGGCGCGAGCAAGGTGTCTAATATGAGCTCTAAGCACCTCCAAAGTAATGTGCACTGTGGCCGGATGATCTTTGGCGATTGCGATGGTTTCCGCTGTTGATGTACAGCGTGGTAATCCAAGACAAACTCTGAGTGCCTGGCCCTGGGCGTTTTCTATTGTGGGTATACTGCTTTTGCAAGCGTTCGTCAGAACTGGCAAGCTATACCGCAGGTACCCCAGAAACAGCGTTTTGTACAAATGCAACATCGCGTGCACTGATGTGCCCCACGTTTTGCCTCCGAGGAACTTGAAAAGTTGTGCGATGGCCGTTAGGCGCTTCTTTAGAGTGGCCACATGGGGACTCCAGCAGAGATTTCGATCGATCGTGACCCCCAAAAACCTGTGGGTCCTGGCGTAGCAGACACTGTGTCCATCGATGGCGATGGGATATGACGTCATTGCCTTCCGCGTGAACGCGACCAGCGCCGATTTCTCAGGAGAAATCTCGAGGCCTTGTTCTCTAAGGTACGCCGATATTGAATTCGCTGCTTTCTGGAGTCTCGCACGTACCTGAGGACGTGTTACACCTGACGTCCAGGCACAAATATCATCTGCATAGAGAGATATCTGCACGGAATCTGGTATGCGTTCCACGAGACCGATCAGAACCAGGTTGAACAGTGTGGGGCTCAATACACCACCTTGAGGAACACCACGGTGTGTATAATGTTCAGAAGTCGGCCCATCATCAGTTTGCATAAACAATGATCTCATATGTAGGTAGCATTGGATCCAGCGGTACACTCGCCCACCCAAACCAACTGACTCGAGGGCGTCAAGTATGGCTTCGTGAGAAACATTGTCATATGCTCCTTTGACATCTAAAAATAGTGCGACAGATAACCGTCTGCTCATTTTCTGGTGTTGTACGTAGGTCACCAGGTCAATGACATTGTCAATGGAGCTCCGAAGACGACGAAAACCGGCCATGGCGTCTGGATATATTCTATGGCGTTCTAGGAACCACTCGAGTCTGGCAAGGATCATTCGCTCCATCAGCTTCCCTACGCAACTAGCCAGCGCTATTGGGCGGTATGATGTCAGTTCTAGAGGCGATTTTCCAGGTTTGAGAAGTGCAACCAACCGGCTTGTTTTCCACTCTCTGGGGACCGTTCCATCTCTCCAAGACTCATTGAATACTTCCAGCAAAGCACTTCGTGCTCGATCACCGAGATTGCATAATAGGCGGTATGATATGCCATCCGGCCCAGGCGATGACGATCGATTGCATGAAGCAAGAGCCACATTCAGTTCTTCCATTGAAAAAGGCAGGTCCATGTGCGGCATTCACAACCAACATTGAACACGCTTGTGAAAAAGGCTTAACCTCTGGCATTGAGCAAGCGATCAAACAAGCAGCGCAGAGTGCGATGCGCACGCTGGCATATTCTTCAAGGCCCTCAGAAACGGACGTGGAGTTAGAGCGCCTCCGTGCGACTCGTCGGCGTGCGGAGCGTAGATATCGACGCACAAAATCCATTCAAGATCTACGGATGGCCAGGCGCATGCAAAAGAAGATCCAGCGTCGCATAGACAAACTGGAGTTTCAACGGTGGGCGAAGTTTTGCGCGAGTCTAGACCCTCGCAAACCGCTTTCTCAAATATGGCGAACCGTGCGAGGCCTACGCATATTTCCCCAACAACGTTTTCCGTTTAAAGCCTTGGCCCTTTTCCAAAATAGAAGGGATATCGGGGTAGCGGAAGATTTTTGTAGGAAGATTGCGGGCCCGTCAAATTGCACAGAAGCCCTTACTGCTGATTACACGCCACATTCACTTCCACTACAAAATACCTGAAATCACAACGCGGTTTTGGGATGTTACACACGATTGATTGAATGATATGTGGGGTTTAACGTCCCAAAACCACCGTATGGTTATGAGAGAAGCCATAGTGGAGGGCTCCGGAAATGTCGACCACCTGGGGTTCTTTAACATGCACCCAAATTTGAGCACACGTGCTTACAACATTTCCGCCTTCATCAGAAATGCAGCCACTGCAGCCAGGATTCGAACCCGCGACATGCGAATGTTACACCTGACAGATTTAATAAGTCGTTTACACAAACAAGGATGACAGAAATGACCACTGAAATGCGCCAATAGGCAAGACCTAGGCCATTCGTACAGGAGTTATCCTAACGTAACACTGTTCCAGATATGACTACAGTCTATCCTCTTTTGTGTATGATTACACGGGCGTAAGCTTTGGCAAATATTCTTCTATGCGAAACTGTTCAAGGACACACATGTCGTTGCGTGTACAATGTTACAAAATAATAATTATGGTGACAGATATTTACTGACAGAAGTTGACACTCAAAATTATTCCTCGTCTTTAGAAACGCTGCATAACTTCTATGCCTCGCGTTAGTTCCGCGGAAACGACATTGCTTGTGGCGACCTTAATTCACAGCATCCGCCCTGCCATTCGAAGGTCAGGCATCTACGCGTTCACTACTTACCCTGCATTTACACCTATCAACCGAGTCAGTGAGTAATTGTGTCAATGATGCCGCCACCGACTAACGTCGACAGGCGAAATGAAGATGAGACTCATATATGATAACAACAAACCAATGTACCTTCTCAGTACCCTTTTTATTTCTTAGCTAGTGTAGGGCTGTTTACCTAGCATTAACGTCAACATATTCTTACAAAGGCAGTCAATGATATTATGATTGTTGCACGTAACACAACTCAGCCGTCACCGATAGCACTGAACATGAAGCAATTCGAGCTGAATCAACAAAAACAGAAATTACCTATAAGGCCTGCTAACCAATCGCCATGCGAAAGTGTTTTATTTGCTTCATAAATAGCTCTTCCATGAATGCACGTCACGAACTTTTTTTGCTTTTTATTGCAGAGCGATAGTTCGTAGAACTGCAAGCTGTGTCGAAAAGCTGCACGGTCCCCTTTTCTCTAGAACTCATCTTTGGGTCTGCCTTGTCTGAAAAAGCAGTACTTTACATTGTTATAAAATTACAGATATGTTGCAAGAGCTCTACAAAGTATCCAACTTAGCTATTTCTCCATGACTTAAGATACATGATAGAACTTAGTGAGATTGAAAGGAAAAAAAGTGGTTTCATTTTAGCAGCACTAAATTTCCCAGCGTCAGTGACTTCCATCCCAGACTGGTGCTTTCTTTCCATACTGTGATCAAGTTAGGCGCTAAGAAGTTAACAAAAAAAATGATCGATGTATCGAGTACGTATGTAATAAAGAAGAATAGAGCAAGTCAGAAAGCGTTGAATGTTTTATTGATCGTGGCACAACCATCTTCATCGGTGCCTTTGTGAATCCTTGTACTCGCTCTATATTTTGCTGCGGAACCACAAGTCATACTTTGCGGCACTTAAGCCTTTTTGATAATGGTCTGGAAGACATTGAGTATATTCTCTCATTACCGGTGTTCTGCCCTCGCCCTCTTTGTTTCCAGCACCACTTGAAGGCAATCCAAAATACCTTGTAGCAAGTGCAAGAGACAGAGAGAAAGAAAAAAAAACGCATAAAAGATAGCTTTTTTCATAGGCGAGGTTTGATCATCGGACTGAGGACATAAGGTGTTTAGGACAAGGTTACTTTTGAAAAGTAAACAGACAAACGTACAAACACTACACAAACAAGGAAAGTCTTTTGAGAACTATTCATTAGAATGAGAGTTTCTCAAGCCATAAAATGCATGCTGGTGGAAGCGCCAGTATTTTACGCCTATTCGTTCTCTTTTGCGCAGCTCTCTTGGTCTTGCTTTCGTAAATAATCCCGAAACCAAGATAACATCGCGGCAAAGGAAGATTTAGTTTCTCATGCCTCGATGCAGCTTCCTTTTCTTTCTCTAGTTTCCCGCATGTCATTATCTTTTTTAACGCTTCACGCTAAACAGCTCTTCTGTAGAACGCCCGCTGTTTTGCTTACGAATCTCGTCCTTATTTCGATCGAGTAGTTTCCACTACCACCTTTCCTGCCTCCTTCGACCTCACCCCTTTGCCTTATTCTCTGCTTTCTTTCTTATTTGCTTTCATGGCTATTTCTTAATATCTCATTTATCAGCCAACTTCAAAATTCAAGGATGCGTTGTTTCACTAGATGGTCGTCGTTGAACCCACTGTCTAGATGTGAGGGCTTTTTTTTAGCAATAAATTTCTCATCCTATACATCAAGCGCAAAAGTAAGGGGTTAGCATTACAAAAGAATAATTATTATTTTTCTATGTCTTCCTAAGACTATTTATATTGTATACTAATTTATTTATTTTTACTGTATACCACTATCTTGAATTGCACAGACATATTTCTTTTTCTTATCAAATTTTTGGGGCGAGTATATAATGTTACAACATTAATAGTTCCGCTGTGTTACCACCGCACATGTAAATTGACACTCACTGTTTGTTTTTTGTTTTCCGTGTTTATTTTTTTCATGCGCAGTCTGTAATGAATATGCACCTAAATGACAACATCGCAGTCACATACTTGCATTGCGGGCAAACGGGTATGAAACAACTGGCTAAGATTATGACACAAACAAACGGAGACACAAACAAAAGTACAAGAATAAGCACTCGGAGTGCTTTTAAGAAAGAAGTGAACATCGGGTACAATCTTGTACCAATGCACTCTATTCGAATTCACTATGCTCTGTGATCTGTTCATTTCTCAGAATGTAATATTGACTTTGAGGTCACACATGTTTCTTGTTGCGAAGGTAAGAGTAGGTAAGTACGACATGGTAATCCTTAATAATAAAAAAAAACATCTGCAGGAAGCATAGAACTGTGTTGTTGTGCGTGTGTGTTGTGTGCACCTGATGTACGGCTGTTTCTTAGATAGATAAAATGTCTAAACTATACTTTAGTGGACTTTTGTTCATATACTATTTTGATAGAGACACAACATCGATAATATTTTAGCAAGTAGCGTTATTCACCCCTTAGCTCACCTATCACTGACCTTTCCGCAGAAAGAACACTCAACACGCTCATTGTGTCCCTCACACGTATAACAACTTCGCCATTTAGAGTAAATTAAACTGGGAAGTGTTCGCTTTCATGACCTATCTTTTTAAAAGCATGCAGTATTGCATAAGGTAGCATTTGTTGCCCTTTCGTCAAGAGCCGGATCTACTGGAGCATTTTTACAAGCAAGAACGACTCGCAACAGGAATACAAAGCCTGGCGAACAGTTTTTCGGCTGCAAAGAGCTTCAACAGACAGGAAGGCTCTGCCCAGTTGGCCATCGTTACACAGTGCGTGAACCTAGCTGATACAGTCTACGATAAGGTAAGAGACAGCTGCGGCGTGCGCAAGGTTGCACTCATCTTGTTATAAGAGTAGTTCATTCCACCCCACTCGTTAAAAAACGCGGTAGAGCAAGCTACGGGGCATGCTTCACAGGATTACGTGCCGTTCCGCACTCCTGACCACCACGCCCGCGGAACAGACGTGGCAGAGCTTCGAAAGACTTTTTTTTTTGCGGCGCGTGCAATCAGTGGCTGCCCACTGCATGATAAATTGGACGACACTAGATGGCCCTTTGATGCGAGACTGCCATTTGTCGGAATAAAACACAGCAGCACTGCACGAAGCGTCGGAATGAATGAAGCTAAGTGAGCGCAGGTATTTAGAAACGTATTGGTGATCAGAACAATTGATATAAGCCCTGCTTTACCATCAGAAGGTAAATAAGGCTGTTGTCTTTCTCCAATGGTCTTCTGTTATGTACTTCACTCTATGGTTACAGAAAATGTCAAATATAAAATCAGCTGTTGAGTTAAAGACTTTTCATTTGATTTTTGTTTTATACGTGAAGAACGTGAAAAGGCAGAATATAGTAGAGCTTTGTTTCGCATCGTCAAGGCATGATACCAAAGAAAATTCGAGAAATGAAAAAAAAGCACTTCAAACAATCAAAGAACATTTACAAACGATCGTGAGTGTCATGTGCGTGAACAATTTGTCTTAAAGCATGGGCGTAGTTTAAAGGGAGAGTCCAAAACATACAAGGTGGTCACGTAAATTATTTTTGCGAATAACACAAATCAGTAGTTCTCAGGGATGACAGAACAATTTTTGGAGGTTTTTATTCGCTTTTCAAGTAACCTGTACACGAGGTGCTCGCTGTAAGACGTGTCCTTGTATGTAACAATAGTGGTATAGAAAATGCGGCAATGAGATATGTGTCAAGCAAGAATACAGCCATATAAACCGCCACAACGTCGAACATTAGCACACAGGAAGATTGTATCTCCACACGACCACTCCCATATAACAACAGGTCGGAAAACAAAAGAGCAATTAGTCACGAGCTCCCTTGATTTTGTGCGAAATGTCGACAAAGCAGCATGGCAGATTATCTCGGTCATTTATTCTCCGCCACAGAGCCTTTCCAGAGAAACAGCCAGTCAATTAGATGGCCGAGTGGGTCACGAAGTGAAAGCTTTGAATTCAGCAGTATACGTCGTTGCTGGTGATCAGTCAGCTGTTCACCAGCGAAGGTATGGTAGTTATAAATACATAATTTAGTTTTTTAACATTCATCAATACTTTTTCAATAATAAGCCTGTCTTGTGAGATTTCTGGACAAAATAAAGCGGCAAATGTGCTAATTGCTACTAAACAAAAAAGGTAGCGAGAAATTTATTTCATCAGATCACTCTGGCGCTATGAATTTCTGCATGAACAAATGTCTATAAGATGATGAATAAATACTCAGATATATTTAAATAGTATGCAAATGTACGAACCCTATCACCCTCATTTCATTGTGTTGAAATGTTTTTTTGTTGGAGAATTATAACTATAGGTAGTTGCAATTACACAGAGGCAGCGTCAAGACTGTAAACATTAAAACAAAGTTCTTCTTGGTATAATACGACGCCGACACCAACGTTGACGGCAGAATTTTTACAAAACGAGCTCTTTGCTATCGCGATAATATTTTATTTAAGATGTAATGCGGTAATATGTGACTAACATTTATTTTTAGCAACACTCTAAAACTACGTTAAGTAACTAACGACGAATCGTGGAAGGAGTACCAATGAGTATGGCGTGATTATATTGTAAAGCAACTTTTTGCACTTGCTGCACATACTTTCTCGTTAAAAAGTATGCTATCAAATGAATCTGAGTCTGAGAAAAATAGTTTAAATGGCAGAAACTCGGCACAGTTGAACGTCTCTCACAGATAAACACGGCAATGATTCCGTGACATCGGGACTCTAATGATCTGAGAACCATTGATCGACAAAGCATTCGCCAGTTTTGAAACACGTGACAGCTAAATGCCTTAGAGACGTGACTTCGTCGTCTTGTTCTTGTCACGCACAAATGTCGTTTCATTCCTCACCGTATCACTATGCATGTGTAGGAAAGGTAGGCTGGCAGCCTACCTTTCCGGTATGTACAGGAGAGCTTTCAAAATCAGCGATGTGAAACTTGCACTCAGCAATCGAAATAATGAATGAAGGACAACATACAATTTCGCCATGAAGTTTGAAAGAAAAATATTGCTTAACGCAGGCATGCTGGGAAACACGAGAGAAAAACATTGCTTGATTGAAATCTCATGTGCAACTTTGGAATAGCCGTGGGACCACAAGCACGCTCCAAGCACCACGAAATATTGGACACCGCTCAATTCAGCACAAAGGTTTATGAAATGAGGTTTTCGAAGTAAACAATTCTAGTATGGTGCAGCCCGATTCGTACAAGTTGCATGTTTCTTTTTCTATTTCTCGCGTTCAGATAGATTCATTGAAATGCCTAAGCCGTCTTTTTCTTTCTTTTTGCCTTCGTTCGACCATTCTTTACATTGTTGTACTCATATGCTCTTTTGGTACTACAAAGTAGCTTAATTGTAGAAGGGACATTGAACAATAAAAGCAATAATAAATGGTGCTAGCAAGATCAAACGGAACTTTCATGTTTTCTACGCAATTTTTAATTTTGACAAAAAAAAAAGAAACACCGCTGAAAAGGTGAGTGCAATGCATAGCTGAACGGAATTGTCACTTAAAAAGACAGTACATTAAAGTAATGAAACGCCTTGCAATATCCATAATTACGTTATAGACTGTCTGAGCCCGCAAGCATAGTCACAAGTCGAAGACGAAGCGCCGACCCTTTTGCAAGCTACTTCCTCACTTTTTCGGAGAAACTAAGAGAAGATTTACGTTTTATTTTCAAAGGAGAGGTGTCATTTACGTTTTTAAACTGACGAGAAGGTATCATTACACACCAGCAGAAGGAAATAAGAAGCGTATAAGGATAAGAAGTGTATAAGGTGTGTGAATTGGAATCAGGCATACATGACAAAAGATAATAAAGTCGAGAAGTGTAGCGATTGATTAATCGCAATACTTTGAGAGCATGCGATACGACGTCCACTCGACACTCAGATGTCACGACGCTTCGTACTATTGTGATTTCTTTCGCCGACTTCACACCAACCTTAAAGCGTCTGTTAAAGCTTACCTGCCCCAGTGATCAAATTTGAGACTCCGTGCATATGGCGAGTGAACAAGTCAGCGATACATAGCCAGCTATCTTGAAAAGATGATTTCAGAATGAGAATTCGGTGTCCCTCCACTGGACGTTGCCTAGGGGGTGGTGTCAACTTTTATTTCACGTAGTGACTTGTCTAGCACCTTAGAGAGGCTTCACGCGGGACGCGACTCTCTCAGCCCTGGAAACGAAAAGGAACTGTTTCTCGAACTTATCGTGCTGCTACAAAGCCAGGGCCTCCATTTTCAGAGGCTAAAATAATGCGGTGCAAATGAATGGAGTCGATCCTACAAATTTAGGAAACAAGACGGTGCGTTATCGACCATTTTCAGTGGTTAAACTAGAGATCAAGCAGCCATTTTCCAAAGCGTTTTGAATGGTGCACAATTCCTCTTTTGATATGCGTATTTGTATTATTATTATGCGTATTAAATGTGAAGCAATTTATCAGGTACTGCTGGCATCTATCTATCTATCTATATCTATCTATCTATCTATCTATCTATCTATCTATCTATCTATCTATCTATCTATCTATCTATCTATCTATCTATCTGCCTAAGTCTGGGGGTTCTAGATATCGGCTTTTTTACTTCGGGTAAACCAAAATTAGTATGGTATGACGTAAGGTGGTATGACGAACACGGCTCGCTGGTCATGACAGGGATAATGTCGCAATATGGTCGCGTCAGACAGCCAGATAGACAATGAACTTTATGTGATCCTGAGGAGCTTTCGCGGGAACCCCTATCGGAGACCCGCGGAAGCCACTGGCCGCGTCCAGATCGCGGCTGGGACACCGTAATGTTCCGCCCTTTCTTGGGCCCTCTGGATTGCCTGGATTTGTGCTTGGAATGATGAGCTCCGGAGTGCCTCTTCCCAGTCGGGTTAGCTGGATAGAGGGTCGTTAGGTAACGCGGGGCATTGCCAAAGCATGTGCGCTAAGGAACAATAATTTTCATTACAGTCGTCAATTTTTTTCTCTCTGCCAACGGTGCAGTACATACTCGCGGCCGGGTAAGTGCCGCTGATATGCGTTTACATGCCACAGGTGATTGGCATTTAGTATCCACCCAGGAACGACAAGAACACACATGGGTAATAATAACGAGTGAGCGTTATAAAAATCTGACTTTGGCAGCATTGACCCGACAAATGTTAAAAAAAATGCCAGGGTCCCAGCAAGAATGAAACCATAGCATTCGGAGTGGCAGCCAAGTATTATACCACAGATCCACGTGAGCTCTCGGAACTACTTTTTGAAGAAACTCTAATGTTCGTGAAACGCCAATTGCTGTTCCAGGACTGGCTATCGAACTTCAGCAACATTACGTACGTACTCCTATGATACAGCCGTCTCATCTGATCAAAGTCGTTTGTAGTTAGGCCTCACGAGCACCAGCGCTTGATATTAGCTTGCCGCTTCTGGTGTTGCTAATACTGATGTTTCTGTTGGCATCGTCACGCAACTGTAAATAACTGATTATGTGAATCACATGTCACTGTTAAACCTGTGACTCCGCGAGTACTTCAACATATATTTAGTGCCAGTTTGTAACGTTCTGCTAAGTAAAAAATTACAACGCAGTCCTCTTCTATCTGCAATGCTTCTCATAACATTGATTCCATACGTATGTGGGGTCTACCGAACCGTTAGCACGACTATTTCTTTCTATTCATTGCCCAGAGGCCCATCTGCCAACTGTAGCCAAGATGTTAACACTCCATAAGCCAAGTTAAGCGTATATATGTTTGGCATTGATCAATTCTTTTTAGATCCCACTAGAGGTATTATTCGAAGGTCACAGGTTCGATTCCTGCTCATGGCAAGTTATGTTTTCGTCTACATTTCTTTCTTTGACTTTACATTACAATTAGTTCTAAATACAGCCTCTATACTGTTTTTGGCATTATTGCCTGTTAGTTCTCTTTAAACAGACCCAGCAAAAATACTTAACAATCACTTTTACACGTTCTTTGAAATCTGCAACCTTTTCTTAACCAGATTTAGTTGTTTTGTCTTAATACGATTTGCTTCTATAAAATTGACTTATTTCAAAATTCTTGTCACCCTACCTCCATTCTTGGGTAACGAGAAATTTCTTGCAGTTTAAGCATCGCAGTCATACAGAGAAGTTACAGTTTGCAAGCTGGAGCATATTTGCCCATTGGAGGGGGGAGGGGGGAGGGAGTGGGCCTACAGCTGCGTAAATGAAAGAAAGCAAAGGCCCGAAGCTCTCTGTCAGAAAATCTGCATTTGGTCGGGGACGTTTTAGTGGTGTCATCATTGGCAAGCACCAAAACTATTGCGTCGGGCTAGTAGAACAAATAAATCCAGCTTGGAGGGCATGCGAGAATCTGTCTGCTTCACATATTTTCACATGGCATCAAATGATTTCAATCCATACCACGGTCATTGCTCGAAGAACGCCGAAACGGTGTTAATTCAAGAACGGCATGTTGAACGGGGAACCACTCCTTCATAAAGAACCCCTTCCAGCATCTGTTAGTTAGGCAGTTAAGCCAAGTTATCCTGGACTTACGGTGAACCACTCCTTCATAAAGAACTTCTTCCAGCATCTGTTAGTTAGGCAGTTAAGCCAAGTTATCCTGGACTTACTCATCTAGATTTACTTTCCAAATGCCTTCATGGGAAACTCAAAACCATACCGAGTCGTTGGATAGTCATGTGGGAGCGTGCTCCAAGAAACGGTTCCCTCGGGCACCAAGCACTTTATATATGCACGCTTGAGTCTCTGCTCACTTTTAATGATGGCACTACAGCCCGTGTGAATCTGCTGAAACGTTTTGGGATTTCGCCAGGGAACTGTGCAGTGCAGGGCCTGCGCATCCTTGAAGTGCGTCGACAGTGTGCCGACGCGGCTGCATACCAGGCGACAAATGAGGCACGCCAAGCAAGATGTTTCAACACAAAAAGAAAAAAAACAGCAGCATATCCACGGATTGAATGATGGATAGTGGGGCAAAGCATCCATTCGTCCTTGCTTCCGTCCATCCATGCGTGCCTCTGTGTGGCCGCCCGTACGTCTGTTAGTGCGTGCGCACGTTCATCTGTGCGTCCGTCCCTGCTTTCGTCCATGCATCCGCTCCTGCGCCCGTTCATGCGTCCATCCGTCCATGCAACCATCCGTGCGTCCGTCCATGCATCTGTCTGTGTGTCCGTTCGTCCACCTATTCAAGTCTCCAAGTAGCGCCATCTCGCATCTTTTCATCATATATTCCTGATATAGAAGCACCACCATTCAGCGGACATTCCAAGGACTGAACGAGAGAAGGCACAAGCACACTTTCTTACGGCTTGCGTTTCGTGTCTACTACTCACCTTTAACCATACTATTTCACTGTATTCATGGCATTGCGGCCCAACGCTCGCTAAACCTTTCTAAAATGTAGGAGGTTACGCCCAGTGAGTATAACGTAGCAGCCCTTTCTTGTCTTCTGTGCGTTGTTGAACAATAAAAAATTCGCAGCGAGCTCGGTAAATAACAGCCGAATTCTTCTGTCTCTCAATCCCCGTTAGCAGCCATTGGCCTGTACATTGAGCACTATCTTTTATTGCTCAACAACGCACAGAAGAAATCTCTCAACGGCATGACCTTGCAGGTCAAAATTTTATACTTGTTACACACTACAACAACAGCTACAAGAGACAAACAGGTGCCGCTGTACGGAGCTTCGCCCCTAAAAAACGATATTGGTGATGAGTATCTCGCTGGTGCCTATTGAATAGCTCCATCAATTTGCGTTTATCTCGTTGCACTTTTAAAAGAATGAAGATATTGAACTTTTAACGGAATCATCTCAAAACATGCTCGTTTTTACTTATGTACCTTTTTCTCTGCAACCACCGCAACTAGAATCATAGAGTTCGGCCAGTATTTACATTACGTAATAGAAAATATAATAGTGCTCTTCTGCAACACATTTATTAGACTCTATAGTACGATAATTAGCTACCTGAAGTAAAAACTAACGAAAAAAGTACCACGGCAACTTTCAGTAATCAATACGTTTCATAAAAAAAGGAATGTGATCGCAATGATAATAAAATAATTATCCTATCTTCTATGGTTATAGAAAAAAAGCTACAGAAACTATGCCTAAAATACATGGCAGGTATAAAGTTTACCCTGTTCTGTTATTATTGTGCAAACGAGCCCTTAAGAACACGCTCCTTTTCCGTCATTCACAGCGAGGGTCTCTTTCTGGGAGACTTCATGCCTTTAAGATGTGTGCTAAGGATTCTTGGTCAGCTGCCTTTACGTAATAAGATCACGTATTACCTGACGTCAAACAGGCAAGAAGAGTGTTCCAAACTTGCTGCCATGGCAACAGATGGCGCTAACTAACGCTTCCACGTTTAAGACACATACATACCCTATGAAGTGCACGGGGAAAGAGCTGCCGTGGTAGCTCAGTTGTTGGAGCATCGAACGCGTTATTCGAAGGTCGCTGGTTTAATTTCTGCCCACGGCAAGTTATCTTTTCGTCTACTTTCTTTTTTCAAATTTACGTTACAATTACTTTCAATACCATGCATGCCCTATACTCTCTCTGGCATTAGTTCTCATTACTTGTAGACTTTATACTGTTATTTCATTGACTGCCCCCTTAGGGACACTCTAAAAATTGCACAACTTTATTGTTATCTAATGTCGCACTTGTTCGCGTTACGAGAGGCTCACACGAACGGATACTATAGAGTCATACGTAATTACTCGCATGATAGAGAAAAAGCTGAAACAGACATAATTTGCTAAACGCATCGAAAAATCGTACGTGACAGGGACGGTGCCAATCACCTAGCAGGCTCATTATCAGTCGGAGTATAGTATTTTAAATGGAAACAAATACGTGTAAAAAGAACACAAGGGTGATTGCGAATTGTTAGGAAGCGTAGAAACTTGTAAATGCCCCCCCCCCCCTTTCCGGCCCGTTTTCGACAGAAGATTACCGCTATTGCTGCTTTTTTTCTCGAACATAACGTGAAAAAGCACGTCAGGGTGACAGTACGTCGTTGCTGGCGGGGAATAAAAATTCAGGAGCTCTTATTGCATTTCAAACCGCAACGAAGCCCCACGAGGGTCATCAGCTGATGCAGTGTGCTTAGGTAATGTGAGAATAGCAAAAGAAAACCTTAGTCATTCAATAAAACAGTGCGAACAAAAAGCACATGCAGAAAAACAAAGTGTTCAGTGTATTTGCTACTCATTTGGGAAGAGAACTCTATTACAGCTGCACCGTAATTCTGTTAATAACAAGTAATTCATTCAAATAACAAATACACTCACGCAATAAACAAGTACCTGTTTCGAGATGTAAGGATTTTCTGAAAGGGAAAGGTTGGAAAAGTGCGGGTCAGCAGCCGAGTAGCTATGTCAGACCACGCGGCGGGGCACGCTACACACTTGTTAAGAATTGTGTGCCTGTTTTTTTATGCGGTGGCTGACGACAATGAAGAATTATGCCTGAAGTGGTTATGAGCCACAGTTATTATGTGATCATGGGCAAGTTATCCGATGGATTGGAGCATTTGACGACGGCCCACTCATAACGAAATTCGCATTGTGTGACACCTGGCTGTTCTTTTGATGTTCTAAAACGCTTTACTACTTATACTTATAATCACGGGATTCCTTTCCCGACGTCAAGCGTGCCTAAGGCCAGTTGAGAAAGGATTTTCAAGAAAAGCGTGTCTCAGTAAAACCTTGTGTTTACCACTAATGTTTGAGAGTGGAGTTTAAAGACGACCGTTTCTGAATTTGGTGGAATGTACATTTTGCGTACTCGCTTCAACATATTGTGGCCTAGCAAATTGAAGTACAGTGAGCGGTACAACGGAGGTGGGAATAGTGTACTCCGTAGACCCTTATACAGCACCTTGCGCGATACTGTGTACAGGTATTTTACTGAAAAGCGAGCTTTAAGGAACTGAGCTGCGAGGGAAACTTTCTGCATGAATCTTCACAAGTGTGAGCGTTCGGAGAAGTTTGATCAAACAATTAAATGTGGTAAGCAATCAACAAGTGTAATATGCATGAAGGAACAAATTACAGAATGGGAATTTTTCAAAGAAAGATGAATGGTGACTCTATTTGCCATAAATGAAGGTGTTTTAACCTAACCCAACCTCACTAATTGGCTTGATTATATTATCACGACGCATGGGCTTAAAAGTTTAAGACCATATAGAAGTTGCGACAATCTGATGAAAGCATTGTATATAAAATCTTGCGTAATAGATATATTGCACTACACAGTAAAGCTTTGTTGCTAAGAAAGTATTGCAAGCTTCAGTTCTCCCAAAGAGTGAAAGTCGATAGGGAACAAAGGATATTTTTATTCCGTCTGTTAACTGGCGTCTAGGTAATGTGCCAGAAACGATTGAACATTGCTTTGTTAGTTGCAAAGATGCTATACTGTTTTGGGGAGTCTTTCAGCGAGCACTAAAAAAATGGCAGCATATTCACGGGGTGAATGATAGAGAGTGGAGTGAAGCATCCGTCCGTCCATTCGTTCTTGCTTCCGTCCGTACATGCGTCCGTCTATGTGACAGTCCATGCGTCCATCCGCCCATCTATGCATGCGTCTATTCGAGCGTCCGCATGGTCATTCATGCGTCTGTCCCTGCATCCGCCCCTGCGTCCGTCCATGCGTCCATCCATCCGTGCAGCCGTCCGTACGTCCGTCCATGCATCTGTCTGTGAGTCCGTTCGTCCATCTAGTCTACACTCCAAGTACCACCAGCTCGCATCTTTTCATCATATATTCCACATATATAAGCACCGCCATCCAGCGGACATTCCAAGGACTAAACGATAGGTGGCACACGCACACTTTCTTACGGCTTGCGATTCGTCTTTACTTCTCACCTTTAACCACCTTGAGTTCATGGTATATACTAGTTCATTGTATTCATGGCACTGTGGCCCAACGCTTGCTAAACCTTTCTAAAACCAAGGAGGTTACGACCAGCGAATATAACGTAGCAACCCTTTCTTGTCAGATAGTGCTCAATGTGCATGCCAATGGCTGCTAATGGGGAATGAGAGACAAGAGAATTCGGCTTTAACTTAACGAACACGCTGCTAATTTTTTATCGTTCAACAACGCACAGGAGAAATCTCCCACTGGCACCACCTTGTTGGTCAAAGCGTAAGACATGGTACGTATTACGACGAGCGATGAAGGGGTGCCGCTTTAAGGAGCTTCGCCCCTAAAAAACATTTCATCATTAGTTCTCACACATTACCTTATCTTCTACCAGCAGCGTTTGATGAAGTTCCATTATAATATGTTTTCGTCGTGTCTATGCACAGCTTGTGGAAGATACGAATGCAAGACCGCAACACAGAGCCCACCACCTCTTCAACGCAGACTTAATTCAAATGGCTATCCACCTCAAAAACATTTACGGCGAGCTAGGCTTTAGACCGGACAGGTACGCCATCTTAGAGAGCTGTTTGTCCTCACCCCTTTTTGTTTGCGTAACACGATGTGAAGAACTCTCGATGTGAAAAACTCATGCTGTGTTAGCCACTGAGTGTGTATGAGTAACATTTGAGCGCTTATGGTAGCCATTTGATTGCACTTCTCTTTGCTGATTTTGTCTTTATTACACAAATACTTTATTTATTACCCTGAAAACAAAGCAAAGCGTGTCTCAGTGGTAGAATACTGTGCTTGCAGGCAGAAGACCTGGGTTAAAATCTAATGTGTCATTAGTGTTTTTTTATTTACTAAGGTTTTTTTTTCGTTCTGAACTGGTTACGGGCACCGGTGCTGGCAGACAACTACTGCGCCACGCGTGACCAGTGTTCTTTTCTCATGACAGCTTTTGCTGTAAAACAAATGGAAGGTGAGGATAATTGAAGTGAGCGTTTGGAGAAGTCATGAAGGAGGAGAGAAGCTACAGCATTCCATAGCGAAGTAGAGCATAGTATAGCAGCGAGGTGAGAAAGGAAGTGAGAGCGAGGCGAAAGGAAAACAAAATGGGAAGACCATCAGTTCCGCTGCTTTCCTAGTGTTTCCCACCGCTAGTGCGTTGCTGCCTCAACTTGTTCTTCAATTACTCCCGAGAAGCTTCAGAAATGGTATCGCATGCTTCTATTGAAGGTGCAAAATGCGACAAAAGGGTAGAGGTGAGAAATTGTGATTTGCCGTCGCCAGTGCGATCATACGTCAACGTAGAAGGACAATGAGCGCTCACACTTTTGCGTACGTTCTATTGAATAAGTAACGAAAAAAAACAAAGACCAGTATTAGTTTCCCTATTTCGCTGTTTTGCTGTTGACGTTTGACAACATTTCGGTAGGTCGCACCTTGTACAAATTGAGAAATATACTTACACAAGAGCCTTGACATGAAAATATTTCTCTTGTGCTTCTAAAAATCGATTATAAATACATTATTAGGTATGCGAGATCAATATTTAGCACTCTCCAACGCATGTTCTCAGATGTATTCCGAAGAATAATTTTAAAAAATTCAGTGCATGACACAGTGTAAAGAGTCTCAACATACGTGCCGCAAAAGGTCTATAGTTCATTTGCAGCTCAATTTTCGAGTCAATTTCACGCATTGCGACAAAGATATCACAAGCAAGAAATTTCCTAAAGCTATAGATTGCCGCACATCTATGCAGCTTTCTTTTCTGTAAACTTCAATTAGGACCATCTAGGTCAACTGGAACAACTGCTCTCCTTGCAACAATGGTGTCCCCCGTTATATACAAAGAATTTTTTTGTATAGGAAATAGAAAACAAAAGAACGGTACTATATGCGAGTTCCTTTTTTTTTACTTCCTCCTAGAGCATATCTCACTGTTTCTTTTCTTGACGTTGGCCATTCTTACAGATATCGAACCTCGAGCAGACTTCTTGTGCCCTGCTGCCGTCTTTAAGCTCGCCCAGTTTTTTCTATATATGTGGTCCACGATCCCTTCCGCTTAAAAGCCTATCATAGTTGAGGAAAGGAGCAAATAGAGAGAAGGCATGCCTCTTGAGATGCTTTAGATGGGAGCACATAGCGAAGCGATTAATCCTCGGGCTCTTGTTATAAATGGCGACGGGCTTCGTATCGAAGCCTTGACCCGCGAACACTTCAGGGAGAGCTCCCTCGACTTGAACCTGCAGAGTACATTCAGTTTCCCAACACTGGATTGGAAAGAGCGCTGCAGATATCCTCTTGCATTTAGTATTGCGTTCTTTTCCAACACACTGAAATGGGCACGTGCTTGGTATATTCTTTGTAATTACTTTCTGTACTGTGAAAAGGGGAAAACGTTGTGTGGTGAAGAAGGCTCGTTGTGCACAATGAAGGGAACCGCTGTGTGGTAGAGCGACTCATCGATATTGGCTCCATGTATCACATTCCCTTGTGATGCCTACACATAACTCGCTTTCGCTCTGATTTGGCAATGACGGCGATTAAAATCCCAATGAGTAACACAATAGGATCACCGCTATATTCGTTTTTTCTAGAGAAAAATACTGAATACAACTGCTATTTGAAAAAGCTTTGTCTGCCAGTTACCGGTCTAAATTTTAAAAACATGTAATTTTAAGTGCTGTTTTATACAATAGGAGACGCCAATGGCAAAGAGCAGCAGAAATAATCAAAAAGTTTACATCACGTCGAACGTTAGGCTATCGAAAAACACGATAATATTTGAAAATGCGCAGCGACGGTAATTACATAATTGTGTTATTTATTATTGTTTTGCGCAGTTCAATGGACAGAAATATAGTTGCCTAGACCTACTAAAAAAACAGCAATGCCTTAGTGGCAATAATCTCCCGAGGCTAAATAAAATAGCGCGGATTCAACTTCCGGTGAAACAAAACATCCATATGCTTGAATTTTGCTTCAAGTTGATAAATAGTAAGGGTACCAAATTATTCTATAACCGTTCATCATGACGGTATTCATAATCTTTTTGTATTTCGGTAGCGTAAAGTTCTGAAATATACATCCATAACTGTTCATTGTCGGTATGTTGAAGTGACTGCGATTACACGTAATAGCGTTAATTCTGCGAACCTTGACATCGCGAAATACTTGTGCTCACTGCCTTAAAAAAAGTTCAGTTGCTCCTAGGTTTCGTGCTCTGGAAATTTTTTTTTACAAATTTTACTTTTCATTAGCGGTGGAAATTCCTCCAATGAAGGAGAACTTGCAGAGAAATGCATACGCTCAGTACGAAGACGCGCTATCTTAAGAATTCACGAACGGTAATGCTTGGCGCTTCCTTTATTTGTTTCACTTTCTCCACATTGTTCAAACGTTTTCATATGTAACTACAGAACTGTTGTCTATGTTGTTATAGATTTCCCCACAGTTTACCTGCTAAGTAGTTCGAATAGGGTTAAGCACATTGTGGTTTTCTTTCGTACTCCTCTGTATTGTTATTTCTGTTGTTATTCGAACTACTTATAATAATAATAATAATAGTAATAATAATAATAATAATAATAATAATAATAATAATAATAATAATAATAATAATAATAATAATAATAATAATAATAATAATAATAATAATAATAATAATAATATTATTATTATTATCAATATTCTTATTATTATTATTGCTGCTGCTGCTGCTGTTTTCGTTGTTGCATCAAATTAGGGGCTTCTTTTTTTGTGCTGGAGGACTTGAGGTGCAAAAAGGGGTGCTTTAAAAATTATTGATGCAGCGATCCAGTTTCCGAAAGCTGCCATACTGACGAATAGGTACAAGAGGCAAGAAAGAACACTTCGCGAAAAACGAAAAGCGGTAATACGAAACGGCGTCCAGGGTAAATTAGTAAGCAACTTTATGCCTCCAACCCATGCAGCCATTTCGTCGGGCAATCCAAGCCAGCCTGTGAACCTTGCAGTTCTTGCCATTGATTTCTTGCTGGCCGTCGCCAGAGCTCTATGTTGGAACCCCCGTCATAAAGCCCAAATGAAAAAAAAATACAGCATCCCATCTGAATTTGCTGCACCCTGTGCAAACAAAAAAGGTTCTTCAGAAAGTCGAGCAACTGTGATGAACGGAAACTTTTCGGCACACAACGCGTAAGTGGAAAAGCATGGCCATGAATGTTGTCAAACAAACAAATAAAAGCAGAAAAGCAGGATCAATCGACAACGCCTTAGCTCAGCAATCCGGAAGAACCGTGGCAGTCAGCGCCTTCTTCTGAAGGAAGACGACGTGTCACGTGGAATTCCATGTCATTTCTGCTTTTCGAAGAAAGCGCCTGCTGCAGAAGGCACGCAGCTTGTCTTCCAGGGGCGAAGCTGCTTATGGCATGCGTCTGTACATCATCCGATGTATGTAGTAGTGTAGGTAAACACCGGTGGCACATACCCACTCTGGAGTGGGTATGTTCCACCGTGTGGGAGTGGGTATGTGCGCATGGACGGTCGCGCGGACCGATGGAAGCAAAAACGAACGAATAGACGGAAGCACGGACGGGCTGACTGGCCATCTTCGCCCCACTCATCCTTATTCACTCCGTGGATACGCCATGATTTTTTTTTCCGTGGCACCTGAACCACCAACCCACAGATATTCTTTTTTGTACACTGTAGCCCTAGAAACCTGTTCAGCCGACGCATTGTACAATATTGATTACGTGTTCTCTACTCATACAAGAAATCGTAGGCATTGATTTCGCTGAAAATGAGACGTATACCAAATATTGATAATATAGAGTAAATGTATAGGTATTACTGGGGTTCATCAGGTCTTCTTTTGGAAGATCATAATGCTCTTTTTTTGCTGTTTGACAAAAAAAACAAAAATGGAATCACACCATGTTCTTGGAAGGTAGTATTTCATCGACGCGTCAGCAAAAGCGAGAAATAGGAGGTGAAATATCGCTAAACGTCATTGCCGTCTTCCTGGACTCTATTTTGCTGCGTCTTCGTCTTTCTTAAAAAATACAGCATAATGAGCGGGGCGAAGCGTCCGTCCGTTCATTCGTGCATCCACCCATCACTCCTACCATGGGTCAATCAGTCCGTTCGTGCGTTTGTCCATCTGTCTGTGTGTATGTCCGTCCGTCTAGTAAACAGTCCAAGTACCACCTCCTCACATCTTTTCATTATATGTTGATAATACACAAGTTCAGCCATCTAGCGGACATTCTGAAAACCAAACTCTCCTGTAGAACGTACACGAGAGAGGTGTTTACTAGGTTACTACAGAGGACGATCGGGTGACGCCTTAAGGAGCTTCACCCCTAAAAAAAGTTTGTCACGTGAACTTCCGGTCACACATGACACAACTGCCATATTTGCTGCTCCGTTCCTCACAGGGCGTGTGCGTAAGCAGTAGTTTGGTGTGTAGCGACACCACAGACCCATGCTGATGGGGGGCATGCCTCGCCGTGCTTGCCTAAGTCATTACCGGGGAAAAGGGAATCCTAAGGGTTGAGTCACCGCCGGATTATTGGACCTTCAAAGCCCCTCGGTGGAAGCAACACACCCCTTTGGCCCCGGCTTTAAGTATATGAAACCTCTGGGCTGACCCATCCAGGGGCCTTTTCTTAACTGTGTTTAGAAAAAGTGGTTAATGATTTAGAGTACTCAGTACTCTACTATGGGTGGAGCATAAAGCCGTCCCGTGGGCCTCTCTTCTCTATGCTCTCTTCGCTTCCATGCACCCTGAAAGCTTCCTTTGCAGGAAAAAATTGAAGCTGACACGTGTGCAACCTAATCCTCGGTCATCATTTTTGTCTTTTTCTCTCGCAATCAATCCAACCTGTCTCTTACTCATTCAGTTTATTTCTAGCCTTCCTGGCGGCGAGAGTCAACTTGTGTGGTTACTCAACTTTGGGTGATTGTATTTTATTATAACAGCAATTTAAGGCTGCCGTCTGCAGCCTCACACAAGTACTTCAGCATCTTTTATTTTAAACTTTATGGTGGGTGGCCGCCATTGTTGCCGAAACAACAAAAAATGTAAAGGAATCACCGTCGTTCTTCGTCTACTCGATCGTCTTCCTCAAAAAAGGCAGCATATCTACGGGGTGAATGATGGAGAGTGTGGCGAAGCATCCGCCCGTCCATTCGTTCTTGCTTCCGTACATCCATGCGTCCATCTGTGTGACCACCCATGCGTCCATCCGCCCGTCCATGTGTCCGTCTCTTCGTGCGGCCGCACGTCCACCCGTGCGTCCATCCCTGCGTTCGTCCATGCGTCCATCCGTCCGCGCTGCCATACGTGCGTCCATCCATGCATCTGTCTGTGTGTCCGTTCGTTAATCCAGTCAACGCTCCAAGTACCACCATCTCGAATCTTTTCATCATATATTCCACATATTGAAGCACCACCATCCAGCGGAGATTCCGAGGACTAAACGAGAGGTGGCACATGCACACTTTCTTACGGCTTGCGTTTCTTGTCTACTTCCCACATTTAACCACTTCGAGTTCATGGTATATACTAGTTCACTGTAATCATGGCACTGCGGCACAACGCTCACTAAACCTTTCTAAAACTAAGGAGGTTATGCCCAGCGAGTATAATGTAGCGACCCTTTCTTGTGAGACAGTGTTCAATGTGCATGCCAATGGCTGGTAACTGGGAATGAGAGACAGTAAAATTGGGCTTTTATTTCACGCGCACGCTGCGAATATTTTATTGTGCAACAACGTACAGGAGAAATCTCCCACTGGCACCACCTTGCAGGTCAAAGCGCAAGACTGCTTACGCACTACGACTACGACGAGGGATGGACGGTTGCCGCTTTAAGGAGCTTTGCCCCTAAAAAGGTGCGCACCGACGAACTCGCATAATTCAACTGCCCCGGCTTGTCATTTCCAAAGTTCCATGTCATTCACAGTGAAGCACTAGATAAACCAGCCAGATCTATTCCACCATTTGTTGTGCCAGAGTCATTGACCGAAGTCTTCGGATCAGTCTACAAAGTAACTAAGATGGCGAGCGGTGACCCTCTCCTTGAACTACCTCTGAAGCAACAGTTTGAAAAAGTTGGCTATCCAGGAGCAGTCGGTAACACTTCAATATCAGTTTTAGCTCACCAATTAATTCATGAGTAAATTATGCGGAATCGTCTTAGAAGCAGACCTCCTTGAACTGACCGAACACAAACATTTAGATGGATGTAAAGATCCAAATTTCCCTGATGTGATACGAATCATCGACAGAGGTGACAAAAAAGAAATACTCACTAAGCACCTCATATTGACATTTGCATGCAATGTACTAAGTTAAGATATAGAAACAGGTTACATTCAACTCGCCGTTCGCCCATACACACCAAATCCTAGGCGATGTTTCAAATGGAAGAGATTCAGCCACGGCTCCCAATGCTGCTGAAGTAGAGAAACTTGGGCAAGCTCTGCGCATCAAGGACATCCCTCTGATAACTGTACAAACACGCCTCACTGTGTCATCTGTGATGGCGATCTTGCAGCGTACTCACGTTCATGTCCAAAGTAAAAAAAATGATATTATAACGCTCAGCGTAAAAGAGAATATCTCATTTAAGGAAGCGCGAAAAGGTGCGCAGTTTTCTACGCAACATCCTATGCTGATGCGGCGCGCGGGGGGGGGGAGGGAACGTCGCACCAGCCTTTGCCACTCTCTCGGCCTGCACAGAGCTAGCCGTCAGCTGTGCCACTTGGCCCCTTGGTGGTGGCAGCCCAGACTGTTACGCCAGCTCGCGAACAGCTACAAGCACCCCCAGGGTCATCAGGTACTAAGGCGTCGTCTCACCAGATGATGTCGCAAACCCGAACCACTGGCTCGTGCGTGCGGGCATCCAGTGCCTCCCAGGAGGCAATGGACACCACGGTACCCCTAGTAACGAAAGCTTGACGTGGCTCTTTGGAGTGCCAGGTAGACAAAAAAGCTAGTAACAAGGCCCAATGATGCCTCTGTTACTTAATCTCAGATCTCCTGTATAAACAACAGAACCCTAATTTTCCTACACACAGAACTACATTACCATCATGATGAACACACAAATTATACAATAGAACGTTAGAGGCCTTTTCAGGAACCTTAACGGTGTCTAAGAACTCCTATGCATACATTCGCCAAAAGTGTTGTGTGTACAACAAACACGCTTAAAATCCAAACACACCAAACTTCTTCGTAGCTATATCATTTCCGAAAGAACCGTGATGACGCTATAGCATCATTTGGAGGTGTAGCCATTATAGTTATTCCAGGGATATCATGCATGCACTTACCATTTCGATCGTCCTTTGAAGCAGTGGCTATTCGATCGGTACTCTTTATAAAACTCGTCATCTTTTGCTCTCTGTACCTACCGCCACACTACCAACTGCATGAACGTGAATTCCAATCCTTGATAAATAAACTTCCCGAGCCCTATCTTGTCTTAAGGGACTTTAATGCGCATCGTAGCCAGTGGGGTGACTCTCGTTGCGACGCGCGAGGTCGCCTAATGGAAAATTTCCTTCTGGAGCCTGCCTCCTGAATCGGAAAGTGCCTACATATTACAGCCTCGCTAAGAATGCCTACTCCTCCATAGACCAAAGCCTTGTATGTCCGTCGCTGTAGCATTTCAGAAATGTTGCATTTCTTCTCAATTGAAATGCGACTGCAGCAGCCGTAATCGATCATGCAAGCTTCGTGTTAGTACCGCTGTACCACCATGGCGGCTCATGTAGGATATATGCCTTAAAATGATTTCTCTATGCAGAAAAATATTACATAATTGTTTCAAGCTATCTAATTCTGTTACTGATGTGCATTTAGTCATTTTCATTCATAATCAGTCCATCTGTGTGAACAAGGAAAACACGAAACAACGGATTTGGTAATACGGCAGTCCCTTCGCATCAGCAGTGTCATGGTAAACGTGCCCACTAGTTCATGCGCCCGCTTACTTTGATCCGGATCTGCACACTGTTGTCTTGTTTTTAGGTGAGCGTTAGCGCTTACCAGCACTCGCTCGTGTTTCGAATAGAACGTAGCCTAAAAATAAACTCTCTGAGTCACCACGGCCAATATGTTCGTCTCTCACTGCTTGGTTGTTCCTTGCCGAGACTATAGTCTGCTCGGGGAACAGCAGAACGGAACGCGTGCTCGAAGTAGACAAATGCTTACGCCGTTACGGGAATTGCATATTGATCCCTTTATACTCTGCCAGTGAGAACAGACGCAATAATACAAAGTTGCCACATCCCGTCGGCCAGTATACAGGGCGCGCAAACAGTCGAAGAACAATGTCCACGCCGCCCCTACGCAGCCTGTACATCTACTCGTCTGAAGAAAATGCATTGCGAATGCTAAACGCACACTCGCTGTTCTCTGAACCATGGTAGAGTGTATTCTGTGCGATAAAACGGTACGTGACGCGTAAATTGAAACGCCGCGGCTGAAACACGAGTGAAAGAAAGATGCGGGCAGAGAGCGACGGTGCTGCCTGTGCAACAATGCCCACGCTTTCGTATGCGTGTCGTATGCGTGTGGTTTCAATTGACCCATGTTTGTTGGGGCTCTCTGTTCCAGCTCTGTTTTCCCCAAGTCTCGTTAGGAACAAAGAACTTAATTGAGTAATGGCCTTGAGGGCGTTCAGGGTGGCGCATGTTGGCAGACGGTTAGTGCTTTCA
The DNA here is from genome assembly GCA_013436015.1 of Rhipicephalus annulatus. NCBI lineage: Eukaryota > Metazoa > Arthropoda > Arachnida > Ixodida > Ixodidae > Rhipicephalus > Rhipicephalus annulatus. The sequence goes on along the minus strand of WOVY01010077.1, from coordinate 333,561 downwards.
TGCCGTATCGTTCGTCGTACTTAGTAGTGTGGCTATATATAATTCAAAGCATTTGTTTCCGTACGGCAAGCACTTTTGGCGTCTGTATATCTATCTATCTATCTATCTATCTATCTATCTATCTATCTATCTATCTATCTATCTATCTATCTATCTATCTATCTATCTATATGTCTATCTATCTATCTATCTATCTATCTATCTATCTATCTATCTATCTGTGCACATACATCTGGGTGCTGAAGTGATCACCCCCTTAGCTTCGGGAACAAAAATTACTTTGTGAGGGCTGGATGGTTTAAAAATATGACTCGCTGGTGCTTACATAAATAACGTCACATTCCTGTCGTGTGCATCATCAAAAGCTTTCCGTCAGGCAGTGACACATACCTTCGGGCGGGTATGTGCCACAGTTGATTGACACACTATATCTTCCCTGGAACGGCGAGAACACGCATGGGTAATATCAATGCGTGAGCATTAAGAAAAAGCTGGGATCGGCCGCGTTGGACCGACAAATGTGAAGCAAAAATGTCAGGGTCCCAGAAGTCCCAGTATTCTACCACAGAGCCACACCAGGTCTCGCAACTGCTTTTTAAATAGGCCGTGATGTTCGTGAAGCATCAATTCAGGGGGCAGGGATGGCTATCCAATTCGATAAACATAATATATGCACTGTTATGTACAGCTTTCACGTAGTATTAAGGTCAATTGTAGTTAAGCGCAATGTACTCAAGGTGCTTGGCAGTTTATATCAAGCAAAGAACGGTGCTAACAGACATTGGCAAATTTATTTCGAGAGCATTAAGAAAAATTAGTGCGTCTCTACGATGTGAATGACGACAAGGGGGCGAAACTATAGGCAGGTCCTAAGGTCCTTTCTGCCTACGTTGAAGTCACCGACAAGTATAAATCACTAACAGATGGACTGACGGAGTCGCGGATGGACGAACAGGTGGACGTATGCACGGATGATTGGACGCAAGGATGTAGGAAAATACACATAGGTGGATGAATCGACTGATTGGCGGTGGACATATGAATGGACAGATATACGGGCAAATGGAGGGATCTAGTGATCATAAAGTCGGTTGTTTACACATACGTTTTTGTTCTTTTTTGGGCAGGTGCTCAGTTTTGCTTCGGGTTTTGTGGGGCTGGATGGATACTAACAATAGGTCGACCCTAAGGATCTTCATCCCTAAAAGCGTACATCGGCAGCGTTGACAAAATGAGCCAATAGAATGAATATCATGGTCGCAACAGGAATCGAACCAGAGCCTTCTGCTAGGCGATCAAGCATTCTGCTACAGAGCCACGTCATGTCTTGAAACAGCTTTTCAAGTAGACCGTAATGTTGATGAAAATCTAAATTCTGGCTGCAGTTCTGGCTATTCAATTTTATAACCAGTACGTACGCACTTCTATCAAACAGCCGTCACGTCGGGTTAATGACCATTGCAGTGAAGTGCCATCCGCTGATGCTCATTCATAAAGCAGTGTCCAGGACTGCCATCCTTGCAGGCGCAAGCACTACACATCAGCATACCGTGTCTTGTGTCGCTAATACCAATGTTGCTGTTGGCATTCGTCATGCAACGGCAAACATGTTACTGTTTAAAATATATCTGTGTGTACAACATTTGTACATATACTTAGCGGAATTTCGTAAGGTTTTGCTAAAAACGATACAGCACAGTTATCTTTCCTTCGAATGTTTCGCATATTATCGATTATCAAATTACGTGGGATCTGCCAAGTTCAATATCGATAACTGTGATAAGTTCGCATGTTACACTGACGCGCCCAAGTAGAATGGGCAATTTCGCGTGCTCTCTATATGTGGGATTTGTCAATCCTACGAGTAAAGTACGCAATGCACTGCTTTCATGGTTTGTGTGGTAAAGAGAGAGCGCGAAGTACAGAAATTTTGTTGTCATTCCCTCCAGCCGTTGACGTGCGCAAGCTGCGAACATGGCGAAACCTGGAAAATTAAGTGGAACGCTGTAAAATGAGAAATTCAACAGTGTCGCCTTTTTGGAAAGGAAACAATAAAGGTTGTATTTCCTGGGCAATCTAGCAAATTGATAGCTTACTTGCTAAACAAGATGACACTGCGCTGAGCACTTTATGACACTTGTGTGGTGCGTGATGACATTGGACACATAGATGATGAAATATCACAATGTTTGCGTTTGAACAAGAAATTAGCGCATGTCCTGTGTTTTACTACATGCAACAATAAAGTACGCAGTTTGTTATATATATATGTTTTTAACAATATTGAGAACAACATTATTTTAATGATTGAATGCGGGGGCTTCTAGAAATCTTTTCGCATACAGTCGCTTTACGCACTATCTCCACCGTTTCCCAAATGACGCTGCTTAATTTTGTGAAGTTGTTAAGGGTGTTAGCAAATATTTACCTTATTAAGTTCACCATTGATAGCAAGACCTTATCACACATATCTATAATATTTTTGGACATTTTTGGAGTTTTATCTAAATTTTAATCCCAACCACTCGGATTGTCGAAACGTTTTGCAGAAGAGTGGTGTTTGTATTGGCTCCTGCATCGCTCCTATTCTTAGCGACTCGTTTTTATGCCAATTAGCTCACAAAATTGTACTTCAATTGCAAGGCACCACGTTTTTCGAGATTATAGGTTAGGACTTTCTTATTTATGTCTACAGCCCAGCAGGGCTGTTTTGTTTGCAAGTAAAGGAAGCGTATATTTCAGGATAGCCATATTTATTGTTTGTGGGAGCACGGTGTCAACAAAGCACTTTTGCGGTATCGTTCACACATACCAACCTAGTTAAGTGGGCCATTGTCCTTTTGTGCTTCAAGAATGCCCTCGAAAAGTCTTTCTGTCACCTGTTAGGCGGAAATTTCTAGCTGCGAATTGAACTGCAGTCCTCGGCATGGAACAAATTTTGACTCTTTCCAGCATGGTGATCGCCCAAGATAGCCATCTTTTCTTCTTCTGTTCCTCCTAAAGCTCGTGAGCCCCGCGTATCATTTTTTCAATGGCGCATTTTTACAGCTTACAGCAATCCAACAGAGATGAGGCTACTTCGTTTGGGTTGCAATGTGCCTTGTAACGTTCACTTTCCTCCGGCTGCTGTCGTCTTCAAGACACGCTAGATGGTAAACCCGAGATATTCTTATAGAAGTAAAAACATGAGCCATTTTTAATATATTTATTGTGCAGAAAGCATGTTTATGAGTATCTAACGCTAAGTACTATAGAAGTGAATAGCTGTACTTTCACCGAAAGTGACCAGTAGATTCTTACTGCATGGTGGTCACCTCAGGTGACCAACTCATATTTTTTTCAACTAAAGTTACCTATTTTTGTTTTTTGCGAGAAAAGCATTTTCTGCAGAAAACTTCCCTCATTTTTAAAAGAATAGTCTGTTTTCTGCAAAAATAGAGTTTTGTGCACGAAACAGTCAAGAGAAGCTCGATCAAACGGGGAAAAGCCGGTAGCTGATGCCGCTTCCAGCAAGCGCTGCAAAGTATATTCCCTACAAGCACGGGCTATTCTATAATTTGAAGAAAACAGCTTAGGAGGCAATCGCTAAGGTTGTGTTTCAAGCTCCCAACAAGCTCGGGAAGCTATAAAAGCTATCGGATCCAAGTACAGTCCCACCAAAGAAATCCACTAAGCTGCAGCAAAACAAGTTAACTGATGGTCAAAGCTTCCGGAGCCCTCCACTACGGCGTCTCTCATAATCATATGGTGGTTTTGGGACGTTAAACCCCACATATCAATCAACAAGTTAACTAAGTGTGCCGCAGGCGTGGTGTACGGCCTGCCGCTTTCATTTGAGGAGCAATATATGCAGCCAACCAGGCGATGCCTCAGTGACTATCACTGTCGTCTTGATCACCACAATAATGTGAGAAATAGCACCAGCTAATAATAGACGAGGTTGTGTATGTGTACCTTCCTTTTTTCTTTCGCATGATTGCAACCTGTGGCAGTACCCAGCAGAATTGCAAAGTGTCAAAGACTGAGACAACTACGAATGTCTGTTGGGTGAAATGTTGGGTAGTTCGCCATCACTGGCTCTTTTCGGGAAAATCTATCCTCAGCTTGAAGACAAGGTTTACATCAGCAGCTCATGGCGGAAATCAAGAACATACTTCACGAAGTAATATAGAAAAAGTTCATAAAATATTCTTCCTGTGGCTGCCTTGTTACTTTGGTAGTCAAGGAAATCACCAAGCTGACGCAAAATAACTTGTGTGCCCAGCTGGATGTTGATTTCTTAAAACAATAAATAGAGTGATAAAACATGGCACATTTACACACGCACATCGCTTCTAATATTTAGTGTCTAAGTGTGGGAGTATAGGCGTGTGTTCATGCTGTAACTATATAAAAAAGTTGACGAAGCTGCCTATTATGCACACGGTGACTTCAGCAGTGTTACCGTTCCTCTTTCCCTATGAGCAACTGCAAAAACACTTCGTGTGTGAGCCTGTCATCTATATATTGTTGAACTTGTTACATTCACCGACGTTCACAAGCCCACCGCTGCGTACCTTGGATCCTGATTTCAAACTGCATATCCACTGCAGCCTATCACGAAGTGACTCTACCCCGCCTGTAACTTGGAGTTGCCCATACCAAATGCCCAGCTGATATTGTCTGCGTGCACTCATTTCAATTCTAAAGAGTGGCCCCCTCAGCCGCACTAGGCAAGCTGTACAACAACCTTCTCGAAGGCAGCAAGATTCTAGGGACCTGGCCTGTTTAGTCTTCAACACAAGCCGATCTCGGGGCCTTGTTGCAGTTTGTTCAAGCAAGTGTATTGAATGAGAAACTGTAATTCGTCGTAGACAATATTGCTACGTAGCCCTTGGATGGTGCTACATTCACGACTTTGCTCCTCCTCTGCTTTACCATTATTTTACATTCATTTTCATCTTTCCAAGCACAGGGTGATTAAAGATTCGGAAGCTTCCTCTGGTGAAGGCCACTGTCTTTTTTCGTCTTTCTCTCAGTAGTCCGTAGTTTTGAAGGTATGTGCCAAAGAATTCGGCTATACACCATTACTTGCTACTTGCGGGGCTGCAAACGATAGAATGAACCCAAGATTCGTAAATGCTGACGCATGTGCGCCATACATAAGAAATACCTCACAACTCAACACAGTTCAATAAAAGCAGTATGGCAGGGTCGCTTACGCAATTGCCAAGAATAACTAGAAAGCGGAAGCCATCTTTTATTTCTTCGTCGATGTATTTGTCTTCCCACGCCCCCTTCCGCAAGCTTTATGTCGCTAACATTATTTCACTCTGCATTCAGAACCGAAAGTTTCGCAGGGTACCCACGCCTTATTTGATTTTCCACGGCGTCCGAGATCGAGATCGCGGAGGCAGCGCGAAGCGTGGATGTCGAGTGATGACGTGATCACTTGACCTCATATTACGGTATGTCGCGATGGCGCTGCAGGCACGTCATGCTGATCTCACGGAGTTTCTTCAAACTAACTACAGGCGGCTCTAGTGCTGCGATCGGTGAGAGACCATGAGAAATATGGGTAATATATTGGTTTGCCTATTCTTCGTGCTTGCTGGTTTCGAATGCATTTGTGGCTTCGTTCATTTCCGTGTTTCGGTTTTCTTGTTTAAACAAAAGGAACGAGCTTTTAGAACTTCACGACCCGATTTGATTTTATGAGCCTAATAGGTTAAGGTGCTAAAACTTAACTCATAAACCATTGCTGATTATTGTGTCGTAACCAAGCAGCTTCAAGCTACGCAAAGCTAAGCAGGGCCAGAAGTTCAAAAGATGAGGCAAATCTGTGTATTACCCATCATTCCCATGCTCGCTGAAGTGCCATGCGTTGCAACTCTCATAGACACTAACGCCACAGTTCCTCTCTAGAGTATTTATAGGAAACTCTATAGCTGATGTCACATATTTTCACCATCTTGGACGTCATCACTTGCATTCGAATTTTTGCATCACTCGTGCTGATGCCGATGGTCAGTGTTCGCGCTTGACTAGGCTTGTAATAAAAAGAGCCAAGAAAGATCGGGCTGGAAAAGCAAAACGATGCACGTTCCGTGAAAAATGCACGCGCTTCCTAAATGAAAAACTCCCAAGGAGCATACGCTATAGACTCTAACGGGCCTTGCTGGACAGACATATTGGATTTACTTGCAGGGTATACCCTGCAACTAAATGTGATACGCAACAACGTTCGAAATATTGAGTTACCTGGGTATTCTGCACTAAACTTCTTCGCAGCTTATCCGCCTTCAAAGAGTGGAATGCCTCCTCATTTTTTCCCTTACTCTCTTTTCTATGTAGTTACTTGCCTCAATTTTTCATTGCACCTTGTACTGACGGGAAATAATCGTTCGTCTACTACCACTACTACTGACTACATAATTACTGACTTGATTTAAATATTGATGTAAGAATTCGTGCACTTTCTTAAGCTTGCTTTATTTGTTAACCTTGTATTGTATCTTAAGCCCCGCGTGCGCCTTGATTGATTTCCCTTCTTTCGTTCATTTCAATATGCATAACAAGAAGACCTTATAGAACGAGCTATTGAACATTTTCTGCGGTGTGGCGTTCATCAGATGAAAGCTGACCTGAGGTTGGCATGTCAATAAATCAATTCACTCGCACGTCCACGTCTCTCCGAATACCTTGCCAGACTCGAGAACATTTTGTTCTGCTGCACATACAAATTCTCACCACTTCTTCACGATGGAAACTTATGCTGAAAGCTGATCGATTCTTTTTGTGTTGCTTTTCTACTGCCTAATTGACGTTTCCTTATTGAAATTTCTTTCCTTATTTTGAGATGTAGCTTTTGTTTTGGAAGGATGTGGTCGGACCATTTATATTGGTTATTAAGTGGCATCAATACATCGCTCCTCTTGTTTTCTGCATGGCACGTTTGTTTCAAAAGTCTCATTCGTAGAGGAACTTGCGTGAGCTCAATCTCACACTTGTTTTGAAATGATTGCACAGTTTTCAGGACTGAAACTTCAAGATCATAGGTCTACAATGTGAAATGTACTCTAAATATATGGTTTCGGCTGTGTTGAACAAAATTGTATGATTTCTTCTTGAAAGTGATATATTTAGAGCGGTATTTAAAGCGCAGGCTTAACAAAATCAATATGAAAACTGTAGATCTTTCGTTTCTTGGGGTTGTGACTTATGTGAACACAAGACTCTTGTTATGGAAATTGCAATTAATCTATGCGAAAGCCACTTTGTCTCATGTGAATGGGGCCTTGTTATCGAAAAGTCTGATTAAGCCTGATTCCCACATGTGAAGCATAAAACGTCGCGCGACACCTAAGAGGAAGCGAAAGCTGTACAGAAGAGCGGGAAAGCATGGCTACACATGCCTATGACAATATATGAAACACGTTTAGTGAGTAATAATTTATTAGTGCAAGGTATATTCGCCATAGTGAAATTGAAAAAAGTTAATTGATATGTGGGCTATAATGTCCCAAAACCAGAAATTGGGAAAGCTGAACAAAATTCTATGACAAATGCAAATTAGTGATGACTGAGTTAAATATTTAAAAATGATTGATAACAGGATAATTGGTCAACCTATTTGAGAAACATTAGACGTTGATATATTGCGTGAGTCAAAATATACTAACGGGATGGCCTTCATGAACAGTTATTATTATACGAGTCCATGAGATACTTTCTCATATATTTTTTCGCTTAACCTATAACGCCCTTTTCCAATGAAGCCAAGGGCCGCAAAAGCAAGAACACGATTATGTTAGCAGTGAAAGTAGGCGTTCGGTACATATAACATACGTATAATAAGACATTATTTCACTGATAAATAAAGGAAACTCTTTATTGAAAATCAGGAAATTCAGCATGCATATGCAAACTGTATGACTTTTTACTCCTCTGCGTACCTTCTTTATTACTTGCCCCACCACAAGGCACGAGGATCATTGTAGACATTCTTGTAAGAAGCTGCATCTGTTTACAAAGCTCTGTCACAATGAGACAGCTGTTTTAAAGACTTAAAGAATCTTTTTGATTGTTGTCTGCGAGTTGGTACATGAAGATACCCAAGCTTTTTTTTAATTGCGAGATATACCACTCTTATTCTAGGTTATCAAGTAAAACAAGACAAATTTGTGAACAGAATAGGCAGGATATTTTCAACTATTCGTGACACTCACCATTTTCGCAATCACTGGGAGCTTTGCATTCAATTCACACAGATATTACAACCCAGCCTAGCAAGACTTTCGGCGGTAAAAAAGCTAAACTGCGACACTGTATGTTTGTTTCCGGCATTGTTGCAGTTGCGTCAAAGTGGCTACATAGCGATATTCTCTGGCGACAGAACTTCAGGTTGGTGCCATACCTCGTTTCTGGTTATAGCAAACTTTTATTTTAGCACATTTACTGATTAATATACGTAACATTTGTAGAAAAAACAGAAAGCAAGTCTACAGAATAACCCTTATTTGCAAGCTTTCCTGTCGTAACACTGTCGTGTTGGCCTACGCACGCACATGTCCTTGCCCCACCAGCAGGTGCGTGCTCATTGAGCGGCCCTAACGAGAACTGTACCGTCTTTGACGATGGAGTTACGTTCGTATATCAGGAAAAATCAGGGCTGACGCCAGACTATGATGCCGAAACGCAGAGCGTCAAGAAGACATCAGCAACAAAATAAATCCAGACTCTTCACCTTTCATCGTATCTCGCTACTTGATGGTGCACTCTTGATAATGCACTCTTGATGGGTGCAACACTAATACTATAGCTGTCACTATCCACGGCTTTAAGAATAAAAGAAGAATATCTTCAACATCTGATGTTCCTGCTGAGTTGCTATGGCCTACAATTACTCTTGCAAGAACTCTATCAATTGTAGACAAACAAAGCAGGCGCGCTAAAAGTATAATACTTATTTTTACCCATTTGCAACTTGAACGAGGCTTGGCGACCATGCAAGAAGGAAAATATTGGGCTCGTTATAACTTGTTTTTGCATATTTAAAATCCTGATGTTTAGTGTTTAATGCTAAGAACTCTACATTTATTGGCACTTTTTTCAACTTGGATGAAAATCTGCGCACTGCGCTCAAACTAAATGACATGGCCACTTTGGCTACCTTTAGCTTGAGCCCTGGCTCTTTTTTTATATATACTCAACGGCAGCCTTATAATTTGAGGCTACACTGAGAGAATAGCAAAGAATGAGAGGTTATCAGAGAAAGGTTGACGAGAGTATCATATTTTCCTCACAGCGGCTTTTCTCACTACTTAGCGGCACTCAGAGCGATAAAAATGAATACGATTGGCTGGCCTGATTGGCCGATTGGAGAGTGTCAATACACGCCCACGTGTTAATTGAGTAAATCTTTTTAGCGAGGTAACACAAGATAAAAGCACTCTTTCACGGCAATTTATTTTTAACGCCTTTCTTCTTTAGTCTGCCAACAAGAAACGTGTGTTCAGAATAAAAGCGACCGGATAAGCACTCAATCAAGCGCCAAGGAATGTGCGGGCGCGTGCCTGAAGTAAAGCGAGCCCCCTATTTGCAAGTCAAATATGCGGAATAAACCTCCTTACACGCCTACATCGAGTTACTGGTGCTTGGCAACTACTGGGCTGAACTAAATAAAACTAAATAAAAAGCGATAACCAGAAAATGCGTGCACATTTGTTTAGATTAGTCTGGATTAGAATAATTCAACCAAAGTAGTCGCGATTAAAATTTATCCGCAACTTCGGCTCATTTAACGGCATTCGAGCGGAATACAGAGATTGCATTGACGGCGTATTTGATGAAACATTCATACATTTGTTTTTATTACGTTTATGTGTCTTCTGCGCATTATCAGTGGGCTTTTCAAGGAAGTGCAAAGCGTCCCTGCTTGAAAGCTGCCGTCGGACATGCTTCGTCATCTACCGGCACGCAAAAGAATAGGGAATGAATGTACCGCATAGACTCACTTACTATATGCGTGGATATTGCAGCGCTCATTATTGCTTTCTAAACTTACCGTGGTGGTTGGAACGATTGATTTATATGTGAGGTTTAACGTCCCAAAACCACCATATGAATATGATAGACGCCGTAGTGGAGAGCTCCGGAAGTTTTGACCACCTGGGGTACTTTAACGTGCACCCAAATCTGAGCACACGGGCCTACAACATTTCCGCCTCCATCGGAAATGCAGCCGCCGCAGCCGGGATTCGAACCCGCGACCTGCGGGTCAGCAGCCGAGTACCTTAGCCACTAGACCACCGCGGCGGGTGGTGGTTGGAACGAAAAACACAGAAATGTTGCTGAAAAAATTGATGGTTAGAAAAAATGTAGAAAACGAAGAGAATAAAACAAACCAAATGAGGAATAAATATGGACATAAAGTAGATTACATAGGACAGACAGATATCCCAAAGTGTTGATGGGAAAAAGTGAGTGAGTCAGTGAGAAAGGAAAAGCCGGGAGGTTAACCAGATATTGGCATCTGGTTTGCTACCCAGTGCTGGGGGTGGGGAAAGTAGGGGCAAAAAAGAGGGGTTAGATAGAAGGGAAAAAAACAAAAAAACAAAAAAAAAACAAAAAAACGCACGCGCACTCATAAAAAAAACGAAAACACACACAGGAAGGGCGTCCTAGCTGCAACCGTTCAGCAAGGCCAGTCGATCGCAAAAAGTTTAGTAGCGCTTTCAGGGCCCTCTTCTGTGAAGTCGCATCCTGACGATACTGCAGAATTACCTGTTCCGACAGAGGCTGATCATCTAATTTGTTGAGTTCCCTGCGAAGGCATAGTCGCCGCCTACTATACGCTAGGCACTCACAAAGAACATGTTGAATGGTTTCCTCCTTGCCACAGTGGCCACAGGCTGCGGTGTCGGCCATTCCAATGCGGAAAGCGTAGGCGTTGGTAAATGCAACGCCCAACCACAGCCTACATAACAGGGTCTGGTCTGCTCGGCGAAGCCTCGACGGGACTTGAAGACTTAGCGTAGGGTCAAGCGAGTACAGTCGGGCATGCTTGAAGTGCGACTGATTCCATTGCGATGTGGTTTGCCGGCGAGCAAGTCTGCGGAGCTCTCGTGCAGCATCCGTCCTAGAAAGTGGTAGTCGCAGTTTATGATCTTCTGTGTGGGCTGAGCGGGCAGCTTGATCGGCCCGTTCATTGCCGATGATTCCGCAGTGACTGGGCAACCACTGAAATGTAATTTGGTGCCCTTTCTCAGTCAGGTGGTGTATAACCTCTGATATCTCAAGTACCAGCTGCTCGTGTGGTCCACGGCGTAAGGCTGATAGTAGAGACTGCAGTGCCGCCTTCGAGTCGCAGAAAATAGTCCACTTGCGTGTAGGTTGATCAACTACAAATTGCAACGCGGCACGAAGTGCTGCCAATTTCTGCTGCCATTGATGTTGTTGCGTGAGATGTCTTGAATTTAATTGTCGTGGCCAACTTTGGTATCACTACTGCTCCTGTAGAGCTGTCCGGCTGAACCGATCCGTCAGTGTAGATATGTGTGGAGTCTTGATATTTCTCATACAAGAGAAGTAGTGTGAGCTGTTTAAGGGCCGGTGACGACAAATTGGCCTTTTTCTCGACGCCTGGTATGTTAATAATTAATTATTGGTTGAGCGAGGCACCATGGTGGAGTCACAGGTCTAGCGGCAGGAGAGAACGAAGTTGGGATCGACTCACCATGTGCGGTCACTGTTTTGCAGTAAGATGTGCATGGTCGGACCACTGGTAGAGAGGCTAGGTGATGTCGTGGGGTTCGAGCGAGATGTCGTATATGTGCCGTATATGTATATATGTGTATATGTGTATATATGTGTATATGTGTCTTGATGGGAAAAAGATTACGCTTTTGGTACTAGAGCCAATTAAAAGCACGATGGTCACAACTCGAATGTCATGCAAACATGACATTTCTTCGCATGCAACAACTGATCAATCGTCTCATATATTCAGTGACGCATATGAGTAAATTGTGTTTTCTAGTAAAAGAAGCGCTTGGCACATAAGCTGTGTGAGTCATCTTTCGCCGCTACTCAAATATCTTCTCCTAAAACGTTACCGCAATGGTTATACAAACCAACAACACTGCATTTATCGCAGATCTTTAGAAAATTTGTGTGCTTCGACTACTCTTGTGAAGTTTCCGCATACATTTTTGTCAATGCTGAAGTGAAACATGTTGAACAAGGATGTGCAAGGCCAGGCATTTCATAGTTATAAGCTAAGTTCGTTTCAAAAACATTCTGTTCACTCAAACAGAATGACTTCGTCTTGTGTGTCTAGTAGGATGGTAATCGCAGTGGAGTTTGCTCATATCATGACTTTTTCTTTCTTCACAATTTTTGACAGACAATACATGCAGGAAAACTCCTCTAAATCCGCACCAAAAAGAAGTCACAACACTTCTTTTAACATGACGGAGATGGAAGCCAGAAAAGGGCCTAGGGTGAGTTTGGAATAGTATGTTTATATATTGTAAATATATACTACACTCCGCGACAACATAAACATATACTAAATGATCCTGGTGTTCCTCTTGAGCAGGGTGCATTTAAGCTCAACATAGGCGGCAAGTTAGGCAGTTAGATGAAATATAATTATCATCATCATCATGATCATCAGCCTGACTACGTCCACTGCAGGACAAAGGCCTCTCCCATGTTCCGCCAGTTATCTCGGTCCTGTGCTTGCTGCTGCCAATTTATAACCGCAAACTTCTTAATCCCATCTGGCCACCTAACCTTCTGTCTCCCCCTAACCCGCTTGCCTTCCCTGGGAATCCAGTAAGTTACCCTTATTGACCAGCGGTTATCCTGTCTACGCGCTACATGCCCGGCCCATGTCCATTTCTTCTTCTTTGTTTCAACTATGATATCCTTAACCCCCTTTGTTCCCTAATCCACTCTGCTCTCTTTTTGTATGTTAAGGTTACACCTACCATTTTTCCTTCCATTGCTCGCTGCATCGTCCTCAATTTATGCTGAACCTTCTTTGTAAGTCTACAGGTTTCAACTCTGTAGCTAAGTAACCGCAAGATACTGCTCCTATATACCTTCCGCTTGAGGGATAGTGGAAATCTAGCTGTCATAAATTGAGAGTGCTTGCCAATTGTGCTCCACGCCATTATTAATCTTGTTACTTCATTCTCGTGGTTCGTCTCCGCGGTTAGTACCTGCCCTAAGTAGAGATAGTCTTTTACAACTTGAAGTGCACTATTACCTATCTCAAAGCGCTGCTTTGTTCCGGGGTTGTTGTACATTGCTTTCGTTTTCTGCAGATTAATTTTAGGAGCCGCTTTTCTGCTCTCTTTGTCTAACTCCGTAATCATGACTTGCAATTCGTCCCCTGAGTTACCCAGGAATGCAATGTCACCGGCAAGTCACAAGGTACTAAGGTATTCTCCATGAACTCTTATTCCTAACTGTTCCTATTTTAGGCCTCTGAAAACCTCCTCTAAGCACGCGGTAAATAGCCTTGGAGAGATTGTATCCCCCTGCCTTGCAGCCTTCTTGATTGGTATTCTGTTGCTTTCTTTATGAATGACTACGGTAGCAGTTGATGCCCTGTAGATTTCTTCCAGGATGTTTATATATGCTTCATCGGTGCCCTGATTCCGCAGTGTCTGCATGATTGCTGATATTTCTACTGAATCCAACGCCTTCTCGTAGTCTATCAAGACTATGTATAGTGGTTGGCTATATTCTGAGCATTTCTCTATTACCTGATTCATAGTATGAATGTGGTCGATTGTTGAGTAGCCTGTCCGAAATCTTGCTTGTTCCTTTGGTTGATTGAATTCTAATGTTTTCTTAAGTTTGCCTGTGTAAATAGCTTGTACACTACGGAGAGCATGCTGATCGGCCTGTAATTCTTCAAGTCCTTGTCATCTCTTTTCTTATGTATTAAGATAATGTTAGCATTCTTCTAAGACTCTGGTACTCTTCCCAAAAGGAGACACCTCATAAACAGGGTGGCTAGTTTTTCTAACACAATCTGTCCTCCATCTTTCGGCAGATCTGATGTTACCTGATCCTCACCAGCAGCTTTGCCTCTTTGCATGCTCTCCAAGGTTTTCTTGACTTCTTCTATCATTACTGGTTCGGTGTCATCTGAGTTACTGCTAGCTCTTATAGTATTAAGATCGTAGTTGTCCCGTCTACTGTACATATCTCTGTAAAACTCCAACGCTGAAATATAGTTGTGTATAATGAAACAGGAATAAACCTCTCCATGAAAGCAGTGTGCGGGATGAAATTGAAAATTATCTTTCGACGTCAATTCTGGCTTTTTATATATCAAAGACTAGTAAACTTTTTGTTAATAACGAAAACGTGCTTTATTGATATCCACAACATTTTGTCACAATGTCAGTTAGGTTTCCAGTGAGGCTAAAGCAATCAAGCACTATTCGAAAACTTGTCCGATCAGTGGGATGCAACGTTCGACAACAAAAATGTTTCTTGTGCATTCTTTGTTGACGGCAGCTAGGCTTCTGACAGCATTCAGTATGTCTTTGTTCAGTATTACGCGAACGTTGTTTGTTGAGTATTACGTGAATTTTTAGAGTTGGAAACCGTCGTGAGAGCGAAGCAAAACACGACACACCAAAAGAAACAAACGAGCATCTGCGTGTTTTTTTCCACTCTCACGATGATTTTTATGTCAAAGCACCACTTCGTCCAACACAGAACTTTGGTGAAGTTTTCAATTTAGGATATTGGGGTGCCTTCTGGTCTTTGTCGGCGAATTTTCTCAAAACTAGGTGGACATACTCCCAGTTTGCTAAGTTGAAAGCACGTTCTGGATGATCAATATCTGCGTTCCACAGCCATTCCGAGCTACGAAACTGATGATCCACTCAATAGCATTATAGAAACTACCTCATAGCAGTAACTCACTTCTTCGAATTCCCTTCCTTAAGTTAGGTAACCGCGAAACGCATGGCAACATTTGTCTAAGTGCTACCACCGCAAGACTTACGAGCAGGCACATGCACCATAATCCCGCTGCTACATTTTCAGTTGAACGCTTTCACCGCAACATTCAGTAAATGCAAACACGCATTCCAGGTACGCTATATAGTTAAACACTGAAAAGTGCATGGCGATTCCCGCTCGCGTTGCATATTCAGTTGAGCATCTGCAGTAGCTGTGCGGACAAAGGAAGCCGGTCATTCTGAATGGGCGCCTGCCTCCGATTAGCTCAGGTAGTGAACACTCAACTAATATTGTCTATCGAGAGCACCTCCAACAGCCTCGCACCGTCTTTGATGAGTTAACGCTGGGATATGTCCTCTGGTGTAGCGCTAAAGAGCCTCTACTGCTGCGAACATGCTGTTCAGATACTGTCAGGAAACGATGACAAAAAAGTACGCTGATGTACAGGGCTGTTAAAGGAAACATCTGAACGCATGACAGCCGCTCGGTGCTTTCTTTGGGTGGCGGTTCTAATGGCTTTCGGGCGGAAGGAGTGGACGCTGTGGGTGGTGCTCAATTGTCGTCCACTGTTGCCTGTGGCAGCGCTTGCAAACGTCTTCGCCAAATGCACTGTTTACGAAAAAGTAGCGCGACAGAAGAGCATCGTGCACGGTGTACGTACAACACGATTGATTGATTGACTGATTGATTGATATATGAGGTTTAACGTCTCAAAACCACCATATGATAATGAGAGACGCCGTAGTAGAGGGCTCCGGAAATTTCGACCACCTGGGGTTCTCTAACATGCGCCCAAATCTGAGCACTCGGGCCTAACTCAATTCCGCCTCCATCAGAAATGCAGCCGCCGCGGCCGAGATTT
Source organism: Rhipicephalus annulatus (assembly GCA_013436015.1). Taxonomy (NCBI): domain Eukaryota; kingdom Metazoa; phylum Arthropoda; class Arachnida; order Ixodida; family Ixodidae; genus Rhipicephalus; species Rhipicephalus annulatus. The sequence continues at coordinate 317,726 of WOVY01010077.1, read as the reverse complement.
GAACCCGCGACCTGCGGGTCAGCAGCCGAGTACCTTAGCCATTAGACCACCACGGCGGGGCGTGTACGTACAACGCGCCTACGCGACTTTTTGCAGTCGTCATCGGCGTGGGCGGCAAGCAGCATCTAGGTGCTCCAACGTTCCCACCTACACTGAACAGCTGTGTACAGTGGTGGCTCTGGCATAAATAACGGAAACATAGGTTTTATCGCAGCCGGGACTCCGAAAAATCAACAAGGACAGCTCATACAGTCGCACGTCCCCGTAATACATTGCGTCTGCGTTCTTCGAAAACCTCTTCGCCAGGTGTGGCTAATGGTGTTCTGAGCAAACCTTTCTCTCGGACCTCGCAGCAAAGGCTTATGAAAATACGGCAGGTGGCACTGAGCACTTTCGTATTAAAGAGCGCTTTATTTATAGATCTCATCGCGATTGCCTTCAATGTGGATATACAGTGGGAACTGTGACGCTTGATCGAACCCTGACTGCATGGAAGGTAACGGAGCGCATTTCTGCGGGACTCGTCCCAAATGGAACGAGCAGCAGCTGTCGGTTTGGTGACAATAAAAAGCGTTGACACGGTCTTCGGCTTCCATTTTTCATGGGCGCAGCTGTCGAACTCGTAAATGATGCGTGTCTTCGTTGCTCTAACGGTGCCAGCTTCAGGCTAAGAAACTTGTTTTATCGAGAGTCAGGCGACTATAGAGGGACGTATCCGCGATGGTCTATCGATATTACAATGTGACTTTGGGAAAAGAAAGAAGCATCCAGAAGTGTGGGAGTGTTAGGGTACATCTTTGTTCCACTTTTTACTGCAGCATTATATGCGGATCTTGTTGTGATTCGTCCTCCAAATGGTGTAGGGCACCAGCTGCGCTATAGAAAGACCGCCTGAGAAAATCATTTCCCTTACCTTCCGGACAATTGAAACCCAGCAGCACAAATGAGTACCCGTTCGTAAATCATCTACGCTCGTCGTTGGAGTGTGGATTGATGAGTTGCAGAACTCTACGAGCCATATTGCGAATGTGTAACGTTTTGTGGCTGCCATTTCACGCAGCGGAGGCTAAGCATGCAACAAGACAATAGTACATGTATTGTAAACAAATAAGATTTTTTGTATTAAAAAGAAAGTAATAGATACGAGTATTAATATATCGCAAACTTTATCTTTCGACCATCTCGGAAGAGAGCAACGCTTTGCCATAGCTTGGGGGAGGTGGTGTGCACTGGAAGTCATTTGGGAATGCCCATACTTAAAACAGTATGTGACTGCTGATGCGAAACGTGAAGCTCAAGTAACAATGACGGGAAAAAAACAGGGCTGGGGCAGGGCCGCGCAAGAAGGACAAAAAGAGTTCTGCATTAAGCAACCTTAATTACCCGAACTACCGAAAGAATCAGGATACAAATGGGATGGAGAGCATTAGGCAGATATGATCAGTCTATAAGTGCTAGTTGCAATATCTCCCAAAAGAAAGCGTTATTACAGCTCCGTTATATCAGCGATTTAGGTGCATAAAAGCCAAGGCGCTAAATTATTGCCCTTTTTAGTGCCAGAAAAAGGGTGGTGGGAGTGGTTGAGGGGACATTTCTACAATTTATTCAGCAAATAGTTTAAAAAATTGCCTGGAAACTACCCTGAGCACAACCTGTGATCTAAGAACTTGCTTTTTGCCGGCGAGATAGACAGCAAAACATTAATAAGCAATTATTGATTTTCTTTTGAAATGCCTCTCGAAAATCTTGAACTGTGGTTTTGCTACTTCTACCAAGAATATGAATCCTATTCATCAATGGCATACACTTATGTGAATAACACTGGGTGGGCTAATGTGGCCTGTCTTTACCTTTTGACGAAAACTCCTGTCCTCACGCCAGCTCATTCACGCATCATATTGCGGCCTGGTGGACAAACGCCTTCCCGAGTCGCTAGGCGAGAAGCAAGGTGAATGTACGTACGCGAAAACACGAGCTTTCATCAAAAGATAAAGATGGGCCGCATTTGCCCATCCAGTGATAATATGTGTGGTTTACATGCCAAAACCACCATATGATTATGAGAGACACCGTAGTGCAGGGCTCCGGAAATTACCTACCACCTGGAGTTCTTTACCGTGCACCCAAATCTGAGCACACGTACCTATAGCACTTTCGCCTACATCGAAAATGCAGCCGCCGCAGCCGGGATTTGATCCCGTGACCTGCAGGTCAGCAGCCCAGTGCCTTAGCCACTAGGCCACCACGGCGGGCCCATTTGGCTATCCTGTGCAATTCACGTGTGTGCCATCACTGAATAAAACTCAAACTCGGTGCATAGGAGGACAAGAACAACAAGAGAGAAGGCAGGAACGTTAACCAGGCACATGCCTGGTTCACTACCCTATGCTGGGGCACTACGTCGAAAAATCTCCATATGTCAATGAAATGTAGAGTTATCACATTTTGAAATCAAGGCATACTATTATAAATGTGCGACAAAGTGATAGTCACACCTGTAGGCAAGACAGCGGGAGAGAAACTGAAAACGCCATAAAACTACTTTGTGCTTTTGTTTTATTTTTCGTTACTTTTGCCACGTTTTTCTTCATGAATAAAACAAAAATGCCGACTAAGTTAATAAGCAAGTGCGAAGCCTTAACTGTCTCAGGAGCAGTGGGGTCCACCCGTCGGAGGAGCTCCTGCATGGCCCTAACAAAATCTTGATGACCTTTCTCTGGGTGTCACGTTCGGAGAGAGAGAGAATAAACTTTATTGGGTTCCAGCATGCGGGATTCCCTCCGGCCGCGCAGGGCGTGGGGTTCACCCTATCTCACGTTACACTAGAAGTCCTAATGTCACGCGGGCCTAGACCTCAAGGCCTTCGTGCCCCGGCGCCGCTCGGGTTACTGAGGGTGTCCCCCTTTCGCCTTTGCAGCGCCAGTGCGACCTCGAGCTGCCGGACGGCCCTTCGCTGGTCTTCTGGGTCCGTAGACCCCACACGCTGTTCTACTTGCGGCGGTAACACCGGACCGTCCGCGCTGTCTGCGTCACGTTCGGACGTCGAGCTCACGCCAGATACAGTAGCCGGAGATCACCGGCAGCAACTGTTCCCGGAATGCCTTGACAAACAGGTTCCAGGACAGGAAGGGAGATTGAAGACGCCACCATCATTCTACGGCACCGCACGGGGCAACTCGTACGGCCTGCAAAGAGCATGTCAGACTCCGTAAAGCCGCTAACCTTTGAGTGCCCGAAAAGGCTGTCAATGAAGTCGAGGTGTGATTCTCGCATGTCTTAGCCGGAAAAGGTCGGGACAGTCACCGGCATCGTCAAGCCCATGGTTGCGGACTGTCAGGTACCTCGATGTCTGTGGCTCAAGGGTGGAGTTCATCCTGTTGGACGCCAAATTTATAGGTTTCGGCGCTGTGACTGGCCAAAAATCCTCAAGGAAGATGTAGAGTCCGAGAAGGAACAATGTTTATTCTTCTTTGCGTCCGTCGCAACTGTTCACTGCCTGCAGCTGCCACCTGCCACGAGCGCACCCATGATTGTCGTCATTGTTCTCTCCTTCCTACAGTCAGCACTCTCGCGGCCGCCACTCCTACAATGTATATATATATATATATATATATATATATATGATTCAGAAAAGAAATTCTGTGTGTCCGGTGTAAATTTAGTTAAGAATAAAGGAGCACACTTACGAAAATTTGATAATTGTTTACTCTACGTTTCGGCCGTGGCACGGCCTTCGTCAGGATAGACGCAGCAACCCTCCCAACAGCCTACATTCAGAAACAAAGCCTAACTATATCAACTGTGAAGTGCGCGTTGATGGCGTTTACACGCAAACCAATGACGCCATACCCTGTTTACATCAATGGGCAGAGTGTCAAATATGCACGAACGCATTGTTTCCTGGGCATAATAATCGACAGAAGTCTTTCGTGGAGCCCGCATTGTGCGTACTTGAATGAGAGACTGCTATCTATTGTGCATATAATGAAATTCATGTGCGGGAAAGCACGGGGAACTTCTGTGGCCTCCATGCTACAGCTGTACAGGGCCATATTTCTGGGTCTATTGCGCTACAGCTTGCCGGTACTGACTAACACTTGCAAATCCACTACTCATTCATTGGAGAGTTTGTAGGGTCAGGCACTGCGTATCTGGCTCGGACTCCCCCGATGCGCTTCTACTTATGCCACAATCATGCTTGCCAAAGACCATTCGGTCAGGACATATAGAGCTGTAGATTGCCTCAGAGCGCACATTCGACATGCTAGCCGAGTCCCCGACCACCACTTGGCCCTTCTACCCTCCGGAAGACCACGTGATACGTTTTCAGACGTCATAACCAAGCACCTAAACAGAATTCCATCAGGACATACGCCAGCAGCGAGAATGACACGTCCTTTGTGGTGCCTCGACCAACCGCAAGTACGTCTAGAAATTCCGGGTATCAAAAAGAAAAGCAATCACTCCAGAGTAGCATTGAAGCAAGCAACACTGCTATTATTACATGAGTTGAACTTGGACCGAACGCAGATATACACTGATGGGTCCGTCTCGTCCAGCAGCTCATCAGGTGCCGGTGTGATTCAGGCTGCAGCAATGACAATCAAGTTTAAGTTGTCGCATATGACTACATCTACGGCATCAAAGCTTGCTGCTATAAGGGCTGCTTTACAATATCTCGTTCAAGAACGTCCAGGAAATTGGGTCATATTCTGTGATTCGAAGGCAGTGCTCCAGAGTTTGCAGTCTACCATGCGTAGGAGGAGTCATGAACAATTGGTACAGGAAATAAGACATTGCCATCATGAAGCTCTAGCACGAGGGCATGATAATATATATCAATGGCTGTCTGGACATATCGGTATTACCGGAAATCAATTAGCCGATGATGCAGCCCGCTCAGCCCATGAAGGAACCCGTGTAGTCCCGATTCCACTATTAAGGAATGATGCAGCAAGACAACTTTACCTGCTGGCTCGAGATCTCACACGCACGTTCTGGTCGTCTACCAGCTTTCAAAGGTGTCCATTTTATGAACTGGATCCTTCGCTCAAGCTAAGGCTACCATCACAACTTTCCCACTCCGATGCGACAATGTTATGCCACCTTTGATTGGGTGTTGCATTTACAAAGGTGTACTCATTTCGCATTGGTATGGCAGACACTCCTACATGCGACTACTGCGGAGCTGAAGAGACCATCGAACACGTCCTGTGCAGCTGCGCTTGCTACGACACACAGCGATGCCAGCTCCGGATGGTTTTGAATCAACTTGACCCCGGACCATTTTGTGCACAGAAGATACTCGGACCTTGGGCATCTACCTCAGTTGCGCAGAAAGCGACTAAAGCACTGCTACTTTACTTTAAGTAAACAAACCTGAGCGACCGCCTGTAGACTGTGTGTGCTCCCCGAGTGTGCTCGTGATTGTGTGTACCTTCTCATCTCTCTGCAACCTCTTTTCTCCCCTTCATCCCTTCCCCAGTGCAGGGTAGCAAACCGGATGTGCGTCTGGTTAACCTACCTGCCTTTCCTTGCATCTTTATCTCTCTCTTTCTCTCTTCCCAGTGCGTCCAGAATTGGTCGACTTTTGACCAGTCACTGATGTCATGTGATGGCGCCATAAGGTCACGTTCCGTGACGATGACATAATCACATCGTGTTTACACCGACGCCACTAACGGTTGCTTTTAGTATTTGAGGAAGAATATAAAGCTCACGCTTGGATAATGTTTCCGAGTCAGGAATCACAACCGACCAGAAGGAGCTCCGTAAGAGCCCATCGATCCGGCAAGATTCGTACGACCCCCGACGTCTAATGACGGTCCTCCGGCGTGGAAGGTTTTGCACCTTCGTGTTAGTTTCAGAAACGTTACATCGCGAGGGATTCCGGTTGTATGGGAGCTAGAAGTGAATGAGGCGGAAGAGTCAGTGGCCGCTACGCAAGCGCGAAAGAGGGTGCGGCAGTACATGAAGAGCGGGTGTTATTTATGGTGGTTGTTGGCGTACCGACGCACCCAAGTAACAAAAGTATCGGCTTGGCAGAAAAGCTGATTACGGCTCAGGAAAGTTATCAGAGCGACACTGTCGGCCCCTGCTTCCATGTGAATAAAGAAAAGTTAGGAAACGCGATTAGGACTGGCAGTTTGGTAGCGTAGAAGCCTTTAAAAGTCACGCATATGTTTTGATCTCGTCCTACTGGAGCGTATAGTTAGTTCTTTCTTTGTTTGGTTGCTCCTACACGCTGTGGAAGAACTTTTCCAACATTGTGCCCTACTTAGGTTGTTGGCGTTTGCTTTGTTTCTTCTTTCATCTGAATTTTGTATTTTTACTTAAAGTTCTTATTGTTGCTTATAGATAGTGGTTTTTTTAGTTACGTGCTATATAAAAAACGAGACGAACATGAAGCACTTGAAGCTAACTTAGTTTTTTCTCTGCCGCAGTGTCATTTCTTTTGAGTGATTAGATGAGCTATGTTGGTAGTGTAAGAAATCTTAATCAGTAAGACAGAGAGAAAAAAATACAGGAAAGGCGGGAGGTTAACTTGACAAAGTCCTGTTTGCTACTCTACACAAGGCGAGAGGGAAATAAGGGAGTAAAATAAAGAGAAAGGAGCATGTGGACATTGCGTATCACACGCACACCACACACACAGTGCAGGGTCTCACGGGTGGTCGCTCAGTGATGTTGCCTTCAAGAATTGTAGAAGGGCTTGTATGACTTTCTGGGCTGATGAACTAGAAGTCCACGTGACCAAGACCTTCCACTGTGTAAACGGATGATCATCCACTCTTCTCAAGGCACAGTGGAGTGTCCCACGATCTTGTTCAAATTCGGGACAACGGCAGTGGACATGGTCAAGTGTTTCTACGCAAGCAGTAGCAGTTCTCACAGTTGGGATAATGAGCCATTCCAATCCGATAACTCAAGGAGTTTGTAAAGGCTACGTTGACCTATAAATGACGCAGCACTGCAGCGTCGCGTCGTGAAGTCTTTGATGGCAGCTGTACTTGGAGTAATGAACCGAGGTTCCGTGGGCGGCGATTGAAGTGGACGACTACAGTGCAGAAGTGTGGCACTATGCGCGGGGTGGTGAAGTTATCTTGAAGCGTCAACCCTTGAAAAGGGTATGAGCAGTGTAGGCGCTCAATCTTGGGCACATTGAGCAGTGTTGTCGGCAATGTGGTTACGAGTGATCCATGGTGACCCCGCAACCGTTAAAAAACTATGTCATGCCTTCGATTAGTGGCTAGATGACTGATTTTGTTGATATGAGACACCAATAGATTATAGTTCACGCAGCGCTGACTTCGCTCTCATTGAATTGTCGCCTTGGAATCGCAGAATATAGCCCACTTGCCAGGGAATTTTCGCAGAACAAACTTCAATGCGACTAGAACGATGGCAAGGTCAGAGCCTGTAGATGTCGTGACGTGTGGCGTTTCGAACTTGACGGTGATTGACCGAGATGGGACTACAAAAATGCCCGTCGAACTTTCCGATACAGTACCGTACATATAAATATGAATTCAGATGTAAGAGGTCCAACGAGGTCTGCTTCAGGGCTGTAGATGACAGGCTAGCCTTTTTGTATACGCCCGATACTTCAAGGTGCAGAGGAGGATTTTGCAGGCACTAATCCGGCCATGGCGGTATGGTTGCAGGTGAGAAACTCCAGGAGATGGAATATAGGTTAACCGCAACTACTCTGCAGAACTCTGTCTTCGGTGTTTGTAGTGGACGGCTTGCGAGTTGGTTATCAGGCAGTCTACATAAATAGTGGATATGTGCTCGGAGTGTGACTATAGTTAGAGATGTCGTAATCGATTGGTCTTTGACAATGGCGATTCCAGTAACCGTGTTAGCGCACTTGGGTAACCCCAAGCATGTGCGGAAAGCTTGGCCTTTAATGCTCTGCAGGATCCGGATGTTAGTCTTCCCGGCCCCTTAAAGCAAGGGTGTGCTATACCACAAATACCCCAAAAAAGATTGCTCTGTGCACCTCAAGCATGACTAATACGAACGGGCTTTATGTTTTACGAGCGAAAAGTTTGATTGCATGGGCAATAGAGTTGAGCCTCTTCTTCTAGTGCCATTTGTGAGCACAAAGGTATTTGTCAATAAAGATGCCCAACAATCGATGACATCTCGTATACTTAATTATCATATTGTCAACTCAAACGAAATAGCAGAACATCGGCTCACTCGTAAAAGGGACTAAGGCATACTTATTGGTGGAAATTGTGAGCCCTCAAGCATGGCGGTACTTCGACGTTATTGTCGCTGCTTTTTGGATCCTTGCACCTACCTGGGCTCACGTCACTGCTGAAGCACAGATGGAAGTGTCATCGACGTATACAGATAGGTTTGCTGGTCAAGGCAGAGCCTGGACAAGTCCAATGCTGGGGATGTTAAACAAAGTAGGGATGAGATCCCCACCCTGTGGGATGCCATGACAGGTGTAGAGATCAATGTAGAGATCAATGCGCCGCAAGCATGAATAAGGATCTCTCTTCATTAGGTAGCTCCATGTCAATGGAAGCATTTCTCTAATAATCCAAATATTTTTCAAGGCATCGAGACTGACGTCGTGCATTACGTTGTCGTTGGCACTCTTCACGTCGAGGAGCATAGCAACTGGTATACGCTTGATTTATTGTAACATTATGGTAGGCTACGTGGAAGTACGATACGCTCCAATGTTGGTGCTTACTCCCTGCTACTCCGGCATTGCGTTGCCACCTGTCTCTTGGGGCATTATGAGACGCTCCCTGGGGTGGTTAATTAGGCGACACTCCGTGTGCACACTTTCACATGCACATGTGAAAAGAATGTACTATACAACAGCTTTCTTGTATTTCATAAAGCTCGTAAAACTATTTGTGCAACATTCTTTACATTGCAAGTTGAATAGTAATTTTATAGAATTGATTATGTATTAAGCGCCTACATTATGGCCGTTGACAGGGCCGTTTTACCGTCTTGTTTTAAGCTATGGGAAGTGTTATAGATCTCCAGGATAATTTAAAAGTGTAATGAACAGGTGTCGACAAGCCTCCCGCGTTTCTTCTTCGTAACAATATTGAAGACAGCTGTTGCTTTTTTCATGTTGTAGTGCTAAACTACAACCGCCACTCTTGAGGCTTTAGGACTGCTCTTATGCGTCTCTTGAGTGCGAAATACAACCGCAATATGCGGAAGTCGGTGTTTTACGCCGTATTCAAGTAGTCGTTCTTGAATGTCTACCGTGTTTGTGAATGTATGTTCAAACTTGATGCTGCATTTGCCATCAGGAAAGCCCAAATTCGGTGACGCGACAAATTACAGCCTTCTCTCGATGCACCACTACATATATCTCTCTACCATAATCTGTCATTGTCCTTTCTAATAGTCCCACAGAGCAAGTGTTTTCTTGTTTTGCTAGTTATATTGCTTTATAGTGTAAAAAGATGCTACACGCATCAACAAATCTTACACTTTACCATTTTCATTCGCCTCACAACACAAAACACATCAGTAAACTGTATATAGGGCATTGTTGCCACGGAGCAAGGAAATACGACGGCATGCCCGTAGAAGCTAGAACTCAGGGGCCACAAAACGAAGAAAAAGCTCAAGGGGAAACCCCGGTGTCTTCATGCTTCATTGTTCGTGGCCAACAAAAGAGGCATTTTCGACTTTCACGGCTGACTGGTGTCTGAAACCAAGGACCACTGCTCTCTTCTATAGCAGCCCTCTTGAGCTTTCTGAGACTCGAGCCATTGTTCCCCAACCAAACACAAAAAAGTGTGAGACGCTGCACCGTTTCATCGACCAGGTGAGCTGGCTCTCGCGGGGTGCCAGAAGAACACGGACACACACGCATTTGCAATGCAGATTGGGACACCCCGGTGTAGCACCGTTCTTCTTACGCGCTGGCCCCCCAAGGCACGCAGTTCCTATAGTTTGGTAAGCTTCTCTCGAATTGGAGCTGGGATCACGGGGCCCTCTATCACCAAGTTGCAAACGCGTTTAGTTCAGTTCATTTGTAAAGCAGTCAAACGGAATACAATTCTTACCTTCTCACTTCAGCCTCTTTTTGCCGAACTGGGGTTTTTATGTTGGCAAATAGGTTGATTCGCACTGCGGTGAGATACATGCCTTTTCAAATTCTCATGAGACCTAGCAACAATTGTTTGCATAATTTCTCGGTGGGAAACTCGTGGTAAATGTTTAAGCTGGCAGCAAAACTTAAGCATGGCAAATAGCACTTAATACTTACTTAGGTTCCTGGTGTTTTCTGGTTGTTATGTTATTCGCCTACGTTCTACGTTACTTATTCGCACGCGAAAGCAGTCCTATACATTTATACTTCCAAGAGAAGTTTGTATTGCATATTTTCTAAAACATCACTGCCTGTCTTTCTTCACATACTTGTAATCTATCCTGCAGTGTACGTCATTTTGCTGTTGACGGCGAATATGCCCCTCTAATGCTGCAGCGCCACTTGAGAAGTAATCACTTAGCGAAACGTAATGAAATTACGCTAAAGATACGTGCAATTGTACGCCTATAGATACGCTAAACAGTCACAAATGATTTATATAACCAGTTCTTTACAGCTGCTCAGCGATGCCAAAAGTAAGATGGTATTACCAACACTATGGGCCTTAAGCTTATATGGTGCGTTGTTGCTTGTGAAGATGGCACATCTGGCTCGGGTTACGTAAACCAACGTCAGCGAATGGTGTTTAAAAATACTATTTAGGTTAACCAGTGTTACGTGATCACTGCAAAGAGAACTGGCTTTCGATCATGCTTGGTTTAACAACATTGTCTCTCTACCGTGAGGCATTCGCTTGTGAGATATTTCAAGCGTGACTGTCGAGTAGCATGCGCGACAAATTTCTTCAGACTGCTTTTTTCGTTTCACTGACGAGAGATATGGACCCGCCCTTCATATCCCTGCATGCTGTAGCCTCCTCGTAGGCACATATAAAGAAACCCGAAGATGCATGCATGTCGTAACTCCCGAGACGTGGCAGTCGAGCGAATACAAATAGGATTTACCGCAATCCGTGCTACAGGGGGCGCGATACAAAGAGAGCGCGTCCGCTTGTACACTTAACGTGGGGGTGCTTTGCATCTTACCGATTCGTTTACATCTGCGGTTAATGCTCACTCTCCTCACTGGATTATGCCGGCAATCTCGCAGCGACTGGTAATTGCCGTTGACTTCACCTTAACGAGACGCGCTTTCAATACAAACAAGGGCGGTTAAAACTTTCAATACTGAATTTTGAATACTTGCCAGCTATATGTTTCTGATACGGGCCGAGGATTCGTTTCTTTTCTTACCTCACAATCAATAATACTGAGAACGTGTGAAACAAGAGCGGCAAGTCTTGCTCCTCCAGCAGCACATCCAGTACGTCAGTGTGTCTTTGTACCTGCAAAAGCGCACAAGGCCGAAGTCAAGCACTATCATACAGTAAGTGATCGTCCGGAAGACGATAGCGGCAGCGACTCAATTGAAGCATTGTGCACGGCAACACTTCAACGCATTCGCAAACTCCGCTCTCTTTTTTGCGGCAACAGTGCGCTTTTACGCGTAAGCGCCCTCGCCCCGCAAACCCAGCACACTTGCAAACAAGAAAAAGGGCTTGAACTGCTCTTGTTCACATATCTCATTCAGACAGGTTTATATAATTGTGCGCAGTGTGCAGCGACTCATTGTGCTGTATACCATAGCCACCTCTCATCATGCCTACCTCTTTTCTATTTCTTTTCCGTTTGGCTTTAGTCCCGTGAAGAGTAGCAGGCTAGAAACACGCTTTCCTGACCATCCTTTCCTCCTTTTTCTCATTAAAGAATATATATTTCTTTTTCCTTCTCGCTCACACGCGAAGAAGTAGCGCCACATTCGCAGAAAATCTTCTCAACCTCTCCTCTGTGGACTTGTTCGCCGAAACTTGGTTACATTTTTTTTTACTGAATGGATGGATGAATTGATATGGCTGTATACCCTTTAGATCGGGCGGCGGCAAACGCCACCTAGCCGTAATTCTTAGTGAACCATCAACTAGATTCATCTTCTTTTTTTCTCCTTTAAATAGTGAAGTTGAGGACCGACACATAGCAGTGAAGGATTTATTTTCGCTAGTGCCTTGATTTCAGCAACCAATTAGATAACCTCCTTCTAGTTATTTCTACCCGCTTAAAATCTATTTTGCCCTCGCTGTCCCTAAACACCAATGCTTTGAAAAACTCTGCGCCATAATCCTGAACTATAGGATGAAGCCCCTTACAGAACATTATCAGGTGTCCGGTAGTTTCTTCCTCCTCTCCACATGCACTGCGAACCAAGGCAAACCGGGTCAAATGCAAATACCCCTTTGTATTTGGCACGGTATGTCTTGGTTCGCAATACTCCTGTCCTAGCCTCAATTAGTAGAGAACTACCCCGAGCATTATCATAGATCCTTTCTTTGGCAATTGCCTGCTTAAATGTTTGATGGATCTCTAGTGCGGGCTTCTTAATCATGTCAATGCTCCGCCTGGTAGGCAACGAAACAGCTGAGCGAAGCAAGAGCGGCAGTATACAATGCTCCATGTACGTCAAAGTACCGTATTCACGAAGTGACGTCAACAAATTGTTGAGATCGCTCATCTACGAACGCGCTTCCACTTACTCGTCGCTACCAGATCACCGGAACAAGCGTCTGCAGGAAACAGACCCGCAGTATGACTTTTCGTCTTCCATAAAAATTCAGCAGAAGACATGCTAATATACTTCACCGAAATCACCTGGGCGTCGCCTTCACTCGCCACTACACCCACCTATTCGGCCGTGCGGACAGCCCGAATTGTGAGCGCTGCCAAGTGCGCGAAACTTTATCTCGCATATTTTGTGACTGTGCATTCTACGTGGCGCAAAGAAAAATGCTAACTGCAACGTTGGCAAGCATCGGGCGAACGCCATTGAATGAAAGTCACATATTGTCAGCAACGAACGACCAAACAGTGTGAAAAGCTGCTACAAAGGCTGTTTTAGATTTTATAAAGAGCACTGGACTAGATACTAGCCTGTAGGGTACTATGCTAAGTGGCTACTGTACATACGCACCGCCTCTTCTTGCCCCATCATCACCATTCATCACTCTTTCCTTCCCCCTTCCCTTATCCCCTGTGTAGAGTAGAAGGCTAGAGCGAACTAGCTCTTGCCAACCTCTCCGCCTCCAAATAAATTCTCACTCACACACTCCATTTCCTTCACCTTCTTCTTAACCGATAGTTCTTTTTGGTTTGGCCCCTTTCTCTTTCCTAAGTACTTACCCGTCAATTTTCTGGTTCGCTTCCTCTGTTTTGTATCGACAGTCTTCATGTACAAATAGCTGAAAACCTTCCTAGCACAACACTCCTCCCCCATTTTTCTCAATCGCTTCTCAAATTTCATCTTGCTGCTAGCTTCCCTGCCCTCAAATGATGTCCATCCCATATCACCTTGTACTCCCTGATTTGGTGTATTCCTGTGAGCTCCCAAAGCAAGCCTACCTAATCCACATTGCTTATTTTTTAATCTCGCCTGAACTTCTGATATCATACACAAGACTGCATGGCCGAACGTCAGACCAGAAACCATGACTCCTTTCCATATCCCTCTCACAACATCATACCTATTGTAATTCCAAAATGCCCTATTTTTCATCATTGCTGCATTCCTGTTACCTTTATTCGTTACGTATATCTCGTGTTCCCTTAGGTATTCAGTCCCACTGCTTATCCATACGGCCAGATATTATTTGTATATATCTGTTATCTCTAGCGTGACCTCCTGTATCCTAAGCTCAGTACCTTCATTATCTATAAAAATCATGGCTGCAGATTATTCCTTACTGATTCTGAAATCTAACCTTTCTCCTTCATTACTGCAGTTGTCAATCAATCCCTGCAAACATTTCTTGTTGCTGGGAATTACCATTATATCACCACGTTTCAAATCACGTTATAAATTGTTATACATTCACTAGAAGAGCAATACGCTCGTCCAGTGAATTCGTTCTGTCGTTACTTGAAAAAGTGTTTCAGGGCCCCCTTGACGCTTCGTATTCACGACGCGGAGGTTCCACGTTCTATTTCGCGCACCGGAGTCTTTTTTTCTGGATTTTGTTTCTTTCTTGCGTTTTCATATACATATAGATACGTATACATATACGCTGCATGAAATCGTCACCGACGCCACCGGCGAAATCCAGCCTAGAGTGTTGATGTAATTGCTCTCGCAATCAAACTAGAGATAATTCTGGTCCTTAGGCTAACTATATAGGCATAACGTGGTTGTGAAATATATTACGTATATGTATTTTTCTAACATATTATCTGTACCGCCCCCCTTACACAATGCCCCTCGAGGGCTCTGTAAGGTACTGTAAATAAATAAATAAAAATATCGCCACGGGAACGGCGCATATGCCAACATAGTAATATTGACCGATTTCCAATAAAGAGACGCACATAAAATAGCATTGAAAAGAAAGCATTGAAAGGAAGAAAGAAGCCAGAACTTATCTAAATGGCAAAACAAGCTCGAGTGCTTCTAGCTCAAGTGATCGAACTGAGCCAAGGAGTGCCAGCGACACAAATGGATCGACCATAGTCGACTGCACTGGAATGGTGTGCCATGTGTGTCCCTCTAAGCCGTCTGTATGACCCCGCAGTGCAGTATTGGAGTTCTTTCGAAATAGCCTAGCAAAGCCTGACGAACACTAAGCGCATTGGAAGGGGTTCTTGTAACAGCAACGAGGCCCTAATCAGATTCTGTATTTGTTGCGGCTGTCTCAGTACCTTGGTAAGTCAGAGGGGGATGTATCGATGACATTTAGTTTGCTGAGGTACGCGCTTTGAATACTCGACTATCCAGAATCTTTGGACTAAATTTGTAGTCTATAAGGCACAAAACGTTAACCGAAGCAAGAGGAGCGGAGCCTATCAAATGGCCATTATCTTTTCTACTATAGAGCTCTCTGTAGAACATTGTATTTTGCCTGTTTTTCACTAATTCGACTACAGGTTAACATTGATATATTGGTCATTTCTTCGTAATAAAGAAAACTACATTCTCTCTTCAGCAAATGTGAAAAAAAATCTGTCTATGAGGAATAGACCCGAAAACCAGATTGAACAGAGGCAGAGATACCACATTGAAGGAATGGTGGGCAACATACACTCTATGGGATACGGTTGCACGCGGTTGATGAATTTCATAGGGCCTAAATGGTTTAAACGATGAAAGACATCGTTTAATCATTTTGTTGTCATGGCTACTATAGTGACGCTCGCTGACACTTCCACGTTTAAATGCACATTTATTTTCCATAAATTGCAGAGGGGGTGACAGCCGCTGTAGATAAGCTTCTAGAGCACCGGGCACGTTCTTTGAAAGCCGTAGGCATGGTGTCTGCAGCGGCAATGTTATCTCTTCATTCAGTTTAATTTCTTCACATTTAAATTACAGTTACAAATAACAACCTCCCCCCTGTATTTTCACTAGATATCACTGTCAGTTACTTCTCATTATATGGTGTATAACAAAGAACAACGAGCCCTTAAATTTCCTCTTCTTTTTTTCGTACAAGCGATAAATATTTATATTTTCTTATGACCCTCTCTTTGATAGTTTGCGGTCGTTCATCTACAAAAGGATTTCGAACGCAAAAGGTATCTCACCAATAATGTATAACTAATATACATTTCTTTTAATTTGTGTTGAATCATCACAATATTTCTTTCTTTTCCATATAATGAAGCACTAAATCAGCGCTGCATCTCTCTTTCAGACTGGGGCTACTTGCGTGCAATAAATAAAACAAAATCTTTTTTAGATCCTTCTCCATAAGTTACAATTTTACGTGAGCTCGAAGTGAGTTCTTTAGACCACCTGCATTGAACAGTTTCGCGACAAAGACTTCAGCCTTAAGAATTGTTTGGAATTTTATACTACGGCATGCCGTACATTTACATTAGTGCCCTTAGGTCCCCAAAGGTGCTCTTTTCCAGAGATGAAGTATTTCCAGTAAATATAAGTGCCGTTCTGAACGACAGGGTGGGCTACCCTTCAATAAACAAACGGCGTTCGAACTTGTACACTTGAAATATGAACAATGCTCTGTATCCTGGTGGTGCCAACCACTTTTTAATCAAGGGCCATACCCGAAATTCCAGATAAAGTACGCCTAAAATTTTGCGGCAGAAATTCAAATGGTACCATTCTCCGTTATGTTTTCATAGCCATCCTCGAATTTTGTAAACCCGATTGAAAATGTTCAAGATTCTGTCCTCCGGTAATGATATCTGTTACAAAACCACCCTTGCCGTAGCAAACTAGCCACGTGCTTAACGCTAAAAGTACACTCGCAAATGCACTTGATAGTCAGGAGGCTCTGTATCGCTGTGCGTCGTCATGGCCAAAAGATTGCCTCATTTGCTCACTTGAGACACCCCTAATTAGGCCGACTGCTCAAAGCTGTTCGCGTTTGTCGGTGAGCTCACGTCTGGATAAAGCTTCACACTGACTAACGAGCCTCGAGTGTCAGCCGCAGGTGGTGTTGCATCTGAGAGATGTCTATGCGGTGTTCTTTTTTCCTCATCCTACTCTACCTTTCCTCGTGATTCTCTCCGATCGTTTCTTGGCGCGGTTGGATAAGGGGCATCTGAATGTACGACATCCCTTACGCCTTTGTTGGGAGCAATCTCAGTAGCTCTTTTCCCGCCTGCTCTATTGAACCGTGTTCAGCTGCAGAAAACGTGCTTACAACGCACGAGCTCAACTTTTCTTGAAATCGCGCGTACGCATTGAAACAGGCTGCACAGAATACGCTTTCAGCGAATATATGGCAAAAGTTAGCATTAGTAGCGTACGACGCGAGTTTGACTGTGCTATTTAGTCCACTATTTCTGCAATACTTGCGATTCGATCGCATGCACGCCAATGTCATCGGCTTGGGACAGTATTAACGCCCTTGTTGTATCCGGAGTTCGCAATGAGTATCGAGAAATACGCCTTCTCAACGTACCACAAAACCTGACATCAATGTCATTAGTGCAAAAGTAAAAACTGAGGTAGCTAGAGCATAACTTGAACGAAAACCACCGCCTCTTAACTGCCACTGTGCTGATCGTAAACAGCAGGCACGTTACATTTTGGCGGTATGTTTTCTCAGTTCTTTTACTTGCATTTTTAGCGATTTAAATATTTGTAGATCACTTGTGTTGCTCTTGGTATTTTTTTGTCTCCGTCGTTATGCACTTTCTTTTTTAACCCGTACTTTATTGCACTCAGGCGCGCGTGACAAAAATACTGACGTACAACTGGAGGAATCAGCAACACGTAAAGAGGTTTAACATTTCCTTTGAAAAAAGTTATGTTCAGGCAGTTTGAACAGTGTCGCCCGCAACATCTGCTTCCCCTCATTTTTGGTTTCAGCTTCAGCTGGTTTCCGACGTACGTGACAGGAGTCGTTTCAACCGGTGGAGACATTTTGGTACAGCACGCCTCCGCAACCTCGCGTACCACTGACATTTCGTATTGATTCCATTTTTTTTTTGTTTTACTAGTTCTACGATCGTAGAAAGTCATACTTTTTAGGAAAAACATGGTTTTGGTTCCGAAACCGTGCAGCCACGCTGAAATTGAATACGACATGTCATTTACACCGCTTTTTATTTGCACTAAATTTACGTCTTTAAGGTGAACTATTAGCAGTTGTCTAAAAATTATCGTTTCAAAATTCCTTGGTTATATTGTATTGACGGCATTCGGTACAAATATTTAGGTGTTTTGTTCTGTTTTGTTATGTTCTAACAGTTTTGCTGTGGAGAGGTTGAGGCCCATATTGCCTCAGCTACTCCATATCAAACGTGTTAGAGCACAAAAAAGAATAATACTGAACAGTGCCCGTAAATGAACAATCCGAAGAAAAAAAATTGCCCGCAGCTTCCCTCGGGAGAACACTGAGGAGGATGTGGAGCATATAATTGGTTAACGGGGTGTTAAAGTGTGACTTACTTGGGTCGATGGCTAAATTGGTTAACGTGGTTGTGAAATGGGGTGTTAAATTGTGACTTACTTGGGTCGATGGCTAAATTGGTTAACGTGGTTGTAGGAGGGGGTGTTAAATGAGTGAACACGTACACACGTATGCGAAAGGACGGCGCTGGTCGAAGGGACGTCGATCGTTGTGTTTGTGGATTCGTTGGAATTCATTTCACCGCGACCTTGGACGTCGACGCGCCGTACAAACCAACCAACGAGCGGCAACTGAGCGAGCGAGCGCCGACCTTGAGTATATATACAGCGCGACGGCGCATGCACTGTCAGCTGTTGAATGTTCTCAAAGGAGAAGCGCGCGCGCGGCACAGATGGCGACGGCGCGACGGCGCATGCGCTGTCAGCTGTCGAATGTTCTCGAAGGAGAAGCGCGCGCGGCACAGATGGTGGGCGACGGCGCGACGGCGCATGCGCGCGCGTCAGCTGTCGAATGTTCGAGAAGCGGTGCGGACGGCGCGGACGGCGCGGACGGCGCACTACAAGGCGCAAGTATAAGATGCTTCCGCATCTAAAAAACATATTAGCACACTGAAACTAGTTGAAATATCTTGCCAATGTCCAGTTTGCTGGCAGCAGTTCACACTGTCACAAACTGTTCATACGCACACCTTCATTTATTACTTTCAGTATATGCACAGTATAAGCAGTGCCTATATATATATATATATATATATATATATATATATATATATATATTTAGAGGCAGGCATTGTGGTTGAGTGGGCGTAGCGTTGCATATAGTCAAGTATATCATCCGTGAGCGGTCACAACTTGGTTTTTTTTTCGACATTTCGGCCTAGAGTCTGGCCTTCATCAGGATGCCTAATCCTGATGAAGGCCAGACTCTAGGTCGAAACGTCCAAGTAAACCACGTTGTGACCACTCACGGAGGATATACTTGACTATATATATATATATATATATATATATATATATATATATATATATAGAGAGAGAGAGAGAGAGAGAGAGAGATAGATATATCAATGCCTGGCTGTCTATCACAGGCGCTTATCCAGTCCGGTCTCTAATAAAAAAATCACAGCATATCCACAGGGTGTATGGTGTCGAGTGGGCGAAGCTCCGGAGATAGTCTTTGGTAAAACCGTGAATATTCCGTGTGTAATTCGCCCAGTCGATCATGATGTAAAAACAGCATGAGAAACACTGTGTGTGTATAAATAGAAGTCAACTTCTAGTAGTTTTTTAGAGACGATGGATGGCTTGCGATGTCCCTTCATCATGACGGCTTTATGGTCCGTGAAATGAATGGTGAGTGGTTCCTGTATAGGTCTGCGATGGAAAATTTGCTAATACTAGGTCAATGCATGTTCCTCGAATCATGGTTGGTTTCATGTGGTCATACAATATACATCTGAATGCATGTCTAGAAGCCACACGTTTGATAAGCCAATTATTGCTCGTGTCTGCGATATCTACGTCGAAATCACCAACGAGAATGAACGGTGCATTCTTTTACTAAGTTTACGTTTTATCATATACAAGCATCATCAACTACAAGTACCGCCGTCGGTGCCACATACCCGCTTTAGAGCAAGTATGTGCCACCGGTGGCTACGTACATAACCAAAAAACCCCATAGGATGTACAGACCCACGCCCTAAGGAGCTGCGCCCCTAAATTTTGTCAGGGAGGTGCTCGCCTCTTAGGAACGAAGCTCCTTAAAGCGGCACCCGCTCATCCCTCGTTGTAGTACGTAACATGTCCTACGCTTTCACCTGCAAGGTGGTGCCGGTGGGAGATTTCTCCTGTGCGTTGTTGAACAATACAAAATTCGCAGCGTGCGCCTTAACTAAGAGCCGAATTCTCCTGTCTCTTATTTCGCCTTAGCAGCCAATGGCATGTAAATTGAGCACTATCTGACAAGAAAGGGTTGGTACGTTATACTTGCTGGGCGTAACCTTCTTGGTTTTAGAAAGGTTTAGCGAGCGTTGGGCCGCCGTGCCATGAATACAGTGAACTAGTATATACCATGAACTCGAGGTGGTTAAAGGTGGGAAGTAGACACGAAGCGCAAGCCGTAAGAAACTGTGCGTGTGCCACCTCTCGTTTAGTCCTTGAAATGTCCGCTGGATGGCTGTGCTTCTATAATCGGAATGTATGAAGAAAAGATGCGGGATGGCGGTACTTTGAGTGTTGAGTAGGTGGACGAACGGACACACAGACAGATGCATGGACGTATGCACGGATGGCAGCACGTACGGATGGACGCATGATGAGCGGACGCAGGAGAGGATGCATGGACGAACGCAGGGACGGACGCACGGATGGAAGTGTGGACGCACGAACAGATGCACGCATGGACGGGCGGATGGACGAACGGACGGTCACACAGACGGAAGCAAGAACGAATAGACGGACGGATGCTTCGCCCGCTCTCCATCATTCACCCCGTGGTTATGCTGCCATATTTTTTCTGGAGGCAATTTATTTTTTCTGGATGCCATATATTTCTGGAGGCAACGCACTCGAAAAGAATATGGCAAACATTTTCTTCTGCATGACCACAATGGCCTTCCGGGGAGTTGGATCGATGTATTTTGTGCAGGAAGCTGTCTGTGTATGCTACTTCCAATCGGAGTCTGAGGATTAATGTCTCTAAGTGTCGTGGGAGATCTGGTTGTACGTAAAGTTCTCTGTGTGGATCAACTTTATCAAGTACTGGTTCCTTTGATTTAGGGCTATCCAACCACTTCCCCATCGAACATTGGTTAGCTCCTTGCATTATAAAATGTCGAATTTCCGCCCCACACATAGGGATTGCGCAAACCCGTCCTTCTTTGAATGCTTTCTTGGCGAGGCCTCCAACCTCTTCATTTCTCTTTATTTCAATGTGACTGGGTATCCTTTGGAATACGATGTTATCAACCTGGGCTGCGGCATATTTCACAGTTTCTTCAGTAAAATGAGCTATTTCATTATATTTGTAAAGATATCTCGCTTTTTTGATTAGCTGAAGGGCAGGTTTGCTATCCGTGCATATCACCCACTTTCGTGGCTCAGAATTCTCGCAGTTAGGCTTAACTGTTTCAAAGATAGCCACCAATTCTGCTGTTGTCTAAGGTGATTTGTGCGATAATTTGTACATTCTCTTTAGCTGAATTTCGGGTATGAAGACCGCACAGGCTGACGCTTCGTCAGTGCATCATTCGTCTGATTATATCTTGGTTTTTTCATTATGCATTATATAAAAATGATGAAGTATCATCTGTGCAGCTACTAGAGGGGCCATGTCCGCTTTCTTCCGTATGCCAACTATTTCCCAAATAACATTGAGAAGCAGCAGCGTCCAAGGTGGTTTTGAAGGTTTTCATCGTGTAAATCCTGGTACCACTAAATGGAATGATGATACACTATCGTGTAGTCGGGTTACCGTCCTTTGTGTTAGTGCATCGAATAAAGTAGAATTTTAATGTTGCGTGAAAATTCTAAAAAAATTTCTAGATGTTTCTTTAGCTCGGAGTACTGCTAAAGGTGCTTGTCGAGCCTCTGCATACATTGAAGCACGGGAGGTTGACCGTGGCAACCCCAGACATATCCTCAAGCTTCTTGCCAATAACAATTGAAGTCTTCTTTCGGTGGAGACTGGATGTCTGTGCAGCAGAGGCAGTGGGTAACATATGATGGGGCGTATCCACGCAACATGTAGGGCCAATAGCGACTCTGTAGTACCACATCAATTAGCGCCGCAGAGATGCCAGAGGATGTAGGCGTAATAATTGATAATATGTGAGAAGATTCCAGCGCACAGATAGGGTGCCGGCTACTAATTGTTTCTTGAGAGAATCGTGCATAAAACACTATAATTTCTCAAACAACAGTAGGAAGGGTAAATAGAAGCTCATGAGGAAAAATTCTTGCACAGTTCTGTTCTAGCTTTGAGGAAGACACGTCCGCTTGTCGGAACGTTGGCTCGACGCAGCCTCTGTTTAAGGATTTTTCATCTAATATCTCACAGAAACACAAGAATCAACCTAATTTGAGCTGTAGGCTTCTCTTTCAAATTAGAAATATCAGAAGTGTGCATGACTTCTTTCGACAGTACCAGTTGCAGTTTGAATAATCAAATAGATATTCATTGTCAGAGCAGGCAAATTTTGGTAATGGGCAGGTTTCATAACGAGGAATCATAATGTTGACGCAGCCAATAGGTGGCACGAGACGTCATCAGTGACTTGAACCGATAAATCGTTATGTGTCCTCTCACAAAAATAGGAGCACGATAATAACTGAAAGTTGTTCTGCTGTGTCTTCTAGCCACCTAATAGTGAGACAGCAGATTATGTCAACTAAGGTATGCCGAGCACATAATGACCCATCATGGCGAGTGTCGTGCTCAGTTGGCTATACGATTTAGTTAAAAAACACACTTAAGTACTTTGAGGCTTTAGCGCGCACACACGAGGACACCGACGAAAGGGACACGAGGTTGAGCGCAGACGAAAAACTGATTTTGATTCAATAAAGTAACAGAACATGTACTCTTTTTTAGCTCCTTTGTTCACTGCGCATGAACAGAAAGGAGTACATATTCTGTTTCCTTATTGAAGAAAAATCAGTTGTTAGTATGCGCTGGTCCTCGTGTCCCTTTCGTCGGTGTCCTCGTGTGTGTGAGCTAAAGTTTAGTATTTAGTAAAACCAACTAACCCCTCTTTCCGTAATACTTAGGGAATGCCTGAAGAAGCGCCAGCTCGGTGATTTCTGCCATCTTTGTTTACTTTCATTAGGTGTATCAAGTATTCGCGTAGACCGAGCCGAGGGACCCAAATGCGTAATATTCCTTCGAAAAAGCCAGGTATAGCTTACAATCTGGCGCTTTTCTAATTGGTCTTGGCTATGCGAAGCGCTGCTAACTATTGCCAAGTGACGCCATGCTATGCTAAATAATGCCAAGTTTAAGTTAAGTGAAGGACAGCCACCTCTCAAAAGATTTCAGCCATACGTCATGGACTAGATTAAACGAGTCGAGTACAGCAGAGTTTCGCTTGACAGTGAGCCACACTTCCAAGTTAGCAGCTTCATCATCTGCACAGTGAGCCTCCTTCGTTCTCCCCATGTTCGTACCTCAAGTGCCGCCGCACTTTGCATGCGCTCCTTCGTTCTCTATAAAGCTTCCACAAGGCGCAGGCTTTATATGTCACGAAGCATCGCACGCGCCTCTGTCCGCTACGTCACGTCTGGCGCGTCCAAAGGTGGCGCGCAGTGTCCTGGCAGGCGGGCGAGTGGCGGAGCCGTAAATGGCTGAGCAATGCGGGCGCACAGCTGGGCATTCATTTGCTATAGGCAATGCGCTGTGGATATATATCATGCCGGCGCATTGTTTCCGTGATTAACGTTCGTGATTTTAAGGATGACTTAAGCAACTTTGCTGGTAAAACACCAGCCAACATATACTCATCTTACAAAGGCGAGCTAACCACGACTACAACCGACCATGGTTAACCACGTTTCACCACGGTTCGCGCCAACCACAGTTTGCTGATATTATCCAGTGTGAAAGCGTCCCTGATTAAGGTGGCTAACAAAACCTGGCGTACAATAAACCGACGCACTAACCAGCAGATAACCAAGGTAACCAAGCTCGGCTTCCTACAACCGCGGTTAGTGGCATTACTGTGGTTACCATATAACATACGAGAGCCGCGGTTAACGTAAACGCAATTTCGGTTGCCTGTGTAACAGGGGTATTGAGTGGTGAGATTTAATCTCGCCGCCACATTATCTGCACACGTATTTTTTTATTTTTTGCTGCACATGCCTGTTGAAGTATTGCCTTTATGAATTTTTATTGATTGATATATGGGGTTTAACGTCTAAAAGTCATCATATGATTATGAAGACGCCATAGTGGAGGGCTCCCGAAATTTCGACCACCTGTAGTTCTTTAACGTGCACCCGTATTCGAGCTCACGGGCCTATAGCATTTTCGCCTCTGTGGAAAACGCAGCCGCTGCAGCCGGGATTCAATCCCGCGACCTGTGGGTCAGCAGCTGAGTACCTAGAGCACTAGACCGCCGGGGCGAGCTGAATTTACATTATTTTTTTTCAAAAGATTTGATAAATTTATAGAGAAAAAGAGTAAAACCACCCGAGGTAAACGCTCCTGCTTGAGGCAGTTTAAAGCTTGGTAAGTATTGTAGCTTACAGAGCAATAGGGGTGACTTCATACTGATTGCGTCGCTTCGGGCAGATTGACACGCAACTTGTGCGACATTCGAGCTACGAGCTTTTCATCAGGTATGCACATGACATCAAAGAAGTTTCGGGGAGTTGAGCATGCCGCGCGGCTGGGAGGTCCTTTTCAAGACACCGAGCCACTAACAGTAATGCATTTTTCTTGTTGCCTATCAATTTGAATTATCCCTGAATTCTGGAGCACCCGTCTCTCTCACACCTTCCATTCTGCTTCTCGGGTGTTTGTATGTTGTATTTTACACATTTACCTGTGAACAGAAAGTCGAGCACTTCCAGGAAAGCTGCGTTATTGTTTTTTTGTTCCGTTTCCTGCAATCAGCGTTAATCTGGCGGATGGTAAAGACAAACAAAAAAACTAAGGCACTTTCAACAGTCCTGAAAATGGCACATATAGTGAGCCCCTAGGCGGCGTTAATCCATAGCTCATGCAAGAACGAGAGAAGGGTTCGCGGGTCTCTTTTTTCTATAAAACACAAGCAAACAAACGAAATTATCCGTTATGCCTATGAAAACGAAAGAGACGTTACTGGTTTTTGACTGCTGTTTAATGTTACGACTTGACCTGCAGTGTACTAAAATGTATACTTAAATAGATCCTTCAGTCGGTGAAGTCCGAACCCGCTACCATCGTTTAACTATTCAAATACCATGCCGAATCTAGTACACAACAGTTAAAACCAACAAATAACCACCCTCTAGTTACCTTCCTACGTGAATAAATCACGTGACAACCAATATCTTTTCCTTGTTCTAAGTGTCTCTTGCATTCACTTGTTTGGATAGACGAAAGTATTTTTAATGATTGATTGATGTGTGAGGCTTAACGTCACAAAACCACCATATGAATATGAGAGACGCTGTAGTAGAGGCCTCCAGAATTTTACACTCTCTATTGTGTTCTTCAGCGCGCACATGCTCCACATATTACATGAGCGTTCCGCCTCGATTGAAATATGAACGCCGCTGCCGAGATAGAGCCCATGACCTTTGGTTTAGCAGCTGAGCACCGGAAACGCTACACCGCCGTGGGAGGCACATCTTACAGCGGTGAATAATAAGCAGTAAGATGTGCCATAAGTCACAATACACTTTTAGTCACTAATAATTTTAGTCAATAAGTCACAATACCACTTTTAGGAGTAGGTCTGTATATATGATTCTGCCGTCATCGTAAGAAGAGAGTATAGAATGAGTCATCATTGACCGGACTTTTGTCAGTTGAGCTAGTCTTTTTTTTTTGCGCTGAATACAGCTGCTGAAAATAGGATATGAGAAGTTCAACGTGGGCAAAAGTGGCAATGGGAGGAACATTTGCCTAGTTACCAATAAATAATGCAGCACTACAAGCGAGGGATGCGAAACGTCACCTAACAACAGAATATATAGAAAACAGGCAGTCGCGTGGCGACAACTGCTACCACATACTTACCCAAACTCAGTTCTCTTTCCTCTCTGTTACCCTGACTTCTTTCTGACACGCATACGCAAGCTTGGCTATGCTAGGGCAACAATAGACCCCATACTATCAGAATGCTCAAGTTTACACGACAAAACCGACAGAAACTACGAAAAGATAGTCTGCAACCGCACGATGCGCTGACAGGAAGATCTGCTCAGCTCCGCATTAGAAACACTGTAAGACGTCCAGCTCGCCGAGGAAGACGGCAGAGCAGGGCCCGCGGCTGGTGCCTATAGGTCGGGGCTAACGCCCACCCCAACTTAGTTTCTCTGGACATTACTAATAAATGTTTTATTCAAATATTTTTAAGACCCAGGCTCAGTTTCAATCCTAATTTATGCTTTGTTGCATGCAACTAGGTTCTCGAGCCACGCTTGCTACCATGTGTTTCGCACTGCCATCACTTATAGATTCGTGATAGACACGTGTGGATATCGTTTGATCTACATTGCTGAATGAACAAAAAAGTATTATCAAGGAACCAATCAGTTCTTTTTTGCGACGTCTTCATTGCTGCCTTCGGTACAATGCATTGACAGCTATAGAGAGACAATGAGCATTGGATGACAACGTCGCACGTAAACAACTGTACAGCATACCACGCTGCAGACATGCGCTTCATTTGTTTTTTCTTTTGTGTTTTTTGGGGCGGGGGGGATGTTTTCGCAAATGAAATGCACGCTTCAAGAACTACTAAAGTAAATATATAGCTTTGGAAGAAATGCATGAAGAACTATTCGAACACGACCACTTTTATAAGATTATACGGTAATAGCTACTTAAGACGGTCGTGTTTTGCGTGTGTACGATAACATACTTCTATTAGCATGAATGTATTTGCATTGTACTTGCTTTGCTGCCTTATCTTCAATGTATGGTATTTTATATACATCATCGAGCAGCACCTGAGCTACTGCTCTGAATATACAGACTTTAATCATGTTTGTTACCAGAGAACAATTTCTAGAGGGTACATTAGCCGTTCCTTGAAAACATAATGCACATCCAATCTTAGAGTATCTGTGAGACTTCAAAGAATAATAAAAATTAGTAGACATAAAGAGATCTACTTCCCCATTATACAACGCTAATGTTAAAGGCACTTTATTATGTGGGCTTAAAATGTGGAAGCACTTAATTTCGCGTCGTCGACAGCTTCGATTTCAAAGATTTATCACTCTCATGGGCAGCTTTGTGAGAGAAGCACCGCTAGGCGGCAGAAGGCTCTCCTAAACAGTTTTTCAAACAGTGTTCTTTTTTTCGCAGGGTCAGCGAAATCTGCTTCCTTATCTCACTGTACCAGGCTTTGTTTGCGCACCATGTGGGACACATACGAAGCTTACGAAGTGGGTACGGACATTGCTTGTTCATTGTGTTTTTGAAACGACAACTTTCGGTATTTTCTTTTGTCTTGGACTACGGCTTTGCCTTTCCCGTGCCAGCTCCTACAGAATTATTCAGCCTTATCTACCCTTTTACGTAGCGTGTGACTTGGGCATGTTCCGACAATTTAATCCAGGATATCGAGAAAGCGAATGTACGCGTACATTTTTGCTAACACAAAGGACAAGGCAACCGAAAATTACAGCGATGCATCGCAAATTTCAATACGTGTAATTATATATATTTCCCATATTATCGAGCACTTCTGCCATGCCAGCAATATCGAGCACTGGTGATCTTCATTCGGTGACATTTTGTTGTTGCGACGAACATAGGAAGTAATATGTGTCTTGTCCACCCAAGTTCTTCGACACAGCACACGCTGGTAGCTACGGTAGTGCGGACATTCGAAATGCCGAATGTCCGATTTCAGTCGCTTGGCACTCAATTCACTTCTGAAGACGCTTTAGAATTCATAGGAATATTGGAACAGAACCGACGTTGTAACCAAGAATTGATTCCGGCAGAAATTATTAGACATTTGTTGACGACATGTAAAATGTGCAGCGTCCACCACAAAGTTTTCACTTATGTCTTCGTGGACTTCGCGTATTTGCTTCGCAATATTTCGCTTACTGCGCCAAAATTGTGTACCCCAAACTCCTTAGCCGGCCTTAGCAAACAACAGTGATTGATTGATATGTGGGGTTTAACGTCCCAAAACCACTATATGATTATGAGAGACGCCGTAGTGGAGGGCTCCGGAAATTTAGACCACCTGGGGTTCTTTAACAAGCACCCAAATCTGAACACACGGGCCCAAACATCAGTGACAAACTGTTTTTGTCAACATGCACTCTCGTGTGCACCTCGACCCCTCTTGTTTACAGCTCAAAATAAACACAAGACGAGTGCACACGACAGTGCGCTACGTACCACTGGAGTTTATTGCGTGAAAGAAAACTTGAAATGGCTAAAACTTCACAGCAATAAACGAAGAAAAAGACAGGCACCAAAAAAGATGTAATAAAATAAACACACCTTATCAATTTGTTAGTTTATTTACACTCTCCTTTGGCTGTCTCTCCTTTTTTTACTATGTGGCAGCGGAATTTCACCCATTTCATATATTGTTATGAGAAAGAAACCCTAGCCATGTGTTGCGCGTTGCCCCGTTCTGTCTTTTGTTTCTTGTGTACTTTGTCACTCATTAGCGAGAATAAATTACTGCCTTGCAAATGTATACACCTTAGAAACCTCTTGATTCTCGCTCTCTAAGCTCGTTCATAACTTATGATCATTTTTGTGCAAATCAAACCAGTACACGTAACAAAAAAGAACTGGCTAGGCACCGAAGTTGGTACTGGTTTAGTTATGAACCAGCAGCGACGAACGCCATTAAGTGAAAGCCACATATTGTCGGCAATGAACGACCAAACAGTGTCAAAAACTGCTACAAAGGCTGTTTTAGACTTTATAAAAAGCACTAGACTAGATACTAGACTGTAGGGTACTATGCTAAGTGGCTACTGTACATACCCACCACCTCTTCTTGTCCCCATTATCACCCTTCATTCCTCTTTCCTTCCCCCTTCCCTTATCACCTGTGTAGTGTAGCAGGCTAGAGCGAACTAGCTCAGGCCGACCTCTCTGCCTTCTAATAAATTCTCACTCTCTCTCTCAGCAGCGACTTGAGTTCTGCTAGAATCTCTAACCTCCTTTATTTTATTTCCCAATCATTCATCGTCTTCCGGTGAAAGACACCAAGCGGAAAGAGCACATACGGTTGACCTGAACGTCTTCCACTTCTCTCTGCTCCTGTGTCTCACACATGCAAAATGAAATTTCTTCTGATATCTCGTAAAGCTGCAGCTCACCAAAGCTTCGCCCTGCCGCGATGGCCTAAAGGCTAAGTTACTCGGCTGCTGACCCGCAAGTCACGAGATCGAATCCCAGCAGCGGCGGCTGCATTTTCGACGGAGGCTAAAATGCTGTAAGCCCGTGTACTCAGGGTTGGGTGCACGTTAAAGAACCCCAGGTGGTCGAAATTTCCGGAGCCCTCCACTGTGGCGCCTCTCATAATATGTAGTGGTTATGGGTCATTAAACCCCACATATCGATCGATCGATCACCGAAGCTTCTGGCGCACGTGTGCGAGCGCACGTAGATTGTTTACATCACGTTCAACGTACTTTCCACTCGCCCAGCTCCTAAATGTGAATTTATTGACATTGCGATTGATTGCTACCACCAGACACCTCATGCCGCATTGTTGGCCGCATTGAGATAAAAACTGGTCATCCATGCAATTACTACACCGGTGTCCCCGCACAATCCATTTCAAGCCTGGTCCACTATGTTTAGCACTGAAGAGTTTGCCATAGCTTCGACCGTCTCGGAAAGCATTGATATTGCGGCCGGCGCCGTGCACAGCTAATGACACACGAAGCAATTTACTGGAAACGATCGCCAACTCATGCGCGTCGTACCGATGCGTTGGAGCGAAATAGTCCGTTTTTCCTCTAAGCGAAAAACGTTCCAATCTGCAAGTAATCGATAAATGAACGTGGCGCTCCTAAAGTGACGTTGTGACATCTACGCCTTTGCTCGTGGGCATGGTTGAGATGCGAGTGCCAGTGGCCACTCCTTTAGGCTTTCTATACAGATGCATACTTTTATCAACAGGCGCAGTTAGTGCGGCGAATCCTTTACTGAAAATCACTGGCCAAAAGGTACAACCTCGAAGCTTCGAATAACCATCGTTCTTATTTTCTCAGTTACTTTCAATCCTAAACTTGCATAGTACAACTGAGTAGTCGCTTATTTTGCTTGCGGTTGATCTTTTCAGTTCTTACTGCATATCAAGGCTCTTCGACGGCAGGTTAGGCCTGAACCAGACTATCTTCGTTTGATATTGTTTTATACTTCTTTCGTGAGTATGTTCATGAGCTACAAAAGTGGAAATGGCCTAAAACAATTCTGAGCTAGACGACCGGCCCGTTCACCATGTGCCGAAGTATTAGAAAACCATGAAACGAAAACTTTATTTCAAGATTGGCGTTTAGACTTCTCTCTCTTATATGCGTCATGAAATATGACATCATATCTCTTTCAGACATGGCCGATGTATGCAATATGAAAAATGAAAGACATTTAGTTCAGACGCCTCCCTTTTCTCCTCTCGGCTACCCCCTTCTCTATCCCGGCCCAGGAGAGCTTTAACTTTTATTACTGTGGCTCGTTGGCTGAGGAGAGTTCAAGACCCCTTGTGTGTATATAGTCCATTGCGGTACTTCATTAAAAGGACGTGGGTTCACTTCTTGGCCAGAGTGACATTTCGATAAGAACGATATGCGACAGCTCTCCTTTACTTACAATTAGGTGCACATGAAGGAAACCGATGCAATCTTAATTAATTTGACGCCTCCCACTAGGGTCGCCAAAACCACCCTTTGTCCAAAAAACGCATTCATTGTCGCTGGCCGACGTTTCTTTCAGAACAGAATGTCCTCTGAGGTCGACCCAAGTGACACGCTGATCTAAGTGACACGCAACCCTCTTGTGGCGTACACTTTCTTGTCCGCGTATTTTTCGTGCTACATTTACGCCGTAATGAATCAGTATGAGCTCGCTCGGCTCTCTGTCTTGCGTCGCGCTGAACTCGCAAACGACACACTGAATTGAGCAGAAACATTGAAAAAATGAACCAAGAGCATAGGATATCCACTAACACTTTACTCTGGACCTGTATGTACAGCCATTCATTTTTTTAAACCTGAATTCACGAGCATCGACCACTCATTTTATAAACGGCATTTGACCGAACACAGCGGCGAAATGAACAAAGATACGTGCATGCACTCGATGAAAAATTTTGTACAGCTGTCTTCTGCTAGGCTGTTCCAAAACATAGTGCCAGGACACCCGTAACAGGCACTTTGAGGGGCCAAGAGCCTCAGGTAGTGGGTCGTGCGTCTCCGATGTATGTAGCAGTAGTAGAAGGTAGCCGCCACTCGTTTAGTCCTTGGAATGTCTGCTGAATGGCGGTACTTGTATATGATGAATATATCATGAAGAGATGCGAGACGGTGGTACATATGTCTTGTGTGACTACCGGGGGGGTTAAGAAAGTGTGCTCTAAATGCCGAAATGCTGGCCACATTGCCAAAGACTGTGCTACGCCCCGTTGTACGCGCTGCAACGTGTTTGGACATACCACAGAGGGATGCGCAGAACCGTGCCGCAAGTGCTCGGGCAGCCATGCAACAGCCGACTGCGTACGTCCGAAGTCCTTCGCAGCGGCTGCAGCCGCTGCGACCGAAGAACAAGCGTGTACCGACCTCACGTCCGCATACAAGACAATTATCCGGCACTCGAGCCTGCAAGCGACACCGACACAAGCGACACTGACGCCCATACTAAACCACAAGACGCAGGAGACCTGCCTCCCCTGTCTGAGAAAGCCTCGTCAACTCTTCACACCCCGTCCGAGACCAGCTACTTTTCGCCGGACGCCTATGAAGACCACAGCTCATCAAAAGTCGAAGCCAGTGTGCTCGTACTTAGCAGAGACCACGAGGGCTACAGTTCCGACATAGTTGGCGCCACCAGCAGCACCGAGGCACCGAGAGATTCGATAGGACGCGGCAACCGAATAACGGGACGTGCAGAAGCTCCGGTCATCGGCCCAGTCAAGACCACGACGGTGATTATGCCACTGGCAACGCCGAGCGCCCGCGCCGGCAAATCCTCGGCCCAGACCCATAAACTAAGCTTGTCTAACCCCATTTACCAGATTACAGGTGCGGCTGCTGGTGCGAGTGTCGGTGCCTGCGCCATGGTAGTTGACCGTCCAGCCACGAAACGTGCCCACCCACCGACCACGGACTCTGATGGCTCCACGGACAGTAGTAAGCCCTTAAAACTCGCTAAGTCTCTGACGACGTCAGAGCATTTCTCTCTTTAGTCATGTTCACTCGTTGAGCGCTCGCCCCACCCTCTGTAAGGGGTTTTGCTAAAGTTTGCGCGCACACTCCCTTTTCAAAATGGCTACGGTGCATTTTCTCTCCTTATACGTCAGGGGTTTCAGACGCCAAGATAAGCAGAATGAAGTCATGCACTTCGCAAGGTCGCGTCATGTCGATATCCTCTTCTTACAGGAATGTAACTTTAGAACCCCTTGTGATGTGCAATCGTTTTGTTCGCATTTTGGAGTCGAAGCCTTTTTTCGCTGACTGATTCAAACATGTGCGGAGTTGGAGTTGTTTTTTTGACACCAGCGTTACGTCGAGGAGCACACTGAGTTTATGGTTTTGACGGTCGCACAATAGCAGTAGGCTTTGACTTTCACGGCAGACGAGCAAGGGCGCTCGTAATTGCCCCAGCTCAACGTGGGGGACGGCCGATTTTTTTTAATTCACTCGACTCATTTATGTTTGACAGTTACCCCACTTTCTTAGTAGGGGATTTTAACTGTGTTGAGGACACCGACAGAGATGCACGCGGACGCAGAGAAAGCAGACAATATAGCGGAGTTAGCGCATCGCGACAACTCATCCGCAACTTCAAGCTCAGGGTAGCGTGGGTCGACACTCACGGAAATGACTTCGTTGCAACATGGCAACGGGGTTCCAACATGACCAGGCTAGATCGCTACTATTTTCCTGAAGTGCTAGCCACACATGTCTGAAGCTGCGAAGTCCTGCATTTTCCACCGGACGCTCCATGCATTACAGACCACTTTCCAGTGTCTGTAAAACTTTTCTTTGAACAGTCCACTACCTTTAGAAACCATTGGAAAATGGACACCACACTCGTGCACGACCCGGATAGCGTAGCATTACTGCGCAATGCACTAGAGCAAGCGTGCGATAGGCCACCTGAACCCCGCAGCTGGAACGCATTGAAACACAGTTGGCGCACCGAGCTTATCAAATCGGGGCGCGAAAGGTAAGCGCGCCTGACGACAGAGATAAACGACACGCTACGAAAAGCGCGCATCGTACGCAGAGGCAAGACGCTGACGTTCGCAATGCACGACTATCTCGATCAGTTAAAGGCGCGGTACGAACTTTTGCTACGTCTTAGTTCGCGCACGGCTACGCAGTCTTTTATCAACGGACGACCGGTTTCAGATCCAGCGGTTCTTCGAAGTGTTCGCAACGGCTCTTTGGTTGAACAAATTCATGTTCCTTTAGTTCAGTTGCCGAACGGCGAACAGTCTACACGAGCAGAAGACATATTGAGGGTCTTTGAAACACATTTTTCGAATCTTTTCAGAGCGGAGAACGCGAGCGACGTGAACTACACCACCATAGTTAACGAGTTTTGCGCGGGAATTTCCCGCGTACCGGAGGAGCTCGGCGATGGTCTGTGCAGCCCAATGACGCTGGATGAATTACGCTTTGTGCTTCAGCACATGAACGCAACCGCCGCCGCCGGCCCTGACGGGATACCTTTGAGGTTCTACAAAACCTTCCTTGAAACAATACAAGTCTACCTTTTGACAATGCTAAATGTGCTTCTTGCTGACGGAATCAGACCGATTACGTTTCGAGAGAGCAGAGTTATACTCTTACTTAAAAGCGAGGGAGAGCCGTCCGATCCAAGGGCGTGGAGGCCCATTTCCCTACTTAACTCGGATTATAAGATATTGACAGCCATCCTTGCAAACCGTATAACAATCATTCTACCGGAAATAGTAAGCGACATACAAACATGCTGTGTCCCAGGTCGTACAATCTATACCTCGCTTGCGCTGACTCGCGATTTATTCACGTATGCTACAAGAACACAAATATCTGGCGTTTTTGTTTCCTTGGACCAGGAAAAAGCTTTTGATCACGTAGAATGGAAATATCTCTTCGCTGTGCTTGAGTGTTACGGCTTCCCAGCACATTTAACCGACATCCGCCGCTTACTCTACACAGACTTAGAAACGTCATTAGTAGTGAATGGCTATACATCTGAACATATTGCAGTAAGTAGGGGCATTCGACAAGGCTGTCCCTTCTCCGCAGTCCTCTTTGTATTACGCATAGATCCATTATTGAAACAAGTCCAGAACTTCACTTCGATACGCGGTTTTTCTCTCCCAAGCTTGGGCGAAGTGAAGTAGCAGCATACGCCGATAACATCTCGCTGCTTATTCGGATCATAGATAGCTACAGAGCCTTTCTGCGAATATTCCGCAAGTATAGGCATTGTGCTTTGGAATGCACATTGAAGAGTTCCCTGATGGTGTCCGAATCGTCCAAGGCGTTAAAGTCTTAGGTGTAACTTTCCTCTCGACTGGCGAGGTAGCCCGCACCAGATAGAAAGAATTCCAACATAAAGTGGACAGACGCATCAAAGTTGCCAGAACGTTCCAACTACCTTTTACTAAAAGAGCGTATCTAATTACATCCAGCATAAGAGCGCCACTGCTTTATGTAGCCAGAATTGCTCGACCACCTCGTCGGGTTCTGCTGAGAGTGGCTACTGCGTGCGGCTCCTTTTTTGGGGACGGCCACGCCGAAGCTGTTGCCAGAGCCTTCGTCCGCCTACCAGTAAAATGGGGAGGGCTCAGTGTACCCAACCTTGATGTAATGTGCCGCATGTGGGCACTCGAAAACACCTGGGCACTCATAGATAACTCATCGTATCGAGACAGGCAACTCCTAGTGTATCTGCTAGGAACCTCTAGAAGATTTTTCGGTTTAGTAAACGACACGGTACCAGCTGCCAAACAGCCACCGATGTATTACACACATGTTATAAAGTCTTTGCAACAATGGCGAAACGATTTTCCAGTTCAAGAACTTATGGAAATGCCCCCCACCGACATGAGTGAATTAATAGCATTTAAAAGCCTATCTGAAGAACAACGCCGGACATGCCGGGCGAAAAGACGTTGGACATTTACAAACACGTCTCTCCCCTCCGAGGTCCGTGACCTAAACTGGCTTAGGGAATGGGAGGCTTTACCAACGGCCGACCGCCTTGCGGCGTGGGGCGTGGCGCCCTCCGCCACATGCCCGCAATGCGACCGCGTCGAAACACTGAACCATGTCTTCCATGAATGTATAGTAGCACAAACCTTTTGACGCATGGTTACCAAAATGTTCCAAACAAGCATGCAGTGGAAGTCTAGTCACAGGGATAACTTTGTCGTACTCTTAATGGCTATCGGAGCCTTCGTCTTATGGAAACGAAGGGGACGGGCCCGTCTGAGGGGACGCCCCTAGAGAGCCATGTTTCTCCTACTACATCGGCTAAGGAACATAATGCTTATACATCTAAACACACAACTAGTCATGCTGGGAGAGGAGGCTTTCCTTCGACGTTGGTCTACGTGATTTGTTATCGTAAAAAACAAGAGTGTCCATGCCTTTCCTCCCCTATTAAGGAGGCGGGCTACAGCTTGTACCACTGTGACATTACAGTGTGTATTTTTCTTTTCTTCCTTAGAAACATGTCGTTTTGTGCAGTATTGTTCTTGAGCGCGAGAGCAAATTGTCTTCGCAGGTGAATGCAAAACATCACCCTTCACTGTGAATGACCTCCCCTTGTTTGTTCATAGAGCCTTACTGTTTATTTAAGTTTAATCATCTCCATGTCATGAATGTCCTGTCTCTCTTGTACAATTTTGCATTGTACGTCACTGCATACACTAGAAGTTCTTTCGCTGTATATAACAGCTTACATTGTGCATACGCATTGTTCACCATTGTCCATTTTTATGTGTGCACATAGGCTGTGAATAATATATACGGAAATGAAATTCTCTTAAACCAAGGCAGCTACTGTAATCGGACTTTCTGTTTACCGGGCACAAGTTCGCCCAAACAAACAGTTAAATTCCAACACAAAGTCTCCTGTCTTAGGCCACCTCACGACCCCGTGACATTATTACTAACGTCCCAAATCCACCATGTGTATATGAGAGACGCCGTAGTTGAGGGCTTTAGATATTTAGACCACCTGGTGTTCTTTACGTGCGCCCAAATCCGAGCACACGGGCCTACAACATTCCCGCCTCCACCAGAAGTGCAGCCGCCGCAGCCGGGATTCGATCGCGCGACCTGCGGGTCAGCAGCCGAGTACCTTAGCCACTTGACTACCGTGACGGGGCGGCAAGCGTCACCTCTATGAACAATCACTTTATACAAGTATTTGGAAGTTTGATAAGCGAGGTGCAGTGAGTGTAGTGCAAGCGAGCGCTTGAAAGGTTAACTAATAAAATTTTGTTGTTTGTTTTAAAAGATAACTATAAACTGAATAAATGCAGCCAAGTTCTATGAAATTGTTGTAAATTCCGTGATCGGAAATTCCAAAACATTATAGATCATTTCTAGTACTTTCATTAGTTGCACGTTGCCCCATACTTGTTCGGGCCATTTACGATATTTGCGAGATTATATTTAGCAATAAATGGCTGTTTTATTGCTTGCAGTAAATGCACAAGGTTTGTTTATGACTTGAGAGCGAAGGGGACTTCGGGTTTCTGACATAGCCTTCGCTAGATCGAACGTACACTGCTACTGCCACGAACTGGCTATTCAGTGTTTTCTAAGAAGTTATACCATATCTTGCTTTCGCTACAAAATAGACGCAGTTCCGAAAATTCTTCTGCATAGCCTTAGTGTCTGTTACTTAAGTTCGATGTATTTCGTCCATTTACTATGAACTCTCTGCAAAGAGGACTAGCCGAAGGCATTCTTTATAGCAAACTAAATGATATTGTCCACTGTACTGTAGCTTTCAATGTAGTGGCTATTTTCTCATTGTGGCCTCTATTAGTTATTCAAGCTGCTCACCACGATATGTCTGCAGCAGGAATTTCTGGAGACTGCATATATAGAAGGGAACCGCGAGGGAGGGCCATTGAATGAATGTTCTCATTGAATGAATCAAAAAGGTCTGGATATGTCGAGTGCCCCAACCCAACCGTCTTCATTCGTAAGCATCCATCGTAACGCTGTTCGTTAAGCTATTGGAGGTGTAAAGCAAGGCAGCACCGGAACTCATGCGCGATAAAGAGTATGCTTGCTGAGTGAGTAATCTATCCGAAAATATGCATCCTCAGAAAAATGCGAACATCTTCCTGACAGACGTTTTAGTGGAGGCCGGACTGGATAAGCGTCTGTGATAGACAGCCAGGGATTGATATGTATGAAATGTGTTAGTGCATATACTGACCGTAGAAAAGGAAAGTGTACGTGTAAACAGTTATTGATAGTGTGAACTGTTGTAAACAAACTGTGTAGTGGCATAATATTTAACTGGTTTCGGTGACCTATTATGTTATTTTTTCTGTTTTTTTCATTTTTGGGTACCGTTGAGTATTATTCTTTTTTTTTGGTGCAAAACATCGTGATATGGAGTAGCCGAGGCAATATGGACCTCAACTTCTCCACAGCAAAACAGTTAGAACAGAACAGAACAGACATATCTTTAGGGTCTTTAGAGTTGGATTCAACAAATGGACATTGAATAAAAAAAAAACCAGTCGTGTAATACCAGATAATATAGTGTAGCAAACATCAAAGGACGCCCTCTCATTCGAAACAATCATCTGCACTACGTGCCCTCATGATATCATTCTCTTAAAATTTTGTAAAAAGATTGCTTTTGAACTCTCATAGAAATGATAATGACGACGACAACGCATTTGCTTCGTCGCGGACGGGAGGCTGCGAAAACGACGCGGAAGCGATGTTTTGCAAAAATCTATTTACAAAAATCATTTACACTGTTGTAAGCCATCTACCTTGGACGCATTACATGCTTCGTGATATCGCTGTCAAGTCAGAATTTTTTTCGTCCTCAAATGAGTCTCGTATCTTGTCGTCCATCTATCTTGGGCACATCATCAGTGCCTAATGTCTGAATTTTTTTCTTGTAATGTCCCTTATTCACTCAGGCATGCTCGAGTATTCAATACTTTTTCTTCGTGCCATCATAGGAAATGACTTACGTCAAGTTTTATTTTTTTTGTTTGTACTACAATAAATTCAGCTTAACAATGTAGTAACGTTCTGCTGACGCAATAGACAAATTCATTCTTCTCTGATTTATTACAGGCTGCATTCTCCCCTAGCTCAAGTCGCATTGCATATAGCATACTGCACTTTCATTCATGAAGTGTACTTGTTTTGCAAAAAAGCTCCCACTGTTGTACTCAAAATTGTCTAAGCAGTCGATTACGGGAAACATGTTAACCTATGCGACATTGGCATGAATATTTGACGCCAGCTTTCAGAGTGACCTTAGTGTGAGTTTTGTCGCACCTGTAGTTAAGCGTTGTGGACAACCCACACAAAATAACAATGTAGAAATGCGGTTCCGTAAGTGCACGCCAAAGCCCATCGAAGTCTGAAGACCTCACTATACCGTTTCTGAAGCTTTTGGTGAACAAAAAAGTTCATAAAAGTTCGAAGACCTTGACAATTTAATTCATACAAAACCGAATTCATGAAAACTATACTAAGCCTTACCTCAGTTAATTGCGTCTCACTCTTTCCTTTGATTACAGTGTATTCGACAAGCCACCAGTCTAAACGCTGTTGCTCCAGGCAGTCGGAAGGGAAGCGCGGCTTAGCGGCAGGCTCCCTGGCTGATAGAGGCGTGCGCCCGATGCCATTTGTTCCCGCAGCAGCAACGTAACGAGAAACGCATCGTATCCCTAGGTTCCACATGACGAGCGAAAAAAATATGGCTTATACAAGACCACTATATCACAACGAAAGCGGAGAATTCCACGCTTATGCGTAACATCCGTGCTCACGGGGATTCGGCGAGACACCACGCCGCTTCTGGCGTGGTGAGCCTATCACGACGGCTGCGTCAACGCAGCTGAATGCTCGTGAGGACCGCACCCTAGAGATTAATGCACCCCTCTCTGTCATACTTCGAAATGCGTGTGACGTGAAAGCCGTTGACAGGAGGTAGTCAAGTGCACGGGGGAATTGTTGTTGCTGGACGGCGTAAATGAGTTCGAAGATACTAGTGCGAACACAGAAATATGGCCTCACTGGGAACATTGTGTTTATAAAAAAATTCAGATGATTTCACCGTGGAAACACTTACACAGAAATTAAAACAAATAGGCTAACTTAGAAAAAGTCGCCGGAAAGTAGACAAACTTGTCATGTGATTATGCGCACATTCTTCCATTTTGCGTGACTGTGGGGAAATCATGAGTACGTCTAAAACGCACAAATAGTTCTGGCTTTATCTAACAGCACCAAGAAGGCTTTAAATGCATCATAGTACTCTCGTTATGCATTAAATACGCTCTCGAAAACTGTTCTCTGCATTTCCTGACGCGGCCAAATATTTATTCATTTCCTGCTTTTCCAGATCACGTTACGGTAAGGTTGTCATTTGAGTCAATTCAACTGTACGTAATAAATACAGTTTTTTATTTTAATCTTTTCATGAGCCTTTTTGAAGCTTGTGAGGGCTTTCTAGAGGGTGTTCTGAGTGTTGCCTCAGCTCAGAGTAAAAGGAAAGTAAGGTAGGCGTACAAGGCAGGACAAGACAAAGCAGTGCTGAAGCAATCATCTTGCCGGACCTGGTACCGCTATCTTTGTTGCCTTTCACTCTGAGTTAAGCGGAACCTTCCGAATGTCCGTCTATACCAAGTGGCCCAAAGTGCTATACTTTTGCGCATTTACTGAGGAGCACTTTTTTTGGAAGCAGGCGAACAGTATCGCCCGCATAGAACAAAATGTTTAACTGCGGAGCTCTTATAAATCTTTCTACGGCCAAGTTCTGCAAATATAAATTGTCATCATCACAAATCGCCACGCGCTCTCTTGTTCCTCTTCAACACCTTCTTTATCTCCAGCGTCGCTTTCACAACACGTGCGCCAATTTCTTTGGCGTCGGACGTAAGAATCCTGACGGACGAGATCACGAATATACAAAGCGAAAAGAGACACTGGTCGCGTGACATAACATCACGGAAGACTGGTTACATGACGATTCCTCATAAAAAGCACGCAACACGGGTCCCGTTACATTTTTTTTTATTTTTTAGAGGTACTGAGATATTAGCAGGGCGGTTATGGCCCCACCTATCCAGCCTCTTGCGGTTAACACGGTATTAACACTTTTACGCGGACGCAAAGTCTACAGATGAACTAAAGTTAAACTATACGTGCATGTTACTTGTTAGCGATGATATCTGACTACACGCTCTTCTACTTTTGATAGCTTGTGGTCATGTTGATGTGTAACACATACGTGATATGAAAAGACACCCTCATTGCGGTTTTTTCGTGCTTCGAACTAGATGACTACAACTCACCTGCAACTCACAACAATGCCCCGACATGCTGACCGACAAGCACACGTTTAAGCATGCTCTTTTTTTCGCCATTCAGATAAAGGTGGTTTTTATCTTGATAATTTCACGAAATCATTCAAACTGGTGCGATGAAGACCAGACGCGACGAGCAACGGCCGAACTATACTGCACCTGTGCGCGCTAGCCCGGCCCTAGCTCGGCCAGAGACGAGCGAGTGCGATTCTGCACTTCGGCGCCAGTTGTTGCCACAATAAGAACACTCGGATCGTACACGTCATCGCTACTAGGGCATCGTCACTCAGGATGGTATTTGTGGAATGTATCACACTTAACACGTAGCAATAGTGTCGATGTCGCAGGGCAAACTAGTTTTCGCTTTTTCTTCTTAGCTTTTCTACGCTATTTCACGTCGAATTAAAATAACTTGCACGCGACGGAAGCCGTTCAAAATTGGCAAAGAAGACCTATGCATACCAAGCGATCGAATTATGGGCACATCTCGATCTTGATATTTGATGTCAGTGCTCCTTTAAAAGGAAAAAAAAAACACCGGTGACGAACAAATGAAATAACACAAGGAAATTCATAACATATTCAGATGTTTTTCAAACAATACTAAAGAAACAACAATAGTGTTAAGATTATTCCAGTCTGTTATACTCAGGGGAAAAATAATATTTAAAACAGTTACTCCTTGTGGTCAAAGAACTATATGGTTTAAGCACGCTTTTGCCTTGTTTCATAACCTGTTGAGAGAGAAGAAAAATGTTGAGAGAGAAAAATTGTGTTGACGTTATAATGACCATTTACGAGGTGATATAAAAATTTTAATCGGCAGACATGGTTACACTCCGCAAAAGCCCCGTAAATCTGCTCACTTGACATGTTCCCACCAAACCCACGTATAAAAAGAGAGCATGGGGGGGGGGGTGGCAGCTTCTTTTTAACAGTACACATTTGAGCTGTTGGCTTCAGTCTGGCACCCTATTGCAAACAAGCTTGCCTATTTATAGGAATGATGCTCAATGATGTCATTAGTTAAAAACCGTAAATTCAGTGCAGGTTCATTGCCCTGCCAGAGGCAGTGCATAAGAACGTGTGCTCTGGTTGTATACATAGTATAGAACTATAGAGGCCCTACGACAACTGCTACTATCTATATTACTTCAGTTCTACAATTACCTATACTGCCACAAAACTACTACCGCTACTAATACTACTATATTTTCCTACCCACAACTATCACTGCTGATACTACCGCTTCTACTACTCATACTACTGTTATGACCACTACTACAACCTCACAAACATCAAACGAAGCTGCTACCGTCATATGTCACCCTCTTACGCCAGAGCTAGGTAATACTCCAGTCTACTAGGCATGCCACGTGTCTGTATATTGCTGTGCCTCTATACTGAGTTTCGTCAACAACGACCACATCGCCGATTGCGACACCATTGCCTGAGCTTCTCACAAGTCTTCGCTACTCTACCGCGAAACAGGCTTAAGTGCAATGATTGCCATTTACTGCTCCGTTTGTCGTACCAGGATACCGCCAGAAGCGAAAGTAGAAGCTCGATGTTTTCTTTTTGTTTTTCACAGACCCCGGACGCGATGGGTGCTTCCTAAC
The DNA here is from genome assembly GCA_013436015.1 of Rhipicephalus annulatus. NCBI lineage: Eukaryota > Metazoa > Arthropoda > Arachnida > Ixodida > Ixodidae > Rhipicephalus > Rhipicephalus annulatus. The sequence goes on along the minus strand of WOVY01010077.1, from coordinate 275,658 downwards.
GAACCACAACCGCCGGCGGTAAGGCGTCCTTTTCTTTGGCAGCATCTTCGCTCCAAGCTTATTAGTGGAGCAAGGCATACTCACATGGTAGCTGTTTACGTATTTTTGTTGTTTTTTTGTGCACCAACTGAATTGCCTTCAGCTGCAAGCGACCTCCTCATCACTATTATAGCGCCCACACGCTAGGACATGGAGAAACGAAAAGCAAGTGGCTAGTGATAGTATAGCTGAGTACACGCCTTCCAGACTTCATTAGGTTCCCATTAAAAAACCACCTCTCTTCCAGTGCGGCCTGTGCGTCTCTTTTTTGTAGTTAATATTTTTTGGAAGCCGCGGCGATGATCAAGATTTGTGTACCGTTATTCAATCCAGACGTTTGCATTTGTTGTACGGTACTTTTATATTCCTGTATAAGTGTTTAATAAATTGCTAAGTTACATACTTGAAAATTCGGCCGTGGGTCTCACGTACTTGCAAACGGCACTTGCGACGTCACAGTTAGTGTTTTACTGAACCAAGTTCCGCCGTCCATTTAGTAGGGTTCCGCCGTACTGCCACTCAAGGGACTGAATTCCTATGGGAGAACGCTGGTTTCGTTCCTACAAAAGAAGAAAATCTGCACTTAGACGCCATCGCGAGAAACTGCACTATAGGGCGAATGCATCGAATGCACCTTGAACATCTGGCATTTATGGGCTATGTTCAGGCCACCACTGGCTTTATGCTGACATTTGCTTTCCTGACTACACGCGCACCAAAAGAGGTATGTTGTCTCGTTGTTGTGGAAGGGAGACTTGAAGAGCAGTGGCTATTTGCAAGAAGCTAAATGTTGTATATGTCGAATACACGATGAAAAGATGTGAGATGGTTGTACCTGGAGTGTTCACTAGATGGACGGACAAACGGATAAATGAACATACAAATAGACGGAAGGACTGACGGATACACGGACAGACAGGGGGGCGGACGCATGGACGGACGGATGGATGGAAGGACGAACAGACAGACATAGGAACGGCTCCATGAACAGACGTACGGACGGATGCACGGATGAACGCATGGACGAACGGAAGCAAGAACGAATGGGCGGACAAAAGCTCGGACGTACTGATGAATGCTTGGCCCCACCAATCATCATTCACCCCGTGGATATGCTGTAATTTTCTTTCATCACCAAGGAGTATAAAGACGCACATCCACTTAGGTCAATCATTTTTGTGTGAGGTACTTGGCCGCATTCCTCCAGAAGTTCCTCGTAAGAGTCCTACACACAGTCACCGTCGGTGACCCTTTCTTGCTCCACTGTAACAAAATTGTCACGGACCACCTCCGGTAAACACACAAACACACACAACACACCGATCTCACAGGTTACACGAAAGATATCAAGTACTTTTTTTTAGTTCCTATCTTGAGGCGATTATGGCCTTGTAGCAAAGCACGCTACTGACGAAGCAGAAAACGTGCATTTTGAGATCTCCCTGTGAATAAGCCCCGACTGTTTCCCGGAGCTTCGGCAGGGCTACGTTCAGTCCATCCTTTTCTTTACTAACGATGGAGTGATGATAAGGGGGAAAAAAGAGTCAATATCAGGTCCTGTCTCGCACCAGAACGGGGCGACCTCATGTTAGCGAGCATGCGCCTACAGCTTGAAGAGGAACTTTCCTATCGAGCGTGCATCGTTTGTTCCAGTGAAGCATTGATTATTTTACGGAAGACAGATTACGATGTGACTTGTCAAGGGACATCTATTGCTGCTGCATTCAGCCGGGTTTTAGCTGGTCATTACTGTTGCTCTTTGCCTTTCTGTGGGATTTTACATTTTTATTACCCTTCGCTTATGATGGCCCAAGTTTCGCTTTTTTGCAACGCAGAAGCAGTATTTGTTGCCTCACACTTGCTATGAAGAAGAGAAGTACCATAAACTAAATGTAATCAAACTTTATTTTAAAATGTTACGCCACTATTTTTATAAACCAATCTCTAGCTGTTCTTTGAGAAACATAACCCATATTTTTCTCGACGAAATAATCACTTCACTGAAAGGAGCACTAACACATAAATGTTCCAATCTGTTTTTTTTGTTCTGTTAAACTCAGTTGCTAACGATACACTTATCATGAATAGAAAGTTTGTTTGCCCTATCGCGCTACAGTTAATTAATTAGAAAAGGCTGTATACCACCCAGCCCCACCGCGTTGGTATAGTGCTTATGGCACTCTGCTGCTAATCCGAAGGTCGCAGGATCAAATCCCGGCGGCGGCGGCTGCATTTTCCGATGGAGGCGAACATGTTTCAGGCTCATGTACGTAGATTTAGGTGCACGTTAAAGAAGACCAGATGGTCGAAATATTCAGAGTCCTTTACTACGGAGTCTCTACTTATCATATCATGGTCCTCCACTTCGGCGTCTCACATTATTATTGCGTGGAACCCGAGATATAATAAAAACAGACATAAACCGCCCAGTCGCAGTAGCGATTTAATAGTCGCTGAGTAAGATGGGACTCAGCATAAGTTTCGCGTAAATATAACCGCCTACGTGAGTCAAAAAACAGTGAGCAAGGTGTTGATCATTCTTTTTAACGAAGGCTGACTGCGAGATATTGTTAATATGCGTGATAACGCATGTCCACAATTTATCACGTTGTGATCACGCATATTCACATTTTCGAGTCTACTCCTCGAAAATGCATTGCCCAGAGAACTACTCTAGGTTATGTATTCTCGCTCAAGACTGTCTCATCTTTCCATTTAAAACGTCAGCTATCAGAGATAGTACTTGCAAGGATGACGGCAGCCAACCCAAACGCGTGACGAAAGTGGCGGATGATTGCTTAAAAGAAAACAGCAGGAGCGTTTCACGTGCGGTGCTGCGAAAAACACATTGAATTTGATTTTAAATACTTTATCCGTTGGAATTTAGTATATGATGCTTGTGTGTGCACACTATCCAGTAGCTAACGAGAATTCTGTTGCTACTGATTCACTTTGTAAGTAAGCAAAAACAACATTCCACTTTCCTTGTAGCAAAATTTTTTTCAGCAACATTGCACAGTAGGACTTCATTTTCCTACCGACACATGTTTCTACAACCGATAAAGCGATATGTTCAACGACACAGTGACTATTTGGGAGCTGAAAGAGAAAGTGTTGCACAATTCTCAAGGTTCACAGAATCACCCAATTTTAGTCGGTAAAACGCTTGAGCCCTTTAAAATAAGGAGCTTGTTGCGGTAGGATTCTTATTTGGGCCCATAAGTGTTTTTACGGTGCAGTAACACATACTCTCGCACGCATTTCATCAACATTCTCTGCAGCCACTCCGACAACTGACCTGCCTCACGCAGTTGCCCTTCAAAGAGTGGACAAATGATCTGCACTCGGCTGGCATAAAAATCGCGTGCAACCCGACAACAGAGTCTTCGCAACTTTTATGTGTCTAACGGTATGTGTTCTTGATGAATAGACGTTTACCACACTAACTTCATACACCCTTTGAGAATACCAAATCACAATACCAGCTCCCGCTGTGGTTGCATACCTGCAGCCAAAGAGTTGAACGTGTACTGCTCACGAGAGTCCTCACACGTGATGAATTATTTAGGTTAGGGAAGCGAAACGACCGTGGGCACGGCAGTGAACAAGCCCACATCATGAGCAGCTCCCATTAATTGTAGCCCGAATTGGATTATGCCACGCTCGTAAAGCTTTTTGGAGTTTTTCACATTTTTGGCATGTTTACTTTTACTTGATGTTCTCCGTGCTTGCCGGTATTTCAGTTGTAATTTAAGTCTGTTGATCAGTTTTCGCTGCTCCCTTTGAGGGGATGGATGTAGACCAGCCCGGGCACCTGCCGGCACCAGCGGCGTCAGCGGCGGCCGCCTCCAGGAAGCGGATGGGACAAACGAGCGACAGCGACAGTGAAGATACTCATGCTTACTATCCCGGCAGTGAGGACTTCTCAGATGACGGTTTCCAACCTGTACTGAGCCGCAAGGCGAAGAGAAGGAACATGAGGACATCCTCATCCTCAACTATTCAAACTGTAAGTGAAGCGCCAAAATCGAACACTTATACCATCCTGTTTCTGCCTGCACTTCTTACCGTCAGCATGAAACGCCTTAACAGACAGTCTGTGTCGAGGTCTCTGAAAACGCTCGTGCCAAATGAGATCACGGACATAAGAGTGAACGCCAGAAAGAATATACTGGCTGTGGACGTTTTGCACGCAAGTGCGTTGGGCGTTCTGCGCAGTGTAACTGACTTGGACGGCAACCAGGTGCGCTCTCATGTTCCCTTGGGGTGTGATGTAGTAACCGGCGTGATCTACGACATTGATGTCGCTATTTCCAATAAGGACTTACAACTTCTTGTCAAGTCAACAACTGATACTTCAATTATTGATGTCACCCGGCTAGGCAAGTCTCGCTGTGTGAAGATTGCGTTTAAGAGCACATCACTCCCCTCTCATGTGAAGGTGGGGTACTTCAGACATGCTGTGCGGCCTTTCATTCAAAAGCCTCTCCAGTGCCGTAAATACATGAAACTTGGACATGTGACCAGCGTCTGCGAGCATTCGGTGGTATGCCACCGCTGCGCCGAGCACCATGAAGCGGATAAGTGCGTCGCAACTGTCAAGAAATGCTCTAATTGCAATGAATCCCATGAAGCCACATCGAAGGACTGCTCGCGGATTCAGAAGGAAATTGCCATCTCGAAGGAGATGGTGCGCGATCATTCATCTCATCGAGAAGCCGCAGCTAAAGTCAGAAGGCGTCGTTCACGTCGACGTCGGTCTTCGAGGACGCCCGCTACCTCCTCGACACGTTTGCGTGATCCCTTATCAGCACCACCTCCTTTGCCTCCCAGACCACATGCCGTGGGAAAGGCTGTAAAGGACAAAGCCAGTGAGCATACCCTAACTGCGACAGAGTGGCCTGCACTTCAAAGGGAAGCAGCATCAAGCGAACCGAAGGAGCTTCATGACGGCCAGTCCGCGCTCCCGGTTCGAGATGTTTCCAACCAATACAGGCAAGTGACTGCAATAGTCCCGGTTCAAGATCTTTCAAACCAAGACAGGCAAGTGGCTGCAATCGTGCAATCATTGTTTGCCACGATTCGCACGCTACTGAGCAGCATACAATCTCTGTCTGCTAAGAGTGCACTGCAAATACTGGATGCACTGAATCCAGTTCTTGCTAACTTCGTATAAGCACAATGGCTCAACAAAATCTCATCTTCCGCACTGAAGCTAAAAGTGCGTCGATTTTTCAGTGGAATGCCAGAGGCATGAAGTCCCGTATCTCGGACTTTCGCCAATTTGTTCGGGCCAATCAATTCCCTATACTTGTCATATGTGAACCAAACGTATCAACGCCTTATAGATTGTCCGGTTATGAAGCTTTTTGTTGAGCCGCTTGCGAAGAACGAAGCAAAGTAACTGTTTACATTCGCACAGACTTGACTTATCTTTCGCACCCAATAAGTTCAAATGACGACAATCAGTACGTGTATCTTCGTGTGAAGAAGATTGCAGTTTCGTTCACGCTTATTGGTGGATATATATCTCCGCCATCGCGATTTGACTGCGACATATTAAAAGACATCCTAATGAGAACCGATGGGCCTTGGATCATCACCGGTGACGTCAACGCCCATCACATCCTTTGGGGGAGCACAAGGATGAATGGCAGGGGCCGGGACATTGTTACATTCGCTTCCGATTACGACCTTTCCATCATGAACGATGGTACGCCCACATGTCTGCGGGGTCTCACGTATGGGAGTTGCCTTGACCTGACATTGGTGTCATTGGTGTCACGGTGCTTCTTTCACAAAGTTAAGTGGTTTTGCGATATTGAGACTCATGGGAGTGATCACATACCCACCTACGTGACGATCGATGGTATCATAAAAAATTTCTCTTTTGGTGTTGCAATTGGCACTGACTGGTCGATGTTTACATCGCGTGTTGAGAACGCGTGCCAAGAAGGCCTCGCCTGCAGCCTGGAAAATACCATAGCGGAAGCTATGCAAGCGTCCAAATGTAAATTACCATTTTCGTCTAAAGTAACACAGTTTGACATCGAACTGGAAAAATTACGAGCTATACGAAAACGTGGTGAACGACGATACAGACGCACAAGATCAATTTACGATCCGAGGGAAGCAAGGCGGTCCCAGAAAAAGATTCCACGACGAATTTACAAACTGGAGAGCGAACGCTGGAAAGCATTCTGCGAATCTCTAGACCCTCATAAACCTCTGTCATATATCTGGAGAACAGTTCGTGGTCTTCGCTCTTCTCCACAACAACGGCACCCTTTTAAAGCTTCGGCACTCTATCATGGAAAAACAGAACTCGAGGTGGCTGAAGAATTTTGCACGAGAGTTGCCGGGAATAATATGAATGAGAGCATCGACGTCGTGATTGTTCCTGAGACGCGATTACCAGAAATGGACATTCCGTTCACCATGGAAGATTTGGAAGGTGCGTTAGTCGCTTCTAAGCGCATGTCATCGCCAGGTCCTGATGGTATTACTTATAGTGCGTTGGGACACCTTGGACAAAAAGCCAGAAAAGAACTTTTAACATGTTTCAACAACTCCTGGCTCAGCGGCAGTGTTCTTCGAGAATAGAAAATAAGTCGATTAATACCACTTTTGAAATCGGGAATATCACCATTGGACTTGACAGCGTATCGCCCTATTGCCCTCGCAAGCTGCCTCGGAAAAGTGACGGAAAGAATGGTTCTATTTCGTCTCGAGTGGTACTTGGAACGATACACCAAATACCCTACTTGCATGGCAGGCTTTCGTCGGGGCCGCTTCTCCATTGACTGTGTCCTTGACTTATCGACATTTGTTCAACAAGAAAAAAGTCGCAAGCGCATATCAGTAGCACTCTTTCTTGACGTGAAGGGTGCATATGATAATGTAGCTCACGATGCCATCCTCACTTCTCTCGCAGCAATGGGCATTGGTGGACGAATGTTTCAATGGATAAAAGTTTATATAACTGGCAGGGGTTTCTTTGTACAAACAGATGAGGATACAACTGCCCAACATTACACCTACTGCGGAGTACCTCAGGGAGGTGTTTTAAGCCCCACATTGTTCAATGTGGCCCTTATTGGTCTGGTGAAATTTCTGCCAAAGTCGGTGTGCCTATCCATATACGCCGATGATATTGGCCTCTGGAGTGCTGCAGTTACTCGCCCTCAGGTGCGTGCACGAATACAGCGGGCAGCAACCCTCACAACAGCCTACCTTCAGAAACAAGGCCTAACTATATCAACCGTGAAGTGCGCGTTGATGGCGTTTACACGCAAACCAATGACGCCATACCTAGTTTACATCAATAAGCAGAGTGTCAAATATGCACGGACACATCGTTTCCTGGGCATAATAATCGACAGAAGTCTTTCGTGGAGCCCACATTGTGCGTACATGAAGAAGAGACTGCTATCTATTGTGCATATCATGAAATTCTCGTGCGGTAAAACATGGGGAACTTCTGTGGCCTCCATGCTACAGCTGTACAGGGCCCTATTTCTGGGTCGATTGCGCTACAGCTTGCCGGTACTGACCAACACTTGCAAATCGAATACTCATTCATTGGAGAATTTGCAGGGTCAGGCACTGCGTTTCTGCCTAGGACTGCCCCGATGCGCTTCTACTTATGCCACAATCATGCTTGCCAAAGACCATCCGGTCAGGACATATATAGTTGTGGATTGCCTCAGAGCGCACATTCGACATGCTAGCCGTGTCCCCGACTACCACTTGGCCCTTCTACCTTTCGGAAGACCACGTGCTACGCTTTCAGACGTCATAGCCAAGCACCTAAACAGCATTCCATCAGGATATACGCCAGATGCGAGAACGGCTTGTCCTTTGTGGTGCCTCGACCAGCCGCAAGTACGTCTAGAAATTCCGGGAATCAAAAAGAAAAGCAGTCACTCCAGAGTAGCATTGAAGCAAGCAACACTGCTATTATTACATGAGTTGTACTTAGACCGAACGCAGATATACACTGATGGGTCCGTCTCATCCAGCAGCTCATCAGGTGCCGCTGTAATTTCGGCTGCAGAAATGACAATCAAGTTTAAGTTGTCGCATATGACTACATTTACGGCATCAGATCTTGCTGCTATAAGGGCTGCTTTACAATATCTCGTTCAAGAACGTCCAGGAAAATGGGTCATATTCTGTGATTCGAAGGCAGTGCTTCAGAGTTTGCAGTGTGCCATGCGTAGGAGGAGTCATGACCAACTGGTACAAGAAATAAGACATTGCCATCATGAAGCTCTTGCACGAGGGCATGATATTATATATTAATGGCTGTCTGGACATATCGGTATTACCGGAAATCAATTAGCCAATGATGCAGCCCGCTCAGCCTATGAAGAAACCCGTGTAGTCCCGATTCCTCTATCAAGGAATGATGCAGCAAGACAACTTTACCTGCTGGCTCGAGATCTCACACGCACGTTCTGGTCGTCTACCAGCTTCCAAAGATGTCAATTTTATGAACATGATCCTTCGCTCAAGCTAAAGCTACCATCACAACTTTCCCGCTCCAATGCGACACTGTTATGTCGCCTTCGGTTGGGTGTTGCATTTACAAAAGTGTACTCCTTTCGCATTGGTATGGCAGACACTCCTACATGCGACTACTGCGGAGCTGAAGAGACCATTGAACACGTCCTGTGCAGTTGCGCTTGCTACGACACACAGCGATGCCAGCTCCGGATGGTTTTGAATCGACTTGACACCGGACCATTTTGTGTGCAGAAGATACTAGGACCTTAGGCATCTGTCTCAGTTGCGCAGAAAGCAACAAAAGCACTGCTACTTTACCTCAAGTCAACAAACCTGAGCGACCGCCTGTAGACTGTGTGTGCTCCCCGAGTGTGCTCGTGATTGTGTGTACCTTCTCATCTTTCTTCAACCTCTTTTCTCTCCTTTATCTCTTCCCCAGTGCAAGGTAGCAAACCAGATGTGCGTCTGGTTAACGTTTCTGCCTTTCCTTGCATCTTTATCTCTCTCTCTATCTCTCCGTGCTTGCCAAACTATCTGCGTTTAGTCCTGCTCAGTGAGCACATGTTGAGATTTAGAGGAACAGATGCAAGCTGCTTAGCTGGCTTTCTCTGCGTACTTTTCTCTTAGCGATTCCACAGCGACTGAGACATTGGAGGGAAATAATGCGCCAGTGCGCTTGCCCAACTGGTTTCACATAGCTTCTTGTTTGAGCTAGGTTACCTCTGTTCCGGTTTTTAAATATTCCATCTCCGCTGTTGCCAGAAACAGTTTCACAGATTTTCTGTTATTTATTTTCGTATACCAGGTCATCTGAGCTTGCAATAGCTGTAGATGTGGATTCGAGCAAACTACGTTTACTGTCAGATTGTGTGTTTAGAAAAAAAATGGCAGCATATCCACGAAGTGAATGATGGAGAGTGGGGCGAAGCATCCGTCCGTTCATTTGTTCTTGCTTCCGTCTGTTCATGCGTCCGTCTGTGTGACCATCCATGCGTCCATCTGCCCGTCCGTGCGTCTGTTCGTGCGTCCGCACGTCCATCTGTGCATACGTCCCTGCGTTCATCTATGAATCCGCCCCTGCGTCCGTCCATGCGTCCGTCCGTCTGTGCAGCTGTCCGTGCGTCCGTCTGTGCATCTGTCTGTGTGTCCGTTCGTCCGTCTATTCAAGACTCCAAGTACCACCATGTCGCATCTTTTGATCATATATTCATATATATCCCCATATAGAAGAACCGCTATCCGGCGGACTTTCCAAGGGCTAAAGGAGAGGTGGCACACGCATACTTTTTACGGCTTGCGCTTCGTGTCCACTTCCCACCTTTAACTACCTCGAGTTCATGGTATATACAAGTTCACTGTATTCATGAAACTGCGGCCCAACGCTCACTAAACCTTTCTAAAACCTTGGAGGTTACACCCAGCGAGTATAACGTAGCGACCCTTTCTTGTCTCCTGTGCATAGTTGAACAATAAAAAATTCGCAGCTTGCGCGTTAACTAAAAGTCGGATTCTCCTGTCTCTTATTCCCCTTTAGCAGCCATTGGCATGTACATTGAGCGCTATCTTTTTTTGTTCAACAACGTGAAGAAGAAATCTCTCTCCGGTGCCACCTTGGAGGTCAAAATGTAATAATAGTTACACACTACGACTACTACTACGCCTACGAGGGACAAACAGGTGCCGCTATTAGGAGCTCCGCCCCTAAAAAGGAAGGCCGGAATGCTAACCAGTCTAGGACTGGCATGGTACCCTACACTGGAGAAATCAAGGGATGGGGGAATGCACCATGGCATTTTTATCTATTTATCTATCTATCTATCTATCTATCTGTCTATCTATCTATCTATCTATATGTCTATCTATCTATCTATCTATCTATATCTGTGTGTGTGTGTTTGTGTATGTGTGTTTGTGTGTGTGTGTGTGTGTGTGTGTGTGTGTGTGTGTGTGTACGTGCGTGCGTTCGCGCATGCCAGGCCTTCTGCTCAGAGTTAACGTTAGCAGTTTTCACATGTTTTTAAGGCGGAACCTGTAGAAACAACGTTCTCACGCAGGTGTCAGAACAATACTAAAAACCATGAGCCCCTTTATCGAGTACTTATCGAATGACTTCAGAATCGGAAATTATTACCTGAAACATTGATCGATGCAACCACTTTGGTTTAATCTGATACGCAGGAGCGGAAATACTGAGGTCTGCTTAAGTGCTCTTTCTTTTTTTCTGGTTCCGATAAACCACGATGGAAGCTATGCAGGGACGGATTACGCTAAAGAGAGGGTTTTGTAACAGCACGTCATGAGCTTGATCGCTCGTGATGAAACGCGATTACGTATACTGTCTGGGACTTTTAAATGCCAGAGTGTGGTTCTCTTTGTAATAACAGCAGAAAGCAGAGCGCAGTGTCGGCATCTGACAGGCCCCTTTGATGAAAAGAGCACCTGGTTCCAACGCCAGTCATGAATTTAGTCGACTGATGGCTAATAAGCTGCAGCCCGCGGTTAGACTTAAGAGAGTGGCTTCCGGCAGTTCTTGAGCAAGTGAGGACGGGTATTAGTACATAAATAGAACTTGAAATGAAAACTTCGTGTGCCGGTAGTAAGCACTTGCGTTGGCGCAGCACTGCGAGGTTTAGCTCAAATATTATTACCACAGTCTATTGTCCATAGAATGCGATTGACTCATAGGTTGTGTCATGAGAAATTCCTGAGACTCATGCCCCAGGGTTGCCTGATGACCCATTTCAGCGTAGTTTTGAAGGTTCCAGATAACTGGTAATGCATGATCTAATGTACTTGATTTCAGCATACAGTGCAGTAAACACGTCTTTATCTTCTTGGTACAAAAGCATTACACTCATGACATGCTATTGTTCTGCTGACGTTAATTTAGAGATCTTTATCATTCTTAATTATGTGATAACAAACTAGAACAAACTTGCGAATTTCATTGTGTAGCATTTCTTTACAGATGCATTAATATGACTCGAACATAGAGTATGACAGACTGTAGGTTACTAAAGCGAAACAGTTAGATTCCTCATTAAAGACAAAAAGGAACCTGTGGCTGTGGCGGCAACGACATGGATGAAAAAATCATCAAATCAGCATGTAATATTATGATTTTATTGTGCCATCACTAGCAATGTCACATGATATCGTCATCAAATTGACATGGTAGCTTGGTTAGCGGTTATTTGATTCCTACACGTGTTTCTAAAAAGATTTAAGGTACATGACAGTTATGATTTCTGCATTCAGTCATTGCCTCACTCAAGCTTCCATGACGCTCCGCCGAGTTTCCCATGTGACTTTTCTCTTTTCTTTTTCCTTTTATTGCTTTCTCTAAACAGCGACAGCAAAGCGGAAGAATTAAAATGGTTAACATCATTGTCCTTCTCTCACTTTTACAAGTCTTCACTAAACCATAACACCAGTTCTTCCTGTTCTGTTGCTTCATGTTTCGATGTGTCTAACGATAGTATACTTTAACGACTACCACTAGCTTATGTGCATATGGTATATTTAGTGTGGCAACTGAGGGTAACAAAATGGTCTACCTCATGCAGATGTATGGCATAGAGAACTAAACACACTGTAGTGAAGAGGAATGCCCAGCGCTGCAGCCGCATCATCAACCTTGCGTGAGGCAGCAGCTGGAGCTGCCTGGCCTGTTGATTTTTATGGGGTCGCTTTCTCTAATAACAATTTGTTTCATGGCCGATCCCGCAGAATATGTGTGAGCCATACATATGGACAATCAACATCATAATAAAAAATGGAGCTGCTCTACGTAGAAAAAAACCGGAAGTGATGAAAAACTAACAATAGCAAAAAAAAGTGGCTCCATCCCGTACCTCGGTGCTCCTCTGGAAAAAGAGACCAGAAAAGTTTAAGCACTACTCGGTGCAGACAGCACCAGAATGTTTGGCCGGTTTCACGATTTTTATAAACTTTTCTCTTCCGATTACACGCAGCACAAGAGCAGTCAAGCTTGTTCTATAACTTACGCGAACAACAGAGATAGGAAGTTCAATCATTGATGCATAGAGCCTTTTTTGTTAGAGATATGAGAATGTTTTGTTATATCTGAGCCTCGTAACGTGTAATAATGGTAAGGTAATGAAGCGTCGAGTGCACGAAGCCAATCGGATCGTAAACGTTTACTGTGGCGCTGTTTGTTCAGTTGCCCAAGATGCAAAATTACCAAATTTGCGAAGACAAAATATATATGCCGGGTTTCATATTTTGAAACCAAGATACGGTTATGAGGAATTCCCCTGGAAGGAAGTGGAAATTTTGACCACCTTGTTGTGCTGAATGAGCATTCAAGTCTGCGTAGATAAACATCAAGTATATCGCGTCAACCGAAATCACCGCTGCCAGCATTCGATCGCCTTCAAGTCACCACTCGAGCACCAGTGCAATTTGTAGGGATCTGAGGCGCGCCCGCGACCATTTTCGCGGGCATTCCGCCACACGGCCACACCCTTTTGCTTTCCTGCTCTGTTAACACCACGTGGCGATAGGTGGCGCCACGTGCGGGCACGGCACGCGGTACGCACGCGCCGAGGGAGCGCTTTCTGCTCCTCCGTGGTCGGTGCCGGGTAAGCAAGCAACGACGCGTTGTCTTAAAACATGCTCATTTGTTTCCCGTAAAAAGCAGTTCGGGCAGGTTGCTGACTGGGCCATTCTCCAACTTTTGAGGTTGTCAAGGGTGGGCAGAACATCCCTCCTTAGCCGCCACATCAAATCCCGAAGGTGGTCAGGCAGAAATTATGCTGTCAGCTTGCTCCAAGACACACGACTGGAGCGGGTACGGCGTGCCCGAGGAACTAACGGGAGCAACAAAGCGGCTGATGTGTCAACAATAAAATTGTCTAACACATCTATCTCAGGGCAAGTCGACTGGATATGACGAAAAAATGCGACAGCTGTTCAAAAACGAAGGAAGTGTTACTGATTGTGGGCCCTCGTTAACGTGCACATTAGACAATAAATACCAAAGGTGAGTGCCTAGAAAATAATATGCCAGAGTTCACGCAGGGGATTTCTCTCCTTATAGGAGGCGCAACAGGAAGCGCGGGGCCAGTAGCCGGCAGCGTATTGATACCGAAGGGAAAGCAAAACCTCCCTGGAAACACTGTTTTCCAACGCCGCACGAGAAACCAACTCAGTGCCACCGGACCAAAAGGAGAAACACAAAGCAGACTGTAATGACCTCACGATGCGTAATAGCGGCTGCTTCACTTGAGAAAGCTACCAAATGTGACCGCAAAACACAGTGTGCGCAATGTACCTCCGCTCAAGGAGAAGGAAGTCGAAATCCCGTGCGTTCTCAATTTTTCGTTTTACTTCATCGAAGGTGTTTGACCAAACGGAGTTAAAAACGCCGTAGTGGTTCTATAAAATTCTTGAAATGCGAAGAGACGCAGCCGGCTATAGAAAAGATGTGGAGCTAAGTCCGAAATTCGGACAGCTGATGAACAAATACCGGGATTTAGAGAAGTTTAGCGCGGCACCTCAAAATGTCACCATACTGAAAGAATAAACGCATGCTATGTGAAAGATTATCTTCGTTTGAAAGGTACAGGATTATGTCGTAAGCAAAAACTGTGACTTTCACGGCACTGCTTCCCGGAAGCGCAAGAGCCCGGACTTGCGAATCTGCTTTTAGAGCATGCAAAAATGGCTCAAGGCTGAGGACAAATACAACAGAAAAAAATGGGCATTCCTGACAGACCCCACATGTAATAAAAAAAGGCAGAACTCTCCCAACCATCTGGAACTAGTGTGCTTCTTATACCAGAGTAGGTGTTTCTAGTTATATCCAGAAAAAATGGCAGCATATCCACGTAGTGAATGATGGAGAGTGGGGCGAAGCATTCGTCCGTCCATTCGTTCTTGCTTCCGTCCGTCCATGCGTCCGTCTGTATGACCATCCTTGCGTCCACCAACCTGTCCGTGCGTGCGTCTGTTCGTGCGTTCGTCCCTGCGTTCGCCCCTGCATCCGCGCCCCTGCGTCCGTTCATGCGTCCATATATGCATCTGTCTGTGTGTCTGTTCGTCCATCTATTCAACGTTCCAAGTACCACCATCTCGAATCTTTTCATCATATATTCCCAATATAGAAGCACCGCCATCCAGCGGACATTCCAAGCATTAAACGAGAGGTGGCACACGCACACTTTCTTACGGCTTGCGCTTCGGGTCTACCTCCCACCTTTAACCACCTCGAGCTCATGGTACATACTAGTTCACTGTATTCATGGCACTGTGGCCAAACGCTCGCTAAACCTTTCTGAAACCGAGGAGGTTACGCCCAGCAAGTATAACGTAGCAACCTTTTCCTGTCAAATAGTGCTCAATGTACATGCCAATGGCTGCTAATGGGAAATCAGAGACAGGAGAATTCGGCTTTTACTTTCTTACAGCTTGCACTTCGTATCTACTACCCACCTTTAACCACCTCGTGTTAAACTAGTTCATTGTATTGATGGCACTGCGGCTCAACTCTCGCTAAACCTTTCAAAAACTAAGGAGGTTACACCCAGCGAGTATAATGTAGCAACCCATTCTTGTCACATAGTGCTCAATGTACATGCCAATGGCTGCTAAAGGGGGGCGCAGCGTGTGCGGTAACTAAAAGCCGAATGCTCCTGTCTCTCATTTCCCATTAGCAGCCATTGGCATGTACATTGAGCACTATTTTTTATTGTTCAGTAACGCACAGAAAAAATCTCTCCCCGGCACCATCTTGGAGGTCAAAATGTTATACTTGTTTCATACTAGAACCTCTGCGAGGGATGAACGGGTGCCACTTCGCCCCTAAAATTTGTTTCTTGCACGAATAGCAAATCAC
Organism: Rhipicephalus annulatus; assembly: GCA_013436015.1. Taxonomy (NCBI): domain Eukaryota; kingdom Metazoa; phylum Arthropoda; class Arachnida; order Ixodida; family Ixodidae; genus Rhipicephalus; species Rhipicephalus annulatus. The sequence goes on along the minus strand of WOVY01010077.1, from coordinate 260,252 downwards.
AGTGCACTGAACGCGCGAGAGTCAATACCTCAGTCTGTTTTTGTGGATTGCGGAAACCTTGAACTTTAAAAGTAATAACTTTTACAGTAACAGCTACGAGAAAAAATGAAACATAAAAAATTGGCAGATCCAACATACAGTGGGAATCAATGATACGCGAAGCACGAATGTGAAAGGTTGATATATCACTTTAAGATCAGCACTACGCAACGAGGTGGAGATGAATGATGCCGTAAGTGACTTCCGTGTCATGATTATCATGTTTGGATGTGTCGTTTACCTTTTGTCATCTATTAACGTCACGTGATACCAAATTTAGTATATGTGGAGCTAGCGAAACGGCTGCGAGCACACTATGAGCGTGGTATGTTGTAATGTTCTTACATGACGCGGATATCAGGATTATCATGTTTGCACCAGTCATATATTTCTTCAAGCGTTGACGTCACGTAACACTGTTTTATGTGGAGCTACCAAAACGGCTGCGAGCGCAACTTGAAGGTCCTAAGATACTCCAATGTAGGGTTGAAGCGCACACGCTGGGCACAGCGACGCTACGTGAGCAAAACGCTGGCACTTTATAGTCTGATACCAGGCGTGACCAGCGTCCGTCTGCGTGGCATGACGGCAACCGGTGTTAAATGCACTAGGCTGCATTTCGTGCCGATGCGTTACCCAGACAACCCTGCGTCTCCCTGTTTTCGTGATGGAGGGACGCTGGACGTGCTGAAACGCGCATGCGTCAAAGTAACGCAGCGCGTCGCGTGCATGCGAGTATATGGCAGGACCCGCGCCTGGCGTCGCAACGCTGGCTGGACGCGACGAAATGAACGCCGGCGAGCACGCGCACCGCATCACGTCCAAATGTATTCGCGCCTTCACTGTGGCATGTAGTCATGTTCTCACATGACACGCATGTTATGATTATCATGTTTGCACCAGTCACATACTTTCGTCATTCATTCACGTCCCGTAATACCAAATTTGGTATAAGTTAAGCTAGCGAAACAGCCGTCAGCGCATCATGAGCGTGGCATGTAGTGATGTAGTTACATGACACGCATTTCATAATTTTCATGTTAGAATCTTTCGTTTGTGTTCGCCATGCAATCATGTCATACCATAGCAGTTTTTCAACATGTCATGTGAACGAAATTACCGCAAGAGCAGCAGGAGCATCAAATGTAAATCATGACATTCATGACATACGTGCCATGATTTTCATGTTATGACTAGGTAAATGTGTTCTTCATGCAGTCACGTTATGCCATACCAAGTTTAGTATAGATGCCATTATCGCAATGGCGAGGAGAGCTAAAAGTCGTAGGCGCATAGATAGATAGATAGATAGATAGATAGATAGATACGCTCAAAGTCGCCGAAGTTCGCTAAGAAATGCTTCGCATTTATTAGATCACCCAGAAGCAAGGGCACTCTTAGCAGGCGCAAGAGCCGGTGTATTGTGAGCGGCTGAGTCATTTTTCACGGCCAGGCGATTCACCGGAGGCTCGAGACTTCTGGGACCGCGTCAAAGTCCGCAGGAGACTTCTGTCTCTAGTGGGGGCTTCTGAGTCACCAAGTCACCAGTAGATGTCCGATGACGTTTGGTGTCCGGGCTCTTGATTGAGGAAGGTATAAAGGCGTCTACACTGCCCTGGCTTATTTCACTGGGACTGGTGTCTTCGTCGATTTGTAGGGGCGCCTTACTCGTGGTGCTGTTGGAGTCGTCGTAAATGCAGGAGTCGTCGTTTTGAGATGTACACTCCTCGATGACATCTGAATTTGTGATAGACGGAGCAGTCACGCGAGGAGGGTCAGATGCAATATTTCCATCTGAGACGCCTTCCTCGCGAGGCGCTTTGTTTGACGAGGGCTCGCCCGGCGGTTACTAAGAAAGGGCCACTGGACTCGTGGAACTTGAGTTTTCATAACTGTGTACAAACAAAGGGGTTAACGATTTCGAATACTTCGTACTCAACTATGGGAGAGCAGTGAGCTGTCTCTAATTTGGTTTTTGAACGCTTATACGGAAGGAAAAGCTGTTTGTTTAATAACAGTTATTAACGACTTAGAGTACGAGGTACATTGGGAGAGTATGAAGCCGCCCCGTGTGCCTGTGTTTAAAAAAAAGTGGGTAACAATTTAGAGTGCTAGAGGTACTCTGCTCTGGGGGAGCTTAAAGCCGTCCCTTGGTGTTTGGTGCTCGATTCACAACCCAACTGGTGGGCCTATTGCTGTGTTTGGAAAAAGTTTATGCTATCATGGGACGCAACAAACCTAAGGAACGAGCGTCTGTGCAACAAGCACAATAATAAACAAATGACAACGCGCAACATACATTACACATTTAAACAAAAGTGTCCCACTCGTAGGGTGTCCATAGTCCATGGTACTGATAACTACATACACTACATATATACACTATCACGAGCTGGACAATGTACATGATGGTATATGTACAGAATTCGCAAGACTTGGTGAAGATGTTAGAAAATATGTACAACAGGTATCAATATTCATAAAATTTACATAACTTACAGCGTTAGAGTGAAGTGCATATATACAAGATCTCACACCAATATGGAACATAAACAAACACATAGAAATAGTAAATATATGCTGATTGCATGCACTAATCAGACATTGACAGGTGACCTGGCTATAGGAACCAGGCCAGGTGGAAGGCTAATCGAACGCGTCTGTCAACTAAGGACAGAAAGCGGCACGACCATTGTCGCAGAAATTCTTCCTCCCCAAGTAAGAACAATTCCTCCGACAGAAACGATAAGAGTTCAGGGAGGAGGCGTTCCAGAATCGGAAAGAGAGCACAACGACGATGACCTGCCGCAACAGCTTCGCATCTATTATGCCACAAAAAAGCTCTCGTAGCTATTAGAAGGCGTACAGAGCGACTACGCGAGCAGCGACCAGATGTTACAAAGCGATTAACACCTAGGCCACGAAAACTAGTGCTAACTGACTTCCAAAACAACTTTGCAATGACTTATTGCTGCAGCACATGCTGGTTAGACTCCAGTAACGGGCAGTTACGACAAGTGGAAGATGGGACCATGCTTCACTTCTCTATATATATTCTCTGAAGGCCCTCACTTCTCCGACAATATCAAATCCTTCCTAAAACATACGTCACGACTCGAATACAAAAAAGTGACTCACGCACTTGTAGCCATGACAGGTGGTTAGTACCATTTAGACGCACAAATTATCTTGTGCAGTCACTACGACATAGCCTACCTTCGTTGTTAAACAAAGTGCAAGGGGAAACATTTACTCTGAATACTTTGACTCGCAAACAAATTAGACAATACTTTTGTAAATCGGATTGAACATATAAAAGACATCGTTGATGCATTTTCGCAATTACTGTTACATTATCTACTTTGCGCTCAGTGTTTCAATATACAAAGTATCATCATATTGTGCATCACGGTCATTTTTATAACAGTGCTTCTCTTAGTGTTGTAAATACTATTGTTTCCTATGTATCACAATGTACTGTCACATCTCTTCTCACATATGTATTGCATTTCTATGTTATTTTTAAGTACCATGTGTTCGTGGGAAATCACTGTTATTCAACATGTTGCAAGTTCTAGTTTCAATTGAAATGGTGTATTTGCATATATGCTAAACATCTGTATTTATGTTTGTCTTAGTGTTACTGCTGCCATGTGAGGGCCTTCAGGCACATTCAAGTTGTACTTTGCAGCTTTTCGCCTGAAGGACCCCCAACAATTTCGTTGGAAAATAAAAGCATTTCTGATTCTGATTCTGATATATAGTCTGTCCCGTGTTGGAATTACTCTCCATTCAAGACGCCACATAAAGTCACGGAGGTGACCAGGCAAAAAAATTGGCAGCATCTCCCCGGAGTGATTGATGAAGAGGGGGGCGAAGCATTCGTTCGTCCGTTCGTTCTCGCTTCCTTCCGTCTGTGCGACCGTCCATGCGTCCATCCGCCCGTCCGTGCGTGCGTCCGTTCCTGCGTTCGTCCATGCATCCACCCCTGCGTCCGTTCATTCGTCCATCCATGCATCTGTCTATGTGTCCGTTCGTACATGTATTCAACACTCCAAGTACCACCATCTCGCATCATTCCATCACATATTCCCCATATAGAAGCACCGCCATCCAGCGGACAATGCAAGGACTAAACAAAAGGTGGCACACGCACACTTTCTAACGGCTTGCGCTTCGGGTCTACCTCCCACCTTTAACCACCTCGAGTTCATAATATATACTAGTTCACTGTATTCATGGCACTGGGGCCAAACGCTCACTAAACCTTTCTAAAACCAAGGAGGTTACGCCCAGCGAGTATAATGTAGCAAACTTTTCCTGTCAGATAGTGCTCACTGTACATGCCAATGGCTGCTAATGGGAAATGAGAGACAGGAGAATTCGGCTTTTACTTTCATACAGTTGCGCTTCGGGTCTACCTAACACCTTTACCGACCTCGAGTTCATGGTATATACTAGTTCATTGTATTAGTGGCACTGCGGCTCAACTCTCGCTAAAACTTTCTAAAACTAAGAAGGTTACACCCAGCGAGTATAATGTAGCAACCCTTTTTTGTCAGATAGTGCTCAATGTACATGCCAATGGCTGCTAATGGGAATCGCAGCGTGCGCGTTAACTAAAAGCCGAATGCTCCTGTCTCTAATTTCCCATTAGCAGCCATTGGCATGTACATTGAGCACTAGTTTTTATTGTTCAACAACGCACAGAAGAAATCTCTCACCGGCACCACATTGGGGGTCGAAATGTTATACGTGTTACATACTACAACAGCTACGAGGGATGAACGGGTGCTGCTATAAGGAGCTTCGCCCCTAAAATTTGTTTCTTGCACGAACAGCAAATCACAGTGCACTGAACGCGCGAGAGCCAATACCTCAGCCTGTTTTAGATGCGGAGCATCTAATACTCGAGGCTTGTAGTGCGGCGCCGTCCGCAAGCTTCCTCCTCCTTCTTCCACCATCTGTGCATCCCTTCCTCCTCTACACACCGCGCGCGCTTCACTCGTCCACCATCTGTGCAGCCCTTCCTCCTCTACACACCGCGTGCGCTTCTCCTCTTCACGAACATTCGCTAGCTGTATAATGTAGCGCGCATGCGCCGTCACGCTTCGAGAACATCGGCAGCTGACGCGCGCGCATGCGCCGTCGCGCTTCGAGAACATCGGCAGCTGACGCGCGCGCATGCGCCGTTGCGCTTCTTCCCCTTCTCGAACATTCGACAGCTGACAGTGCATGCGCCGTCGCGCTGTATATATACTCAAGGTCGGCGCTCGCTCGCTCAGTTGCCGCTCGTCGGTTGGTTTGTACGGCGCGTCGACGTCCAAGGTCGCGGTGAAATGAATTCCAACGAATCCACAAACACAATGATCGACGTCCCTTCGACCAGCGCCGCCCTTTCGCATACGTGTGTACGTGTTCACTCATTTAACACCCCCTCCTACAACCACGTTAACCAATTTAGCCATCGACCCAAGTAAGTCGCAATTTAACACCCCATTTCACAACCACGTTAACCACTTTAGCCATCAACCCAAGTTAGTCGCACTTTAACACCGCGTTAACCAATTATATGCTCTGCATCCTCCTCAGTGTTCCCCCGAGGGAAGCAGCGGGCAATTTTTTGTTTATGGATTGGGGAAACGTTAAACAATAAAAGTAATAACTTTTAGAGTCAGAGCCACGAGAAAAAATAAAATATAAAAAAATTTGCAGATCCCACCTACACTGGGAATCGATGATATGCGAAGGACGATTGTGAAAGGTTGATATGTCACTTTAAGATCAGCACTACGCAACAAGGTGGAGGTGAAGGATGCTGTATGTGACTTCCGTGTCATGAATATCATGTTTGGGTGTGTCGTTTACCTTCTTCATCTATTCAAATTTATTGTACGTGAAGCTAGCGAAACGACCGCGATCACGCTATGAGCGTGGTATGTTGTCATGTTCTTACATGACGCGCGTATCAGGATTATCATGTTTGCACCAGTCATTAATTTCTTCAAGGGTTGACGTCACGTAACACCAAATTTGGTGTATGTGGAGCTAGCAAAACGGCTTCGAGCGCAACTTGAAGGTTCCAATATGCTCCAATGTAGCGTTGAAGCGCGCGCACGCTGGGCACAGCGACGCTACGTTAGCAAAATGCGAGCACTCTATAGTCCGACGCCTGGCGTGACTGGCGCAACCAGCGTCCGTCTGCGTGGACTGACGGCAAACGGTGCGAAATGCGCTATGCTGCATTTCGTGCCGATGCGTTACACAGACAACCCTGCGTCTCCCTGTTTTCGTGATGGAGGGACGCTGGACGTGCGGAAACGCGCATGCGTCAAAGCAACGCAGCGCGTCACGTGCATGCTATTATATGGCAGCCACGTCTGGCATGGCAACGCTGGCTTGACGTGACGAAATGAACGCCAGCGAGCACGCGCACCGCATCACGTCAAATTGTATTCGCGCCTTGACTGTGGCTTAGTCATGTTTTCACATGTCACGCATGTTATGATTATCAGGTTTTCACCAGTCACTTATCTTCATCATCTATTGGCCTCACGTGATACTAAATTTGGCATATGTGAAGCTAGTGAAACGACCGCGAGCGCATCATCAGTGTGGCATCTAGTCATGTCGTTAAATGACATGCATGTCATGTTTTTCATGTTTGCACCAGTATCAAACCTTCGTCATCCATTCACGTCCCGCAATACCAAATTTCGTATGAGTGAAGCTAGCGAAACGGCCATCAGCGAATCATGAGCGTGTCATGTAGTCATGTTGTTAGATAACACGCATGTCATGATTTTCATGTTAGGATCTGTCGTTTGTCTTCGCCATGTAATCATGTCATACCATACCAGTTTTTCAACATGTCATGTGAACGAAATTACCGCAAGAGCAGCAGGAGCATCAAATGTAAATCATGACATTCATGACATGCGTGTCATGATTTTCGTGTTATGACTAAGTAAATGTGCTCTTCATGCAGTCACGTTATGCCATACTAAGTTTAGTATCGATACCATTATTAGAACGGCGAGGAGAGCTAAAAGTCGTAGGCGCATAGATAGATAGATAGATAGATATATAGATAGATAGATAGATAGATAGATAGATAGATAGATAGATAGATAGATAGATAGATAGATAGGTAGGTAGGTAGATAGATAGATACGCTCAAAGTCACCGAAGTTCGCTAAGAGATGCTTCGCATTTAACATAAGATCATCCACGAGCAAAGGTACATTTAGCAGGTGCAAGAGCCGGTGTATTGTGAGCGGCTGAGTCATTTTTCACGGCCAGGTGATCCACCGGAGGCTCGGGACTTCTGGGACCACATCGAAGTCCGCAGGGGACTTCTGTCTCTGGTGGGGGCTTCTGAGTCACCAGTATATGTCCGATGACGTTTGTTGTCCGGGCTCTTGATTGAGAAAGGTACAAAGGCGTCTACACTGCCCTGGCTTATTTCACTGGGGCTGGTGCCTTCGTCGATTTGTCGGCGTGCCTTACTCGTGGTGCTGTTGGAGTCGTCGTAGATGCATGGATGGATGGAAAAACTTTATTTTGTCAGAAAGCAACTGAGGATGATTCCGTGTTAGATGGCCATCAACCCAAGGTTGGCGGCGACCTGTGTGGCCCACTCCACGACCCTTAACTGGACGACTGGGTCTGAGCTGGTCAACACGGCCTCCCAGTGCTCAAGAGAGGGATCACGCATAATATCCACCGGCGGCGGCACTATGCTACATTCCCAAAGTATGTGATCATATGTTGCCACAGCCTGACACCATTTGCATTGCGGCTTAATCTCCTCCGGGTACATTTTGTTCAACACGTAAGGGTTGGGAAAAGATCGCGTCTTCAGTTTTCTCCAGACGCATTCCTGCGCCTTAGTCAACCGCTTGTGCGGGGGCGGATAAAACCTCCGCTCTAGTTTATAATGATTCGTTATGTCATGAAAGGACACCAGCCCATCTCTCGCGGACCTCCCCGGAACTGGCGGCTCACCTACCCGGCTGACGAAACCTCGAGCATTCAGGTGAGCCGCCTCGTTCCCAGGGTTCCCAGAGTGTGCTGGTACCCAGACAATTTCTATTTCTCTCATTCCTCGTCCCGTGGCCCTATGCAGAAATCGTACAGCGGTCGCCGATATTCTGCCCCTCGCCAGATTTCGAATGGCTGTCTTTGAATCACTGAAAATCAAATCTGACTGCGAATTAGTTATAGCTAGCGCTATTGCCGCTTCCTCTGCAGTTTCCGAGGAGCGGGTTTTGACCGATCCAGAAGCGATCAAGCGCCCCCGCCTGTCCACCACCATAATCACAAAAGCGTCTTTGTCCTTATGTTCCGCAACATCTGTATAGACTGCCGCTTTGTACTCGCCGTACTCAACGTGTAAAGCTCTGGCTCTTGCCTGCATGCGCTGCGTATGGTGAATCGGATACATATTTTTGGGCAAAGGTTTTATGTACAGGGCCTTATGTAACTCTCGCCGCACCTGAATTTTAGTGTCCCCAGTGGGAGCCTCTGCTCCAATACCAATCCTTTCCAATATAATCCTGCCCGCTTTGGTTGTCGAAAGCCTAGCGTGCTGCATCACCAAATGCGCCTCCCATAACTCATCCAGGGTGTTGTGTACCCCTAGTTTTAACCACCTTTCTGTAGGCGCGTTGTTAGGCAACCCAAGTGCTGCCTTGTAAGCTTGCCGGATCATAGCCTCGACCTTACCTTTTTCTGCGGCATCCAACTTCATATAAGGTGTCACATAAGTATTCCTGCTGAGCACAAACGCCTGTACCAGCTTACAGAGTTCTTTTAGATGCGGAGCATCTAATACTCGAGGCTTGTAGTGCGGCGCCGTCCGCAAGCTTCCTCCTCCTTCTTCCACCATCTGTGCATCCCTTCCTCCTCTACACACCGCGCGCGCTTCACTCGTCCACCATCTGTGCACCCTTCCTCCTCTACACACCGCGTGCGCTTCTCCTCTTCACGAACATTCGCTAGCTGTATAATGTAGCGCGCATGCGCCGTCACGCTTCGAGAACATCGGCAGCTGACGCGCGCGCATGTGCCGTAGCGCTTTGAGAACATCGGCAGCTGACGCGCGCGCATGCGCCGTTGCGCTTCTCCCCCTTCTCGAACATTCGACAGCTGACGCGCGCATGCACCGTCACCCACCATCTGTACCGCGCACGCTTCTCCCTTTCGAGAACATTCTACAATTCTCCTGATTCTCCAGTGGACGCGCATGCGCCGTCGCGCTTCGAGAACATTCAACAGCTGACAGTGCATGCGCCGTCGCGCTGTATATATACTCAAGGTCGGCGCTCGCTCGCTCAGTTGCCGCTCGTCGGTTGGTTTGTACGGCGCGTCGACGTCCAAGGTTGCGGTGAAATGAATTCCAACGAATCCACAAACACAATGATCGATGTCCCTTCGACCAGCGCCGCCCTTTCGCATACGTGTGTACGTGTTCACTCATTTAACACCCCCTCCTACAACCACGTTAAGCCAATTTAGCCATCGACTCAAGTACGTCGCAATTTAACACCCCATTTCACAACCACGTTAACCAATTTAGCCATCGACCCAAGTAAGTCGCACTTTAACACCCCGTTAACCAAATATATGGTCCGCATCCTCCTCAGTGTTCCCCCGAGGGAAGCTGCGGGCAATCTTTTTGTCTTTAACCCCGCTCTTACGGTTAGCGATTCTTCTGATTAGCCTGACAGTAGCATTGACCGTGGTCTTAAGTTTTTCAAGGGCCACCCTATTCTTCCTGTTAGTTTGCAGATATAGGCCAAGAATTCTAATCGTTTGAGCTTCAGCTACCGGCCTACCCCCTACCTTTACCTCTAACGGCGGTGGCGGAATATAGTGTCTTGCATGTAGCCCTCTGGGTTTGTCCCGAACCACAAAGAGCTCGGACTTTGGCTGAGAGCATGAAAGTCCCGCCTCCCCTGCCAACTCTTCGACAATATTAACTGCCTGTTGCAGTGTTTCTTCCAGATGCGCGTCACTACCCCTGGTTACCCATAGAGTAATATCATCTGCATAAAATGTGTGTTTGAGTCCCGGTATCTCCTCCAGCCTCGGCGGTATTTTAATTAAGGCGATGTTAAACAGGAACGGTGACAAAACTGAACCCTGCGGCGTCCCTTTGCCTCCCAACGCGAATGAGTCCGATTTGATATCTCCTATTGAAATTTCTGCGGTTCGGCCCTCCAAGAATGATCTGATGTAGCGAAATGTCCTGACCCCTGGGCCAATTTCCGATAGGTTATTCAATAATGCCTCATGCGAAACATTGTCGAAAGCTTTATTCAGGCAGGTCAAGCCCCAATACAGCTTTGGTGCCCGTGCCATACCCGGGATTGACTATATTATGTTTTAACTGTATCATGACATCCTGTGTGGACAAATTGGCCCTGAAACCTATCATAGTTGGGGGAAAGATGGCCTTGTCCTCTGCATAATTCTGAAGCCTGTTGAGAACCACGTGCTGCATCAATTTGCCCACGCATGATGTCAGCGATATGGGGCGCAGGTTTTCCAAGCAGAGTTTCTTGCCTGGCTTCGGAATAAATATAATCCTAGCACGCTTCCATTGTGCTGGGATCTCCCCGGCCACCCAATACTCATTTATCAAGTCAGTGATCGCCCCGACCGATTTGAAATCTAGGTTTCTTAGCATTTTATGAGTAACTCCATCCGGACCTGCGGCAGACGTAGTACGCAGCTGCCCCATGGCACACTCCACCTCCGGAATTGTGAACTCTTCATCTATGCCTGAGTTTTCCACCCCCGAGTAGTGTGGTAAGCAACGGTCTACTCCATCAGTTATGTACCGATTCCGGAGTTCCTGTATAAACTCTCCAATTGTGCCTTCATATTGATGCATTAACCGAGTCATTTGCCCCCGTTGCGCCGATTTTGTTGCTGCCGGATCCAAAAGATGCCTTAACAGCTGCCATGTCTTTTTGCATCCAAACTGCCCATTCATGCGATCACAAATCTGGCCCCACTGCTCGGCTTGCAACTCAATTGTATAATTTTCGATTTTACGTTCTAACTTGGCAGTCCTTCTGCGAAGGACGCCATTATGTTTTTGCTTCTTCCACCTTCTCAAGAGACTCGCGTGCGCTTCCCACATGTGTAATAGTCTCGAGTCAGCGGTAAACTCCTCCTGCTCGACTGGCACTTCTACCGTGGTATTACTTACATCCTCCTTGAGCACCTGTACCCATGCATCCAGGTAATTAATTTTCCCGTTTACAGTGTCTGCTCTGTTTTTCCTAAATCTGTCCCAATCTGTAATTCTATGCCCCCTCACTTTGTCTTTATGCTTCGCAGCGCTAAACGTCGTGGAAAGGATATAGTGATCACTTCCTAGCGCTTGTCCCGTGTTAATCCACTTTGCATTACTGATGCCTCTAAAAAACGTAAGGTCTGGGGAGCTATCCATGCTTATGCTGTTGCCTATCCTCGTATGATCTTGTGGATTGTTTAACAGCGTCCATCGCAGATCCCGGGCCACTTGCCAAACCCAATCGCCCTTTGGGCTGGCTCGAATATAACCCCACTCCGGGTTAGGCGCATTGAAATCTCCTACCACTATAAGCGGAGCGCGAGCTGCTAACCGTTGAGTTTGAATCAGGAGTTGTGGCGAGCCCAATCCTTTATCTTTTTGAGAACTATACACATTAAGTAAAAACAGACTCTTCTCATACTTTCGTTTAGGCAAAATCTCAAGCAAGACATAGTCTTCCCTGCTGCTATCTACGGAATGCTGAATGGCAGTGATGTTGCGATGGACTAGCATGGCTGTGAAGACGCGTGATACGCCCTTTGAATCAGTTCCTGGCGCTGTAAATGCCTTAAATCCAGGTAATTTTACGGAACCACTAGCCTCCTGTAAGGCTATTATGTCTGGTTTGCTGTCCAGATTTTGTACGTGCAACTGCAGGTTACCCCGCTTTTGACGAAAGCTCTGCAGTTCTACTGCCAAACCTCAATTTGCTGGCGAGGCGCCATGATGACGCACTAGGTTGACTAATGGCACTTGGCCACCCACGGGAGGCAGTCTTGCCTCCAATAGAGTATGAAGCTGCTGAAACATGCCCATGACTTTGGTTTGGAAATCCTTAAATTCAGTGGAGAGCATGCTGAGACACTCCTCTATTCTGTCTAATCTGGCTTCGATCTTTTCGACTCGAGCCTCCAACCTATCCTGTCTTTTCCCTTGTTTGCCTACTTTATCCGCAAGTGTTGTTACATCCGACTTAAGACTAATGACCTTAAAAACAGGCTGTGGCATGTCTACTGGTGACGTTTCGGCTAATCGTTTTGCGTTAGCTACCTCATCCCCCGGCAGTGGTCTCTTCACTGTCCCCCGATTCTCCACTTCCATAGCTGCACTCTCCTGTACGCGAGCAGACGCCTCTTGCGTCGCTTTCTGTAGGCCTTGCACTGCTGGTGCCTGTGTCCCCTGCCGTTGGTCGTTTCTAAGTGCGCGTTCCATCTCTGCAATTCTGTTTTTCATTCTTTTAATCAAGTCTCCCTGTCGCTGAACCAGCGCTGCTAACTCCCTCTCTCGAGCGGTTTCGTTCTGGGAGGCCGTGCTTGACAAGCTCACCTTTTTGTTGGTGTCGCGTGCGCAGCTGTTGGTACTGGATGCTCGTCCACCGTCTTGGCCGCCCCCGCGCCCTGGCAATGGCGGGAAGGAACTCGACCGGTCCCTGCTTTTGCTTCTGCCTTCTTTACCCCTCGGTGACCGCTCCGTGGCCCTCGAGGAACGCTTATCGTTGCCAGCTTCGCTCTCTCTTTCGATGCTCTGCTGCCGGCCTGTCGGTGGCTTGCGAGTCAGGCGAAACTTGCAGTTCCGGCTCCCTGTGTGATGCGCACCATGGCACACGATGCAGACCGGCGTGCACGTAGGTGGCTCTCCTTCTGGCGAGGCACGATGGTCCTTCCCGCAACGGTGACCTAGGTTGCTCTTCGGACGATAGCAAACGTCCGCTCGATGTTCAACTCGTCTGCAGTTGTAGCAGGTCTCGACTAAATTTCTGTACGGGATCACAGCGTACAGACAGTTCCAGTAAGTAATCTGCCGGGGTATGCGTTTTCCCCCGAATGTAATCTGAATCGCCTTTGACTTTCCCAGAGGTCTCGCGTCCAGAATGTCTATGCCTTCATTCTTCTTCAGGAATGCCGCCCGAACTTCTTCCACTGGGCATCCATCATAAGCATTATAAATCACTCCCAGCACGGAGTTCTCCAACGGCGCCACGAACGCCGAAACCGGCAGGTCACGATCACCCAGCTTGAGCGTCTTCACAGTCGCATATGCCCCATTGCGATTTGTGCACGGTGTGCTCACCGTCAACGTGTTATTTGTGCCATTAACCCGCACAATGTCTTCTTCCGCGGCAATCGCACTCGTTATACGCGCTGCTGCTCTCAGTGCACATCCGAGTTCTCTCGCTGTCACAACACTCAAGTCCCAGTTCTGGGGCCTGTACACAATCTTGAAATCCGTGGCTGGCAACTTGAGAAACGATCCGCGTTTCTTCAAAACCGGCGCTTTCCCCCGCTTGACTTGCTGCGCTCCGTGCGTCTTGCGCCCGTCGCTCTAGGCCTGCGTCTCGCAAGGCTTACTCTTGGCGTTGTCGCCATACCGAGTCTTCTTAAATCGGTCCTGCGCCTTCAGCACTGGAGCCCACTCTTCCGCTTCAAAATCTTCGGGTGTTATAGTCTCCCCTTCAACGTAGTACTCCATCTTCAGCCCAACAAGACCCACGGTCACCGGGCGCAAGTCAGACGCCGGGCGACGCGGCCCAGGCCAGGCTTGGCCTAGGAGATAGGCCTAGCCTTGCCACCGCGGGGTTGATAAGAAAATCTTGGAAACTCCGAAAACGGGAAAAAACTTGCCTAAACGAGTAGTGTCCGTAGGTACAGGGCAACCTCCTGCAGACGAGCCCACTGACAGCAAGTCCAGAAAAAAGCGCGTCCGCCGATAGTCGGTCACCGGGCCGGAGCTCATGCGAAACACGTCCGCACAGCGTCTCACTCCAGCCGCCTCCCCGTCGTAGATGCAGGAGACGTCGTTTTGGGATGTAGACTCCTCGATGACATCTGAATTTGCGGTTGACTGAGCAGTCACACGAGGAGGGTCAGATGCAATATTTTCATCTGAGACGCCTTTCTCACGAGGTGCTTTGCCTGACGAGGGCTCGCCCTGCGGTTACTAAGAAAGGGCCACCGGACTCGTGGAACTAGAGTTTTCACAACTGAGTATAAAGAAAGGGGTTAAAGATTTCGAGTACTTCGTACTCAACTATGTAAGAGCAGTGAACCGTCTCTAATTTGGTGATTGAACGCTAATACGGAAGTAAAAGCTGTTTGTTTAGTAACAGTTATTAACGATTTAGAGTACGAGGTACATTGGGATAGTATAAAGCCGCCCCGTGTGTCTTTGTTTAAAAAAAGTGGGTAACGATTTAGAGTACTGGAGGTACTCTGCTCTGGTGGAGCCTAAAGCTGTCCCGTGGTGTTTGATGCTCGATTCACAAGCCAACTGGTGGGCCTATAGCTGTGTTTAGAAAAAGTTTATTCTATCATGGGACGCAACAAACCTAAGGAACGAGCGTCTGTACAACAAGCACAATAACAAACAAATGACAAAGCACAACATACGTCACACATTTAAACAAAGTGTCCAAGTCTGTGGGGTGTCCATAGTTCATGGTACTAATAACTACATACACTACATATATCCACTAATCACAATATGGACAATGTACATGATGAGAAATGTTCAGAATTCACAATACTTGGGGAAGATGTTAGAAAATATGTACAACAGGTATCAATATTCATAAAATTTACATACCTTACAGCGTTAGAATGAAGTGCATATATACAAGAGCTCACACCCACATGGGACATAAACAAACACATAGAAATAGTAAACATATGCTGATTACATGCACTAATCAGACATTGACAGGTGACTTGGCTATAGGAACCAGGCCAGGTGGAAGGCTAATTGAACACGTCTGTCAACTAAGGACAGAAAGCGGCACAACGATTGTCGCGGAAATTCTTCGTCCCCAAGGAAGAACAATTCCTCTGACAGAAACGCTAAAGTGTGGGGCACACCGAAGACTAGCAGCGGTCGCGCGACCATTCGCTACTGGTCGCAAACAGTCGCGAACGGTCGCAAACGGTCGCAAAGCGACTGCTTTCGCTAGTCGCTTCCTGACCGATTTTTCAGTCGCGTGACTGCAGTCCCAAAGCGACTGGAACCAATCAGCGATTCTCAATTTCAGTTTTTTTGTTTTTTTCATTGCGCTGGCTTCCTGCCGCCAGATACAAACTAGTGCGTTCCTCTGGGTCTGTGGCACCATGGCCACCACGGAAAACTTGGCTTGGAGATGGCCGGGCGCAGCAGCTCAAGTTAAGAGTCGAATTTACGTGACGGTATTCGTAAGAAGGTAAACACCGTCAAAGTAAGAGAGAAAAAACTTGTGCTTTATCTTTTCCCCGAATTCAGAACCGTTTTATTATCTTAAACTTGATTTGTCACCGCCTTCAGTGCAGCGCGTTTGGAACGCGTTTGTGCTTCATGACTTGGCAACGACTTAAAACACCGCGCTCGAGACGCGTTGTGTGAGACGTTAGACTGTGGCAAGTCAATTTAAATTCAAGGACCGTTTCTGAATACGTACGACTCTCGAAAATACTCCTCGTCGTCTCAGCGCAGCTCGGGAGGCTGGCGGTTTGCATGGCCGGCCACCTCCCGTGATAGAAAGGGCGAACACACCCACTACCGTTTTTTTTTATGCATCCGTGATACCAACGCTGACACCATGGCACAGCGCATCAGCACCATGACAATGTCTTGTTCTTCGCTTGAATCGAATTTGATGCTGTTGAGAACGCTGTGCGAGAACGGATGAAAACAATAAATGCGGCGCCCGGTTTGCTCCGCTCACTCAGCTTAGTCAACTGGCGGTGATCAGCTGATAGGCGCGGGTCTCTAGAGATCTCGCTCATAACAAGATGCGGACGTTACTGTCAGCTTTTGCGACTTCCGGTCGCTCGAATGCAGCTCCTGCCGGTGTGAATTCACTCGTTTTTTGGTCACCAGTAGCAAATGGTCGCGCGACCGCTGCTAGTCACTGGTGTGTACCAGCCTTAAGAGTTCAGATTAGAGGAGTAGAGGCGTTCCTGAATCGGAAAGAGAGCACGACGACGATGACCTGCCGCTACAGCTTTGCACCTATTACGCCACAAACAAAAAGCTCCCGCAGCTATTAGAAGGCGTGCAAAGCGACTACGCGAGCAGCGACCAGATGTTACAAAGCGATTAACACCAAGGCCACGAAAACTAGTGTTAACTGACTTCCAAAACACCTTTGCAATGACACATTGCTGACACATATGCTGGTTAGACTCCAGTAACGGGCAGTTAGGACAAGTGAAAAATGGGACCATGCCCCACTTATCCAGTTTGTCCCTTGTTGGGGTACTCTCCATCCAAGACGCAACGTATAGTCACGGAGGTGACCAGGCAAAAATGGTGCCGTTATCGCGCTCCACGAGACATGTATCGATCGTGCTAGACGGGCTGGAGGAACCAGAAAAAGCAGAAGAGCCGCCGTTGTATCTACAATGTTGCTTTTCAACATTGCAGCAGTCTCGGGACGGCTTTCAACTCTACCATAGTAGAGTACCAAGTACTCTAAATTGTCAACAACTTTTTCGAAACACACAATGCGGCTTTCGAGAATGTCCACATCGGGACAAACCTGCTGCGCGTGTCCATAAAATGCTACTGCCGTTGAGTGAAATGCAGGCACGTTAAGTGTTTGCGGTGCAGAATCAAGGCGTGCACGTGGTAGTAAATAGCGTATCCTGGTGCCTAAGAAATAGCAGGCGAGATCACGCGTGGGGCACTGATCACCATGCAACAACCGTAAGAATCGTAGGACAAGCAGCCGGCAGCGAACAGAAATGGATGGGAATGCGAATCCACCGCAGTTTCTCGGTTGCCCAAGAGCTGCTCGTAAGTGATTCTTAAGAGAGAAAGGAAGAGAAATGTGAGCCCCGTAACTGTCTGCTTCAGTGAGCGACACCTCAACAGTAGCTCACAAGGGATGGAGGTGAGGATGGATTAAAAAGGTAGGAGTAAAGGTGTAGAAAAAAGGAAGAGGCATGAGGTGGTAAGCCAGAGAGAGCGATGACAAATCGAGGGGATAGGAGAGATAGGAAAGATGGAAACCCGGTCACAGGAGCCCGAGCACGGAGCACCACTTGCGAGAGCCCTTGTCGGCGTCAGTAGATGGCGTAGAGCAAGTCCAGTCAGTCAGAGCTACACTGTCGTCGAAGGTCGTCGGCGTCAGGAGATGACGTACGGCATGCCCAGTCGGCCAGAGCTACGCTGACACCGGAGATCGCGAGGACACAACCAGTCGGTACGGAATCCAGCAAGCGAGTCCAAGAGCTGCTCGGCAAACCAGCTCTGTTCCGCCCAAGGAGGATTAAAAAAAAGTCCACCCGACCAGAAAAACGAACCAATGAGGGATTGCAACGACCCAGTGATTCGTAATGGGGGCTGTAAGACATGAGATATGTGCCATGCACGGCCACAAAACACCGTCTGTGCTGAATGCCTTCTTTCGAGCAGCAGTAAATTATACTCTTGTGCTTCCCGGACGTGTCGTTTTACATCTTCGACTACTGAATTCCACAAGGAGGCTGATTATGCCGTAGCAAATATAATCAAGCCCCAGAATGCAAATGGAGTCACAAGAAACATATGCAACAGAATAGGTTGAAAGAGTCCTCTAACGCAGTGCTTTAGGTATATGTATAGTTAGTTTGAGCAGCATCTGTGTCACATGTTTTCTTTCAACAATCTAATAAACCTGTGCTTTTATATAAATACTTCTATAGACTGTAACAAAAAATAAGTTTAATTTCTGCAAGGGACGCGTATCCTTATGTGAAACTCTTCTCTATTTCAAAGGGCTCGGTCACATGAATGCGTTTTACCGCTAAAAATGCAATTTTCTTCCGCATGTGACACGTGGTCGCTGCTGACTCGATGTAATTGACAAGTGGCATGTAAGAGCTGCCAGCACGCTTGTCCGCTCTGTGTTGCTTTTGAGGGGCAAACCTTGCCTGTGAAACTGCAGCCATTCTTGTGCGCCAACAATTGGCGTCCTCGTACCACCGGAAAGAACGTCGAGATAGACGCGAGCACTTCGATTTGGGTGAATTCATACATCAAAGGTTACAAGTTTGTGCACCCTATGCAACTATTTGCGTTCAGTGCACTTACTAAATGTTACGTTTTCTATCACAACGAGGAGGTGTGACTGCGAGATGTGAAATAAATAAATAAATAAAGTAAACTACAGTTTCCTGTCTAGTTGGGTATTTAAAGATGCTCACAGCGTCCGTAGACAAGTGTCATATTGACTGGACAATATAGCCTCGTTTATGCAACATGAATATATATGCGAATCAAATGCTTGCGATTGGGCAGTGGTCGCACGGGCCACTTTCCCCTTCCGCCTTGCAGCAAATCACGAGATCAAAGGCGCAAGCCATTCTCACTCTTTCACTGTCATCGTTGGACAACCGTGATGGCACCGCGACGGCGATAGCTACCAACTGGTCACCGGTGATGACGCTGTTGATCGTTTCGACGGGTTGAACGTGACCTTTCGTAAGAGACGCTTATCATCAGGGGTCTGAAGGGTGCTCAAGTTTAATCTTAAACTATATTATTAACATTATTATTATTATTATTATTATTATTATATAATAATATATCAGTACCTTATTTTACGTACCCAGTAGCAATCATAGTTTTTTGTGCAGGTGCAAGCAAAAAATAAATCAATAGAAAGAAGTAATACAATACAGTCTAGAAAAAAGCACATAAAAATATAAAAAACGAACAGATAAAAGGACGTCAGTGCAAGATCGTAAGCAATAAAGACAAGGCGAAAATTGTGGAATTGTAGTGAAAAATAAAAAGAATTCAACACAACTATGTAGAAGCCTTCCTGAAAGACCAAAAAGGGAGGAATCTGTACATTGTGACAAACCATGTTAGGACAGGGCAGAGCTGTGATAAAAAGAGTTACAGTGGGCTGTGAAAAACATCAAGACCATAAAAGCTCACGTAACGTAGACTTTGTATTCTGTGAGCAGCAGAGTGTTGACAGAAGTTGGAAGGTACATGAAATGTTAGATGCTTTTTGGTTAACTTACGCGGAATACAAAACTTTACAAAAATAAGAAACAAATGGGAGGATGTCATACCCTTAACTATTGTTTGTAGAGAAATAAAAGAACAGCGCGATTTCATCGGCGAGAAGTGATCGCAATGATAATTTTGTGACAGTGTTAGAATGAGATTCAGAGTCATTTCTAGCAACATGATAGTTGAAAATGCTTACAAGTTTTTTCTGAACTCGCTCAATGGCGTCACTGCCAGATTTAGTGATTCCATTCCAGATCACAGAAGCATGCTGAAATTGAGGAAACCATATTTCAGGGTACGATTTCTGGGAGGGTACACGAGAACTGAATTCTCGAGGGATTCTTCGAAATCAGCTGCCAGAACGAAGAACTCCACTGAAAGAACCCCAGGTGGTCAATATTTCCGGAGCCCTCCACTACGGCGTCTCTCGTAGTGGTTTTAGGACGTTAAACCCTACATATCAATCAATCAATCAATCATTCAATCTAAGACCTCCCATGCCCACATGTTTGTGTGAGCAGAAAAATTTAGCATGATAACAAAAGGAAAACCAAAATCACTGAACGCATAAAATTTACATAACGACACGGTATCGACAGAGCATGGAAATGACACGATTAATGTTACTTACTCTATGGCATGGGCGAGAAAAGCAGCATGTCGCATATAGCGCCAGTTGCCATTGGGACGCGCCGATGGACGATGGTCGCGCCTGGCGTCAGACTGTAAAGTGCTCGTGTTTTGCTAACATAGCGTCGCTGTTCTCCGGATACGCGTGCGTCAACGCTCCGTTGGAGTATATTGGGCCCTTCATAATGAGCTCGCGGCCATTTAGTTAACTCTACATATACCAAATTTGGTGGTAAGTGATGTCAATGGATGACGAAACGTATGACTGGTCCAAACATGATAATGCTGACACACGTGTCATGTGAGAACATGACAACATACCACGCCCATAGCGTGGTCGAGGCCGTTTCGCTAGTTCCACATACACTAAATTTGGTATCAGGTGACGTGAATAAATGACGAAGCTAAGCGACACATCCAAACATCACAATCATGACACGGAAGTCATTTACGGCATCATTTACTTCAACCTTGTAACACTGGGCTGATTTTAAAGCAACGTATCAACATTTCTCAATCATGCATCGCATATCATCGATTCCCACTGTACGTGGGATCTGCCAGTCTTTAAACAAACGTTTATTCTAGTAAACACTACACAAAGTTTCACTTTAAACCGTTCTTTCAGCACCCACGTCGGCACCCGTTTCAACCGGGTAAACGCCGTGCGCACCGCTGCTGCTTTGCATCCCTTCAGGGTTCCCTTCAGGGAGATGGTCCATAGGTTTTTTAGTCACATCCCTTATACTTCTATTGGCATCGTTGTCTGTAAGTTCTCATTATTACTTCCTTCAATGTCAGTCACGATGTTAACTCTTTCAACTCTTGGCGCTTTTCTTTTCTCTTTGAGTGCCTAAGTGACACAAGAAAAGGAACCCAAATTATGCATAAGTTGATGGAAGTGACTCCAAAAAGGCAAAATTTTGACTTGAACCAACAAAGCAAGAGTTTTCTTACTGGCTTGCTTTTAACCACGTACATCGTTTCCATGAACGTTTTTCTGCCGCGAAAGAAACTAGTAATAAAGGGCCTTCCATGCATGCGGTAAGCGAAGAAAAGTAGTGGAGGTTTGCAAGGTTATGGCGTGACTGGTGGTCGTTTGAGCAACCCCTAAGCAAAATGACTTTTTTGCAAAAAAAAAAACACACATTGCCGTCTTTTGCAGTAGCAGAAAAGCGGAAATTCTCCCAAGCCTGTTAAGTTGCTAAGTCGGCAAAGTTTTCAGTTTAGTTACTTCCCTGTGTTCACACGTAAAATGCTTCGTACTACGGCTTGTTCAGCAAATCTGTTGTGAATAAAACGCTGAACCCCCCCCCCCAAAAAAAAAAGAAAAAGGGAACCGATTCAGACAGCAATACCTACTTCTGCACACACCAATGAGCTTCCTGAAATGATATATCACAAATGGCTCGATGTAAGGCACCATGTCGGTTATGATGTTCGGCTGTGAGTCGGAAGACGTGGGATATATCTCAGCCACGGCAGTCTCATTTCTGTGGAGGAGAAATACGATGCGCTCGTTTATAAAGATTAAGGTGCACGTCAAAGTACACAAAAAAGCCAGATGTCCTGAGCCCTCTGATTCGGCACATCTGATAATTACACAATGATTATGCGGGGTAAAACTCAAGATACTTTCATTAATAATAGTCCCAATGTGTGAACTGTTGAAATGAGTTTCACCATGGAAATGGGTTTCACCATGAACTTTTATAGCCTGTTCGAGCCAGTAGATCGAGCTAGCTGCATCACCAATGTTAGTCGCTTGGATACATTACACTGCATGAAAAAAAATATTTTCAAATCAACTCTACCACTGTGTCTAAAGATGGGCCACTCCGTCAACCTGCGCGACATTTTGTGTCGAAACCACTGCAGAGTCACAACTGTGCTCATCTAAATCACGTTAAAATTGTTAGCAAAGGTAGCAAGCATGTTCCCTTTACGGTGAAACCCATTCCACAGAAATCTGTAACGCTATTGTTCTCACTGTTCAAATTTTAACGTACCCAAGTAAACTTCCCGAAGTGTTTATTCAGAAATAAAAACAAATAGGGGTATTGAGACCAGTGATGAGTGACCATACATAACATGACGAGGCCACTCCAATAGTGATTAAGTGGCACTGTCGGCGCCGAAGTGAATAAAAAAATCCAATGACTGCTTCTGCAGCGCCCCTTTAACGCCCTCCTGCACACCCTGATTTGTAACGCGTAATGTGCACAGCTGGCATGAAAAAAATGAAATGTCGTTTATGGATTCTGGGAGTTACGCTTGACCTGCATTGCCGAAGCAGCAGTCGCGCGGATCAATGACGGCCGCTTCAAACGTGAAAAACATGGAAGGCATGGACACAACTAATGCAGCTTTGGCTACGTTGCCCTAATCGCAGTGGCATGCAGCTTCACAGTGCCCATCGGCCACGGTGAACACTGAATCTCCGACTGTCATGTTGCTAGAAGAACACAAAGGCATTCACATATTACTTTAGTCTATTTACGACACACTTCGTGTGTTATTTGGTTGGCTGGAATTCTCATACGCTGAGCCCCTGGCAACATGTAATGAATGTTCTATATGTCAAGTGCTTGCAAGCTTTCAGTTGGTACCATGACCCGATGATCATCAGTGGAACGTGAAAATTTTGTAGTCTTGCGTGAACTACTATGAAACACAGCAGTCTAGTCAAAGCTCACGCGTACCTTTTTTTTAGTTTCCTTCTTTCTGCTTTTTTAAAACAGGTCGTGCAACACTTCTTGAGCGTGGTCAAAAAATACTGCAGATCTGTAGTTTAGACTCGTGAGAACAGGCGGGCAAAATATCAATGATTTATTGTCAATCGCAGCCCGTGGCCTGCGATTGACAATAAATGATCAAAGTCAGCTAACAAATTATTTTTTTTTCTCTCGGCAAATGACGGTGGAAGCTCAGAGATCACTCGCAAGCGGCCTTTTATGAGCCATTGGCTGATTTGAATGCGAAGAAATTGGTCGTGATAGGAGTCGCCACGGGAACCCGTGATTTGTCCACGCGTGCACACGCGATCACACTGAAAAAGCTGCCCATCCGAGGAAAAAAAGTAAAAAAAATTCAGTGCTCATGGTCATGAGACTGGGTGACGTATTTTTTTTTCGCCCATGCCATTCCCCCTCCCTCCAATCTCCCCCTGCTTAGCTTCCAGCGCTTTCGTCGGGACGAGAGAAGAGGGATTGCGACTGCAGTGTGCGACCAATATTCGTTACTCCACTCATACGGAACGGATTCTGAAATTTTTTGCGATATGGAATTTGTGAAGCAATAAGCTATTTTAGGGAATCTATTCCATGTTTACTTGAGCATGTGTTTCAAGGCTCCCTTAATGCCCCCCCCCCCACCCCATATGGTAGCGAACCGGACGCGCGTCTGGTTGAGTTTCCTGCCTTTTGTTCGTCTTCCTCCACTTCCCCTGTTTAAGGCCTATAGCTTTTAAGGACAGAATATCATAGCACTGACAATATAATGCCATGAAAGTGACAATATAGACTGGGAAATACTGCAACCCTGCAAGTCTGCCCTGGCTTTTCCTAAAGCCATTCCTGCGGAATTAAATTCAGTATATTAGTGACTAACCATACTATACATGTGACTACTACTGAAATATAAAAATAAATTAAATGTTAGATGCCTAACACAACGATTACGTGTGAGATTCATTAGTGTTCTGGTAAAAATGCATCAATTTAAATTTGTATGTGGTATTGAATTCGTACATTCGGTAGTACAAAACAGCAATTAAGTGCCTAATGACACGCCTTTCAGCTTCTTTTTCTAAAATTTATGAAACGCTTCAACGAACGTGCCACATTAACAAATTACGAAGTTGTAGTGTTAGTTATAGGATACAGAGAGCAGATATTTTATTTTGTTTCAGCCTTTTCAAGAAATCATTGGGCAGCCCACTTTGTATTTAGGCGCTTACGATCTTTACCATTGCACTTTTCCATTAAAAAAGTTACCCTCCTTGCACATTCTTTTTTCAAGAAATGTACCGCCTGCATGAAAAACGCAGGAAATACAGCTTCGTAACATTTCTCTCTTTCCCACTAAAAGCCCTATTTTATTGTGTAACTGATACGAACTGGCCCAGATAAAGAGCAAGGCAGTTTTTTGCATTCTTTGAAGAAGCAAACGTGACATCAATTCTGCTCTTTGTGTCATCCTTTTTTGCCGCGAACGATAGTGCAGCATGACACCACAAAAGAAGCAAGCGTGTTCAAGGGCAGCCGCAAACGGTTGCGCGTGTGTGGCTGGGCTCGCGGCTTCAGTGTTCCAGCGTTAGAAAATTTATCATTCTTTCCCCGCCCCTGTCTGACGTTGACCCATAATTTAAGCCGAAATCCACCCGTTCCAGAAGAGGTGATTTCGTGGCAAGCTTCTCAAGACGCATGCGTGCTTTATCTTCTTCTTTTGTTCATATTCCTACGCTGCAGCAAGAGTTCCTAAAAAAGGGGGGAGGAGCTCAGTTGGTGACGCGCAGAAGCTTAGGCGAAAACATCCGCACTGAGCGAGGAATCGAGGATCACGCCAACCGTGCATTACAACACAGCAGGTGGTCGTCACTGGATGGATATACTGTTGAGTGCGGCTTCTGCTGGAAGCCTGGTGCTCTTTTTGTTCTGCATTTCTAGCTTGTGTCACTTTACTTGAACTTTGAAGACAGTGAGAGCACTGCCAACTTGTGCCGTGCTATGGTTCGCCACGTGACAGTTTCGAACCGGATTACTTACGAACCGGAAGCATGTTAGCAATTCAAATAGGCGCGGAAGAGTCTGCAAACCTGGGCGTCGCGAGTACTGCGATAGCGAAGTTGTCCAGAGGGCATAGTGAAGAATTTCGGAAAGAGATATAGCCGCGGCACTGCAACTGAGTTATCCTTCACGGTTCTATGTCTACAATGGCCCTCGTTTGGCTCGGTGTTATAATTTGTTCGTTTTCTTTTCTTCCACTTTCAATGCATCAATGTCGGACTACTGAAACTCTCAACTGAAATGCGATGATTTGAGAAATCAATGCGCAGGAAAATTGGTTGATTGATATGTAGGCTTTAACTTCACAAAAGCCCAATGTGATTAAGAGAGACGCCGTAGTGGAGGGCTAAGGAAATTCCGATCACCTGGGGTTCTTTCGCGTGCGCCCAAAATCTGAGCACATGGGCCTACAGCATTTGCGCCTCCATCGAATAAGCAGCCGCCGAAGCGGGATTCGATCCTGGGTCAGCCGCCGAGTACCTTAGCCGCTAGACCACCACGGTGGGGCATCAGGAAGAATTCTCAGTTAGAAAATATGTTGCAGCGCTATGGGAAACCTGACGGCTACGGAATATTGAAAGGTTCTCTAATGATAGCAAATAAACATTAAGTAGATATTGCCACGTTCCTTTCCACAAGTTCAGTTATCATCCCCTTACACTACGTTCAGCGCAAACCCCGCCTAGAATCTTCGAAAAGGCTCGAGGCTGTAGATTCTTATGTTGAGATCATGTCCACCTCGTGAAGATTACAGTTTATTCTGTGTCGCCGATAGCAATAACGCTAGAACATTCCATGGCAAGTTTATAAATGCCAACGCGCTTCGCTGCTTGTCAGTTGATCGACGGCCGACACTCTGCGCGCCACTATCAGTGCCAGCGTGTTGCTGTAATCTGACTTTTACATGTCCACAAATTAGACCCAAATAAACAGTTTATTATCCAACTTGCAGTCTGCTCTCTTTGTCCACGTCCCGACCCCGTAAGGTGCTGCTGGTGGAGGTGCTGCTCCTTTCATGTACCGGACTCCTCCGTCAAATCGTGAAGCCAGCGCCAGTCATGAAGACATCGACGACAACCCCGAGCAGCGAACAAGCCGCAGGCAACGAGGTCTACCGCCAGAGTTCGGGCCTCTACCTGAGAAGAAAGACCCTGTAGACAAAGACCCTGACCAAGGCCGTAGCAACGATGACAGCCCCTGTGCCGTCTACGCCGATCCTGCTCCGGCAACCGAAGGAGTGGCTGACCTTGCACGGTTCAGCCCTTGAAGACCTAGAAAGTTTACCGGAGGATTACGACTGAGTGGCCATTTTCAATGCTTAGACTAGCGAAGATAAGCTTCGTCATGCGTACTTCGCCTCCCAAGATGCTGCTTATACCAAGAGCGAACCCTGACAACATAGGACGCATTCCGCACAAAGCTCCTCGCTACATTCATGAGCGTCATACGCAAGCAGAGGGCCGAAGCGCTGCTTGAAATCCGGTCGCAGCTTACAAACTAAAATGTGACGCTCTTCGTGGAAGATATGAGCAAACTCTTCCGGCACGCCGACCCCGATGTGCCTGAAGACAAAAAAGTTCGCTTCCTCATGCGAGGAGTGAAGCGGGAGCTGTTCGTGGGTCTGATGCGAATTCAACCGTTACTGTCAAGGCATTCATATCCGTACTGACCACGGTTCAAAAGACGCTAGAGATGCGCCCCCGACAATTCAATCGCCACTCGAAGCCAGAGTACGCAGAAACGCAACCACTCACCTCCGACGGCCTGCGGGAGACTATCTGAGCGATTGTGCGCAAGGAGCTGCGCAAGCTGTTACCTTCAGCGTATCCTCAAGCGGACTCGATCGTCGACATTGTGCATGAAGACGTTCGACAATCGCTTGGGGTTTCCGAAGCACAGCAGCCTCAGCCGCAGGCGATGAGCTTCGCTGCTGCAGCACGACGCTATACACGCTCCCCTTCACGCCCACGTCAAGAACCCGCACCATCGCCGTCGACGCTATGCCGTACACCCACTGGTTAGCACTAGAGTTACTGTATATGCTACTTTTAGGTACCAGAGTAGCGCCAAGGTACGCCATCTTGGGTTCAAATGTCTTGGGGAAAGCCACTTACCGACCACGTAGGAGCAGCACTCGCACTTATAGCGTGGATTTTATTTATTGCTTTCTTTTCTTTCTATTTTTATGAAGGCACGAAGCAAACTCAGTTTCTCTTGTCATGCCTGGAAGCCTGGATTTTATGCTTATGTTTTTGGTAAGTAATAATGAAAAAACGTGCGTCAGCCCATCGAACCAGTGGTACATATGTATATTTACAGTATGCCACACACTAGCTTCGGCTTCTTTTGCACAATTTTTCCCATTTACATACATAAAATTATTTTCACTCTTGATCGCTACCAAGCCAGGGATAAAATATATTGATCGCTTTGGGCTCATTCATTAACTTTGTGAGTTAACCAGCTAAAGCTTGGTATTCTTCAACTGAATCGAGCTGGATAGCGATCGAGAGTGGCCGTGCGACGCCCGCGTTAAGCGCGCATCTCGTATTACGGTCGTATTACAATCGCGGCGCCCGACGATTGATGTGAATCGTAGTTCAACAACCCTGTCGTGTCCAGCATTCTTTTTGCTCAAGGTTTCAAAGCTGCATTCAATTCACGCACCAGCAGCAACACCTTGCCGATTCAAATTGTTATGGTTTAAATTCTCCCTTTATTTTTAGCGTTTTACACATTAGACTAACTTGTACGTGAGCAACTGACACACGCTGCCCAATTCTGCATGGGTAACGTATTCACTACTGCATCTGTGGTTAATACAAATAGAGCTAATTTTGCAGTGCCGCGAGCCGATAAAAAAAAGCCAAGTGCATGGGCGTCAGCAGAGAAGTGGAAAAGGGGCCCTTTCCCTCCTCAAGCCACAACAGCACTTACCCTCACCCAAGCAAGACCAGTGCTCTTGCTCTCCCTAAGCCGCAATTCAACAATGGTTTGCACCCCCCAGAGAAAATCCTCCCGACGACAATGGCCAAGCGTTTATTCCTTCCGACTGAACACTAATCTTTCTGTGTAGCAACACCCGCTGCACCTGCGCCTAATCGCATGGGCTCTACGTAGTACAATTCAACACAGAATTCATTTGCTGCCGCATTTCTTGTGACCAACAGGCAGCATGGCTACATTACCGAAGAAGCGCGGCGAGAATCACGACAGCCGTTGTCAACCCAGCTTGATCTGCCCGGAATCTGCGTAGCGTTGGCTTCTCCGCAGTGCAAATGAACCACCTATGACCACGTGATGGCGCTCGGCGAATAGGGGCGCTGAAGTCCTGTAGGCAGAGCGAGCCGCGCCCGGAAAACTGTGGCGCAACTCTGCTACCTAAAGGTAGCATATACAGTAACTCTAGTTAGCACAACACTCCGAGGAAAACCGAGGTGTGGCGTGCCGCCGACCGCTGACGTCTCTGCTACCACTCCGGAGAAGCTGGCCACACTTACCGCCGCTGCCAGTACCGTCAGATGTGACTGCGTAGTTTTGCCGTAGATGCGCCGCGTCCATAGTAGAGGGAAAGACTCCGCGACATTACCGACTACCGTAGCAGTGCAGTGGACACCCCGAGGATCTCGTTCGCCATCACCCGGTCGATACATATCGCCTCACCAACGGCCGTACACTGGTCCGACCCGAGACCAGTCTCCTAGTCCTTATGCGGGAAACAAAGGGCAGCAACCGCTGGAGGTGCCGTTGCTGTGCGATGAACTACCGAAGATCCTCTGACGACGCTGCCACGATGGTACTTTCCAAAAACGACGCGAACCAGAGAAAGCCTAGACGACGAAAGCCTACGTACTGATGACCACCTCAAGACGCATCACGGAAGCAGTGGTGCAAACCGACGTAGCCGTGACCCAACGCCACGACCGAACCAAAACGCACGATGACGAACTAGCGACTTGGACATAATGTTCGACGGCCAAAACGTCACCACTCTCATCGACACTGGGGCCGACTATTCCGTTGTCAGTGTGCCTCTCGTGACTGCTTGGCAAGGCCCTGAAATCCGGACCGTGGGGGGATATCTAATAACGTTGGCAGGTGTTGGCACAGCAAAAATCACAATCAATAACCAAACTTATCCCGCCAGCTTTCTCATTCAACAGCAGTTCTCTAGGGATGTGATACTTGGGATGGACTTCTTAAGTCAACACGGCACAGCCATTCACCTAAGGTCAGAGGCAACAACGCTATCCACAGAAAAAGCACTGCCGCCGAGCACGCCCTCAGGGAGGCACGCTAGGAATGTGCTGAAAGAGCAAGTCACCGTTCCTCCTCGCTCGAGTGTCATCATTTCCATCGGCACTCAAGAATCAATAGACATGCAAGGCGTCGTTGAAGGCGACCAGTACCTGTTGATCAACCACGATTTTCGCGTCGCCAGAAAAATATGCTGCGGGGAGGTAACGCAAGAGTGACGCTTACGAACTTCAGCAATGAGTGCAAGCACTTAAGCAAAGGTGCGACGGCACCTTACATCGAAGAAATACTGGAAGCCAGCTACGTTCCCGCCGTCATTGATTCCGCCGAATGCACTATGGTGACTCAGGTGCTTCAACCGGCTTTGGACGTTAATCGGAGCCTTACAACGCATGAACAAGAACAGCTCAAAAACTTGCTCCTGAAATACAAGAACTGCGTTTTGCCATCGTCAAGAATTCGACAGACTCCCGTTGCGAAACATCGAATTGTAACAGAAGAAAGAACCAGGCCACTCCGTCAGAACCTGTACGTTCGATGCGAGAACGCGAGGTCATAAAGAAACAAGTCAACAAAATGCTACGCGACGACATCATTCAGCCTTAAAAGAGTCCTTGGGCATCACCGGTGGTGTTACTGAATAAGTACAGAACTCAACGCTTCTGCGTCGACTATCGCCGCCTGAACAAAATCGCGAAGAAGCACGTGTACTTGCTCCCAGGGATAGACGACGCCCTAGATCGCCTTCACAATCTGAACTACTTTTTTTCGATGGAGCTTAAGACACACAGGCTATTAAGGCTATAGGCAAATCTAAGTCGACGAGAAAGACCGAGCAAAGACTGCCTTCATAATGCCGGATGGCCTGTTCGAGTTCAAGGTGATGCCCTTTGGTCTCTGTTCGGCACCTGCGACTTGCCAACGAGTCATGGATACGGACCTGGCTGGCTTGAAGTGGCAGAATAGCCTTGTTTACTTAGATGACGTCGTTGCGTTTTTGTCGAGCTTCGACGAACACCTGCAGCGCCTTGTATCCGTACTTGAAGCAATGAGGAGCTCTGGACTTACACTAAAGCCAGAAAAATGCCGCTTCACATACAAGGAGCTCCTGTTTTGGGTCACGTGATCAGCAAGTCTGGATGCGCCCAGACCCACGGAAAACAGCTGCCGTCGCTGCCTTCCCGCCACTCGCCGATAAGAAGACCATGCGCCGATTTTTCGGCTTGTGCGCCTATTACAGACGCTTTGTCAAAGTTTTTCACCAATCACCGAGCCACTAACGCAACTCACGAAGACTTTTAAAACGGGGATGGACTTTTAAAACATATCTAGAACCCTTACGTATACTACACAAGCGAGCACTTCAAATAATAAACAATGCTAGATATGATCAACACAGCGCGCCATTGTTTCGTAATATGGAAATTATACCATTCGATAATTTACGACAGCGAAAATTGCGCTTACCGTCTATAATGTCATTTCTTATAACCTGCCCTTTCATATATCAGTATTTTCATCCTCTTGCTGCCTTACCAGACGTGCCACATTACATAATTTCAATCTTCCGCCTACTAACAATGTTTATGGCAAACGATTGCTACAATTTGCTGGAGTAAAGGCCTGGAATGATATACCATGCCAAATAAAAGAAAGCAAAAGTTTTGCCTGTGCTCTTAAAAAAATACTTTCTGCAGAAAAATGAACAGGTACACTAACACACACCTCGTTGTAATCTCCACTTCGTTATGTATAGATTATGTGTCTAACAAAATCATACTTGACATGGTATACGTTCCTTTATGTATTTGATGTATTGTATACATACAATCCGTTGTTTACATGGAACAATGCTGCAAGATACTGCAAATGACTTATCACAAATATGTTTCCATCTTATATTTTGTTTCGATTTTTTTTGTATGATTGAAGTGTACTTATAAAATATCTGCTTTGCTAACACAATCTGTTCCTTTAAATGCATATTTATTTAGAACCCCTACTAGCCAATGGCTATGGGTCTAACCAGTGTTGTGTATTTTCATGTAGTAAGAGAACTTGAAATAAAATAAATGAAAAAATGAAATGAAGGCCGACGTCGATTTTAAATGGGAAACAGCACAAATTGAAGCATTTCAGAAACTCGAAAGACGCCTGCAGACACCGCTAGTACTTGCGAATTTCGACGAATACGCCGAAACGAAGGTACACACCGACGCAAGCAGCATAGGACTCGGCGCCATCCCTGTACAAAAGACGGACGGCCTGGAAAGGGTTATCCGTTATGCTAGCCGGTCGCTATCAAAGGCCGAGGCCAACTATTCCACAACCGAAAAGGATTGTGTTGCCATCATCTGGGCAGCACCGAAATTTTGCCCTTATTTCTACGGCAGGCCTTTCATTGTTGTGAGCGACCACCACGCCCTGCGTTGGCCAGCTAACCTGAAGGACCCTTCATGTCGCTCTGCACGATGGAGCCTAAGACTTCAAGAATTCGACATTACCATCGTGTACAAGTCTGGAAGAAAACACTCCGACGCCTACCACCTGTCTCGTGCCCCAATCGATCTACCACCACGGGATGATCAGGATGATGAGTACTTCTTGGGAATCATAAGTGCCAACGACTTCACCGTGTGACAGCGAGGTGACCCGAATCTGAGAGGGCTAGTAGAATACCTCGAGGGCCAAACCAGCATGTTTGTTTAAAGTCCTCAGGCGAGGACTGACATCACGCCCCGCCGCGGTGGTCTAGTGGCTAATGTACTCAGCTGCTGACCCGAAGGTCGCGGGTTTGAATCCCAGTTGCGGCGGCTGCATTCCCGATGGAGGGGGAAATGTTGTAGGCCCGTGTATCCAGATTTGGGTGCACGTGAAAGAACCCCAACTGGTCGAAATTTCTGGAGCCCTCCACTACGGCGTCTCTCATAACCATAAGGTGGTTTTGGGACGTTAAATCCCACATATCAATCAATCAGGACTGACATCACTTTTTTTTGAAGAACAGCGTCCTCGTGAAGATGAACTTCTCTCCTGCCCGAGCCAGCTCCCTTATTGTGGGGCCTTCGGCAATGCGACCGGAAATTATGCAGGCCCTGCACAATGACCCGACGGCTGGCCACCTTGGTTTTTCCCGCACACTCGCGAGAATACAGGAGAAATACAACTGGCCACGCCTTGCCGCCGACGTCGCTCTTTACGTGAGGACATGCCGGGACCGCCAGCGACAAAAGACATCGCCGATAAGGCCAGCAGGACTTCTGCTGCCCATTAAACCACCTCACCGTCCGTCCAACAAATCGGTATGCACTTACTTGAGCCGTTCCCGACGTCGGCTGTGGGAAACGAATGGATCGTCGTAGCTACCGACTACTTTACCCACTACGCCGAGACGCTGAGCCCTGCCGAAAGGTAGTGCATCTGAGGTACCCAAAGTCTTCGTCGAAAACAACGTCCTGCATCACGGCGCCCGGGAGGTCCTCATCACCGACAGAGGTACGGGATTTACTGCTGAGCTAACCCATTCTATTTTGGCATTCAGCCAGACAAGTCACCGCCGTACAACAGCGTACCATCCACAGACGAATAGTTTCACAGAGCGCCTAAACAAGACCAACGCTGACATGCAGGCCATGTACGTCGACGTCGAACACAAGACGTCGGATGTCATCCGTCCGTACGTAACCTTCGCATACAACATCGCCGTACAAAAAACGACGCAGATGACGCCGTACAAGTTGGTCTACGGAAGGAACCCGACAACGACACTCGACATCATCCTGCCAAACGTCGCTGATGAAGAAAACCTCGACGTCAGCGTCTGCCTTCTGCGTGTGGAAGAAGCTCGTCAACTCGCCCGCCTTCGCGTCAAGAATCGGCTGGCGGCCGACAACCACCGTTACAATCTTCGACGAAGCTTCTTGCAGTACAATCCCGGTGACCATGTCTCGGTATGGACACTGATACGCCAACTTGCACTCAGTGAAAAACTTCTACGACGGTACTTCGGACCGCACAGAGTAGTTCGATGTCTCGGCCCACTCGAATACGACGTTGTTCGTGACGGCATTACGAACTCTCTATGGCACCATACTCAACCTGAAGTCATCCATGTCGTACGCCTCAACCAATCTCATGCAAGAAACTGAGGATTGTATTTTGTTGTCGTTACTGTTCTTTATTGTGTGTACTTACTGTTTATTGTCCTTGTTATTGTACCATCGTCTTTTGTTAAAGCATCGGAACGATGCCTTTTTAAGAGGGGGGCAATGCCACGTTCCTGTTCACAAGTTTGTTATCATCCCGGTACACTACGTTCAGCGCAAACCGCGCCTACGATATTCGAAAATCCTCGAGGCTGTAGTAGATCGTTTTGTCGAGATTACGCTCGCCTTGTGAAGATTACAGATTATTCTGGAACCATGTCGCTGATAGCGATAACGCTAGAACAAAGGCAAGTGTATAAATGCCGACGCGCTTCGCCGCTTGTCAGTTGATCGACGGCCGACTCTCTGCGCGTCGCTATCACTATCAGCATCTTGCTGTAATCTGACTTTTCTTTTACATGGCCCCAAGTTAGGCCCAAATAAACAGGGGCCGAATTCACAAAGCTTTCTCTTTGGCTACGCATTTTCTTAGCCGAAAATTCTCTTATCTGAAGGGATTACTATAGCGCGGGTATGAATTTAACTTATTCGGCACTTAAGAGGGCAAGGAGAGCACACGATAGCTGATGAAACGACAAGGAAAGAAAGAAGTGTGTGCCGATAATATCAAGGTAGCACGCAAAGCGCCTAGCATCGAGAGTATAGGATGATAGCCAATGATTTGCTGCATATAAGTTTCAGTTCCGCGAGCGTCTGCTACAGCACTTACGGGATGCCGCGTACGCTGTAATAGACGTTTTGGTGGGCTGTGCAAAGCCAAGCACTCGCCTTTAATCAACGACTGTAGCTAAAAAAAATAATTGCTCGATGGCCTTAAGCCACCGAGCAATCCATGCACTATCTCGCCAAGTACAAGAAAACAACACTCCAGGTGCATCACATAAATGAAACTACACACAAATCGATGCATGCGATGTTCTAAAATGTACCTCGAATGCCTTCCTCTATTTAATGCGACCAGCCCCGCCGCGGTGGTCTAGTGGCTAAGGTACTCGGCTGCTGACCCGCAGGGCGCGGGTTCGAATCCCGGCTGCGGCGGCTGCATTTCCGATGGAGGCGGAAATGTTGTAGGCCCGTGTGCTCAGATTTGGGTGCACGTTAAAGAACACCAGGTGGTAAAAATTTCCGGAGCCCTCCACTACGGCGTCTCTCATAATCATATAGTGGTTTTGGGACGTAAAACCCCACATATCAATTACTTAACGCGAACAGTTACCTTACATTTCATTGAAGCTGCGCTGCTACTTAACTGATTCGGTGCAATTTAGCACGGTATAGTGGTGAACGTAACGGTGTTTTGTACCTATAGTAAAAGGTAGCCTTTGTTACAATATTCTTATTACAAGACACGTGAGCGATTATGGTGCCTGCAGACGAATTGTGCGGAAATAGATAGCAGCAGTAATCAAATGAAATTGTGAGCGCGATTTCGCTGGTTCCATGCACCGCAGCATGTTTATAAACTCGGAATGCGAGAACGTGCATACGCTTACGCTTAGGTATATGTCTACGTAAAATGAGGGAGACTCGTCGGGAGGTGTCTCAGTGCTAATGCTTTTCACAAAACACGCTGCAAATACTTCGTCCAGCGTTTTTGAGTGCGCAAACAAAGCAAGGGACGTGTATACGAGTCTTGAGGTCGAGAGACGCTATCACACGTGCGAAAAGGATGAAAAGAGAGAGAGACTCTCGTTTCGGCTTCGCGAAAGCTTGAAATTGATAGATAATAAAGACAATTTTCTGGCCCAGCAGACGTCAGGGAAAGTCTCCGCAAAGCAGCGTCAGATGCTCGGAGAGCATAAAAAATGTGGAGTACGCGTTATATGAGAGTGACAGCCACTCAGAAAGCGAGATGAAGTGTGACTGTCCTTAGATGTGAGAACCAATGATAATTAGGAGAGTTTAGTTAATGAGCCAAAACCTTCCTAAATATCGATAATGGAAGCAAACTGAGCATTCATCTAGTGAAAGTGACACTAGTGAGAGTGAACTCATAATAGTTGATTAGCGTTGTCACAGGCCGATATATATTTTTATTTTCTTATTTATATTTGGCAAACTATGAGAAGGTAGCCTACGTTAGAGCCCGCTATCCCAACGTCATGATAGTAATGTACAAGAATAAATAGTGCACGGTTATACATTCACACGTGGCGGTTTCTATCTTCCAGTAACCTTGGGCAAACGCATTCTAACTATTTTTTCTATTTTTGACAAAGTTTCACCGGACGTTTTTGCATTTGGCTTCATTCGAAGGAATGACGAAATATCAGCAATAGGGTGAATGCAAGCACTGCTGCAGTGGACGAACGGTTACAGCGCTCAACTACAATCTAGGAGGTACTTGGTTCGATTCGCAGAATCACTGAGCACTTTTTTTTTCAAGAGGTTGCCCAGCCTGACAATATGCGTGGTGGCGGGTACTAATTTTTTGAGAAGTAAGCTTTCGCACTTGCTTCTTTCACCCCCCTTTTGTTCCAAAAGCGCTGTACTGTGCTCCTTCAAAAATTAAACAATTCAGGGTTCATAATTTTCTCCTCCATCCTCTCTTATCGCAAAAGTGTCCAGTACTGAAATACCAATAACATACCTGGTATATCAATTTTCACGTGTATTGATATTCGACCAGCAATCAGTCTTCACGGTGTTTTGAAGAAAATCTACACATGCAGTAAGCTAACTGCTTGCAGCCAAGTTGACTGCCTTTGTAGGGACACGCTTTCGTGCTAATTTGGTGGGCATCATCACATGCAGCAAGACCACAGAGCACGGACAGTTAGAACTGACGCAAACAGAGTGATTAGTTTGTGTCTTCTCTCCCGCTATTTGTCATGCTGCACGCTTCAGTGTAATGTCGCTGTCAATGGTTAAAATGAACTATAGCAGTTAATCGAGTTCTGCTGAGAGGGTCCTCTATTGTCCAGATTGGAACAGAACAATGGCAATTTGATTTGTGTGATAAAAAGATACCCTGCTTTTGGTTACTAGAATAAATTTCTAAATGCTGAAGTTTATTTTTTATTAACAACAGTTTCAATGAAGATGAAAGATGCATGGACAAAACTCGTGTATTCAGCTTGACTAGGTTTGTGAC
Source organism: Rhipicephalus annulatus (assembly GCA_013436015.1). Classification (NCBI taxonomy): domain Eukaryota; kingdom Metazoa; phylum Arthropoda; class Arachnida; order Ixodida; family Ixodidae; genus Rhipicephalus; species Rhipicephalus annulatus. The sequence continues at coordinate 224,000 of WOVY01010077.1, read as the reverse complement.
CTTAATTGTCATTGTGAACCGGCATCACAGTATGCATAAATATCTCACACATATACAACCACGGGTGATAGCTTGCTTATTCTGATTAAAATTGAAAGGTTGAAATCGATATATTCAACCAACGCAATGTGTACGAGATATGCCATGTAGAGTAGCTATGCTGTAAACTAATCTTCGCAGGTTCCTTCCATTTTACCCGATTTCTTGCCCATGACTGTAGGTTGGTGAATGAAACAACTTTTTGTACACACATATTCTGTGTAAGGTTACATTTATTTTTATGCAGTACAAAACAAATTGAATTGTATAATGGCTCAAAAGAGAAATAACTAAAAACAAATTCAGCCAAATCATTACCAAACTTACTCACCAATGATAAACGGATTCTCATTTAAAAGATACATACATACATACATACATACATACATACATACATACATACATACATACATACATACATACATACATACATACATACATATACGCACACACACATATACATATGTACACCCATACATACATACACTCAGGTGTAATTAATAAAATGAATGGCTATAAAACAACAATTCTAATACACTCGTTTTGAATACACTACAGAATGTAACTTACGAGAGAAATCCACCGGCACTGTTATGTCTGAACACGGTGTTTCTCGAACCATCTCGCAAAAGCTTGATGCATAGTTTTCCGCTGCTGCCCAGCGACAAGCAGTTTCTATAAAAAACACAAGAATAAAGCCCTTGACAATGTCATGCTAAAGAAAAGGGCTGTGCATCAATATTTTGCACATGTCTGCATTATCACTCTGTTTATTTACATAGCTTGACTCATTCACAACCCACTAACAAAGCATGTTAGGACACTTGGGCTGAAAGTTGGCACAGTGCGAGTAAATTATAGACAATACATGAATAATACAATTATAAGCTACTAAGCTCCTTGGTGCAAACAGTGTTTATATTGACAGCTATAGGTGCCATTTCGTTTCACCGAAACACTTCTCAAAAGTAGAATCAACTTTATTTAGCTAAAAGTTTCTATTCTGGCGCGTCGTGGTGGCTCAACGGTGGAAGTGACTCTTTCGGCCAAGAAAACAAAGACCAATTATTTTTCCAGTTCGTGAATTCACCCCATGCTAACATTGAGGCAGCTGGTAGGAGTGCTTTTGGAGAGAGGAAACCACCACATTCCCACCAGTTGTGGCCTTGGGTAGCTACTTCACTTGGACAAAAATGATGAAAAACACTCCTCAAGAAGACTTCAAAGTTTGCACACAAACACAGTTCCCATACAGGTGTCTATTAGTCTGCTTGAAAAATATTGAGTTTACTGGTGGGCAAAGACTGTACACTATGTGAGGTGACGCTCCAGTGCACTGCATGTATGTCTTGCTGCTGGCCTCAACTGCGATGTTGCTCAGCACATATGTGTAAAATAACAACTAATACTATGCCACTGCAAAGTAATTATGTGTCAATGGCATGAACCAGGGACCACAATAAAAGAACATAACAACATTTGCCTTCACAACGTTCAAAAACTGTAAATAAATTTCCACAGAGTATTCACAGTTTATCTGAGGATAGTATTATTGGTTGTAAACACATTCTTACCTCCACTAACAAACTATTTTAAGATGCCATATTCCATATTAGAGTATACCAGCACTTTTGTAGGGCTAAACAATTGTACAGGCACCTGGAAAAACACAAGTGAATGCATGCTATAGCTACATATAAAATTAAACACTTTTATTTCTAGTCTGAGTAGAGCTGCATAGATGATAAGTTGCCTGCATTACATTATGAACAAACCTATCCGAGCAAAGTATACATTTAAAAAGTTACACTTACACAGTAGATAAGTAGACTGTTGAAGGACGGACAGGCAGTGGGATAATACCCAAGCACTAAAATTTACTGTTAAGATATACTAGGAGTAGTGATGATCCTGTTCCTTCCAAATAAAATAATCCACATAGATTCACTTCCCAGAGCTTATACACTCATGGCATCATTGGTGCTATACAAATGAGTGTACACTGAAGGAATACATCGACTAAGTACATAATTACTGCATCCATGGCTTTACTTTTTGTACTACAAAGAATGCAAACACAGTTACCATTGGCGACCATGGATGCTGTGATTTCTGGCATGCAAATGTAGAGGCACGCAGGCACTTAACACACATGTTAAAAACTTCAGCTCAAAAATATTAGCCCGCTAACACTACAGCAGCCTTTAAATTAGTGTCATAGTTTGGTATCTTCCATGCAAATTTTAAATAATTTCGAATGAAAGCAAAGGAACTGCTGAATAATGCACTGCTAAGAAGTTAAGCAGCAGCTGCTCCTGACATCACAATGCGCTCTTTCTGCTGTTGTAAACTTTGCGCAGGAGAACAGTCACTGGCAGTCCCTGTATACTTGTTGGTCTTCTGTGCTCTCTTCTTGATACACCTGAGCAAGGCGACCTGATGGATCCTTCAGCGACGACAACCAACATAAGGCATGATGGTCTGTAACTACAGCAAAGGTGCGGCCATATAAGTATGGGCGAAATTTCACAATTGCCCAATATATGGCTAAGCACTCTTTTTCGGTAACACTGTAGTTTACCTCAGCCTTGTTGAGCGTTCTGCTGGCGTAGGCGACAACATACTCAGGGGATCCAGGCTTGCGTTGAGCGAGAACTGCACCGAGACCGACACCGCGGGCGTCTGTATGGATTTCAGGTGCTGCCGTGGGATCATAGTGGCGCAATATAGGCGGTGATGTCAGGAGACGGCGAAGAGTGGTAAATGCGTGATCACATTCGGAAGACCATGATGAGATGTCGTTGGCACTGCTAAAAAGTTGGGTCAAAGGGGCAATTATGGAGGCAAAGTTGCGCACAAACCAACGAAAGTAGGAGCACAATCCTACGAAGCTGCGTAACTGTTTTACAGTCGTTGGTTTGGGGAATTCAGCAACAGCGCGTAGTTTAGCCGGGTCGGGAAGAACACCATCCTTTGATACGACGTGACCGAGAATGGTGAGCGTCCGAGCAGCGAAGTGGCATTTCTTGAGGTTCAGTTGGAGATGCGCATTCTTTAGACACGTGAGGACATGTTTGAGGCGTACAAGGTGTGTTGCGAAATCGGGTGCAAAGACGACGATATCGTCGAGGTAGCAGAGGCATATGTTCCATTTCAAACCCCGCAGAACCGAGTCCATCATGCGTTCGAATGTGGCCGGTGCATTGCAGAGGCCGAAGGGCATGACATTGAACTCATATAGCCCGTCCGGTGTCACGAATGCTGTTTTTGGACGATCACCATCTGCTAACGGGACCTGCCAATACCCCGAACGCAAATCTAACGACGAAAAAAACTCGGCACCTTGTAAGCAATCAAGGGCGTCATCAATCCTGGGCAAAGGGTATACGTATTTGCGAGTGATCTTATTTAAGCGGCTGTAATCAACGCAGAAGCGAATTGTACCATCCTTCTTCTTAACAAGAACGACAGGTGATGCCCATGGACTTTGGGAAGGTCGGATAACGTCGCGCTTGAGCATATCGTCAACGTGTTCGGTGATAACCTGACGTTCTGAGGCGGAAACACGGTATGGTCGCTGTCGTACTGGCGCGTTGTAACCTGTGTCGATGCGGTGGGAAAAACTGGGAGTTCGGCCAAGGGTAGGTTGAGCAACGTCAAAGGATTCACGGAACTGGTAGAGCAGCTGAAGGAGTTCAGAGCGTTCAGATGGCGATAGGCCGTCGGCAATCGATGAATCGAAAAGCTCGCAAGGTGGTATATTGGAAGGGTTGAGGGCACTGATGGCGTCGTAGTCACCGGAACAATCTGGCGGCATGATAAAAATTTGTTCTTTATCAATGGCATGCACGTGTCCAAGAGATTCACCTTGAAACAGTTCAACGGGATACGCAAGGGGATTGATGAGGCAAAGAGCACTGTTTCCTTCAAAAATAGAGAGGGTTGAATAAGGCAGAAGAAGTGATCTTCGACTAAGGAAGAGGCTTGATGGCTCAAAGAATGCAGCTTCGTTCCTAATGCCGTCACAGAACACGGGGAGCAACACAGCTGCTGTCGGAGGAATTTCAGTGCCTTCTTTGACGACGAGCTTGTGTACGGCGGGCTGAATGCGGCTGGTTGGTTGGTCGTAAAACGGGAAAAGTTCAAGCTCCGACCTTGCACAATCAATAACGGCATGGTTACGCGATAAAAAATCCCATCCAAGTATGATGTCGTGTGAGCACGACGACAGGACAATAAACTCAACAGTGTAGTGGTCCTTCGCGATCATCAGTCGGACAGTACAGGCGGCTACAGGCTGAACCGGGTCCCCATTCACTGTTTGCAAGGACATCATATTAAGAGGCGTCGTCACTTTTCGGAGCTTGCGGCAAAGTTTAGCGTCTATCACGGAAACGGCAGCACCAGTATCCACTAGAGCATATGCTCGAGTACCTTCTACAAAAACTTCGACAATATTCGACGGCAATGTCCGAGGACTTGAGCATTTCGACAGCGCAGTTCTTGCCTCCTGAACTGCGGCGGTTAGTTTCCCTCGTGTTCAGGAGCTGGCCGACGACGCATGGGTGACAGGGAGCGACGACGGGGTGAAGGTGAGCGACCAGACATAGTACGCGGACATTCCCGTGAAGACGAGCTTGACTGAGGGTCAGAATTTTCCAAACGGGATGGAGAAAGGTTCATGAAGCTGTTCTGTGTCCGGCCGTCTGTGTATCCCGGCACGCGACGACGGCAGTAACGGGCGATATGGCCAGGGCCGCCGCACGCAAAACAGATGGGCCGGTTATCGCGCGTTCTCCAAGTATTGGCGACGAGGGGATCAGTCCATGCGGCAGATGGGTGAGTCGAGGCTGTGGTGGCAATGGGAGGAACCCAGGCAGTGGACGGCTGAGTCGGGGCTGAGGTATACGGCAGTCCCTGGAACGACGGGGGGTGGTGTCGCTGCTGCCGCTTTAGTGCCTCAGCGTAAGTAGGAGGCGCAGTGACGGGGGGCTGCTGCAAGGGCACCAGCATAGCCTCGGAAATCTGCTCCTGGACCACATGTTGGAGCATAGGATGCCAATGGTGGTGGTTGTCGCAGTGGCTGTTGGTGCGAGAGCTCCTGGCGTTGAGCAAAAGGTAGCAGAGAAAGCTGCCGAGCCACTTCCTCTCGCACGAAGTCTTTCATTTGTACGAGAAGGTTTGTCTGGTCAGACATAGCGTCCAGTGCGGTCACTGGTTGGATTATCTGGAATGAGCGTCGCGTCTGAGCTCGTTGCCTCCGCAATTCATCATAGCTTTGACACAAAGTCACTACTTCTGCCACAGTGCTTGGAGACTTCGCGAGAAGCATCTGGAAAACGTCATCGTCGACGTCCTTCATAATGTGCTGTACCTTCGCACTCTCGCTCATGGAAGCATCGACGCGCCTGCAGAGATCAATCACATCTTCTATATATGATGTGAAAGTTTCACCTGGCTCCTGTGCCCGTGTGCGCAGACGTTGTTCGGCGCGTAGCTTCCGTAAGGCAGGACGACCAAAAACGGCACGTATTGCCTCCTTGAAGGCGGACCAATTCGCGAACTCGGTTTCGTGGTTCGTATACCACAGCTTGGCCACGTCGGTGAGATAAAAATTGACAGTGCCTAACTTAGCAGTGTCATCCTACCTGTTGAATCCACTGACTTTCTCGTATGACGACAGCCAGTCCTCGACGTCCTGGTCTTTGGTGCCGGCAAAGATCGGGGGGTCTCGCTGGTGAACCGGGCCGGGGCAAGTAGGAGCCGCGAGGGGGGCTGTCTGTTGGGCAGCATCAACTTGCATGGTCGATGGCAGGGTGCGAGATCGGAGTTCCAGCTTGTAGGCGATGTGGTTACCCAGCACCGCCACCAAATGTAACGAGGTTTATTGGGCGAACCAAACGGGCAGGTGGGAGATTGGAGATAGCGACAGGACGAGGAAGATGGAGGAGCTCGAGCGTCGATCTCGTGGTGCCATACTCTGCGATGATGCTTGCTGTTCCCTGTTGTTGTCATCATTCCTTCACTATACACTGTACATGACCGTGGAGCACCGAACCCCTTGTTACTGCTGGAACTTAGAAAAATACAGATCATTGTTACAACCATGCTACATGCAAGTGTGTATAGTTGTCAATTATGTGCTCATATTTACACATATTGTATTTTCAGAAGCCAATGACAAGCCTCGAAACACGCACACACAAACAGTGAAGGCTGAAAATATATTTATTATGATACAAGAGCAAAACCACAATGTTATAGATGAAAGCATGAAACTTCTGACAGGAATAAAAAGCCAATAGAGTTTATTTTATTTCGACTTTACACTAGGTGCGAGAAGTAGACCACAAATAAGTTCACTAAGAAACACAAGTTAGCGGCATTACAACACAACAGCCAATGTTGATAGCTTTAAGGCTGTCTAACATAGCCAGCTCACCATACCGCCTATAGGAGCAAATGGGCCGTTTTGAGACACAAAGAACTTGTGGATTATGAGTGTGCTTGTTACTGACATCTATTATTCTAAGCGAAGAAAACCTTTCAAAAATGCACTTCATCAGGGAAAATAATCATACGCAACAAACACAATGGGCTCCTACAGGTGCCACCAACACTCACCATTATTGTTGATACCAGTGTCTTGCCGGATGGATATGCTGCTTCCTGCACAGTACACCAAAGGAGCGCTCCATGACTTGGATTGCATGTGTGCTCGCTGCATCGCTTTGCTGCTGAAATAGGCTAGCCACAGACAAAGAAATGAGAAGCCATGGCTTTGAAACACACTGAACGTCACGTTTAGAGATCAACAATGCATACTTAGGTCAGGTACAATTTGTAGAAAAATATGTATCACTATGCAATCGTGGTGAACATGTTCGGCTGAAACACAAGCAACAGCACTGAGAGAGAAAAAGCTACATTAGGTAAAAGATGCAGTTACTGGCCCTATGTCACCTGAGGCTTCTTCAATAGGTCTTTCTCTTTGCAAGTTGTGAACAGCCAGGCAATATTCACCCACTTGCTATTTCCTTCCAGAGCACTTGATCCACAGAGGGAGTCACAAGCTCGAGAGCTCAATAAGGAATCAAAGTATTTGTGCTCGTTTCAAAGCCCAAGCTTTTGAGTCTCAGAATATTGGAGTTTCATTCATAAGCTGCAGGCTTTCAGCTTTGAACATTCTCAATTATCTTGCAATTTAGTTCTATAAATGTTGAATAAGAATTATGTGTAAGAATATTACAGGTATCCACTGAAAGCAACCATGCTTGGGTTTTCAATTTGTGCACAGTAAGTGGTGTTCACGTAATCGTATGTATTAAACAAAAACTAACCTTGCAGCCAGCCGTTAGGTAGTTTTGTGCCCTCGAAGCTCCCAAGCAGATCGCAGTCCTTCCAGATGAGGCTGTTATGCATGCTTCCACGCCACATCCGCTGAATGATAACAGTCCCAGCAGTGATATAGGCTTGCACAGTTAGGGAGAACGTGTCCTTCCTATTTTTGTACAGGTGCTTCAAGTAATGATGAGGATTGATGTGCCAGAATGTGCAACTGATGCATCACAGGACCTTAACAAACCAATCTCTGCGATCTGTGAAGAGCCAAAAACGAGGTATTTAAAAACAATCATTAAAAGCACTCACTTCAAATACTTATTTCAGGAAGCTATCAGTTCGTTAAAGTGACCAAAATCTGCTATAATCACTTTGAAATAAACTGAAGCCTCAAGTAAAATTTACGTACCGCAATATATATGTCCTACTGAAGTATTGTACTACCGCAGTGGTAATCGTCTATAGAACTAATTTTCCAAAATAATATAAATTTTTTAAGTGCATCCTGGCTCCTGAAAAATAAATTCATATTAACTTTCCAACTAACAAACGTGGTCAATCGACAGGCCCAACCTCATAATCAAACAAGAGCTCAATTGTATCAAATCACAAAAAACTTTTCATGTCTTTGCTCCATAATATATGTATGTATATAACAGTAGTAGTGAATTTTTCATGCTTCAACTTAAAATAGAGAAACATTACATCTGATGGGCTTAAAAACTTGCACACGTTATAGAACTGCGTGAATTATAGTACCGGTGAAATTTAGTTCTGGAAGGTGAACTCACCAATGGCAGCATTTAGTAGCCGTCGGTGTCATGAGGAACCAAGTACGGCCTACAGGCAAAGGGCATCTGCAGACTGGAAGCTGCCAATGACAGCAATGAAGGGCTGGCCAGGCGTGCACATCCATTGATAAAGTGTAAGAACTGGCCATGACCGGCTGTTGTCAAGGCTCTAGTGCCGTGCAAAACGATGACCAGACGAACTGGGAAACCTGTGGTTAGGCGATATTGGCCTACAACTTCATCCAAAGCAAGGCACCGGTGAAATATTTGCTTTTTCTGGGGGCCGGAGGGAAACTTGACGTTCACGGGCTCTCGCTGCCACATAGAACTCTCAAGTTGTTACCGAAGAACAGTCTAGGCGCACTTCCAAAGTAACACGAACCACAACAGAATGTAGCATCTCGCAGCTTTGGTTGATCACATCACAGCGCTAGGTCTGGGGGCCGGAGGGAAGCTTGACGTTCACGGGCTCTCGCTGCCACATAGAACTGTCAAGTTGTTACCGAAGAACAGTCTAGGCGCGCTTCCAATGTAACACGATCCACAACAGAATGTAGCATCTCGCAGTTTTGGTTGATCACATTACAGCGCTAGGACTATGGTTATCACAAAAAGGAGAAGTGACGACTTAACAAACAAAAGCGCCAAGCTGCCCCACCACAACTTCGCAGGGCAAAACAGTTATCAACGCTGTCTTTCAATTTTCGGTCACACGAGCACAGCTTGTTCACAAGTCTTGGAACGTCAACACAGCACCACTGTTCACAACAAACATCGTTTCACTCCCGAACAGTACATTGCTCTCAAGTAAATAGAAGCGTACGGGCTAAGTAGTGGCGAAGCAAGAACCGAGCGCGTAGTTCATACGTTTCCGTACGTACTTGGGGTCACTCAAGTAACGTGTCAAAACGCTGTCAATCCGAAATGTCGCACAGCACCAAACTGAGAGACATGAAAGTCAAGCGAACGAACTGTTACCGGCACACAAACAAACATTGCAGGCTTCTCGAGTGATAGTTGCCGTCGATACATTGACGCCGATCCCCGCTTGATAACCACACTGACGCACAGGCTTCGCTGCGCTTCACCATACACCATTGCACTGCCACAGCTTTCCGCACTGCTTACACGCACCGAAAGAGCTGCTGTAATCACAACACATCCGGTCAAACGCTGAAGTAACTCGTGCGAGAAGCGTTTGCTGAAAGTCGCACTGACCGATATGCTGTTTACGACGCCATGTTGTTTTCGACAACTGCGCAGCACATAAGATGATAACAGAGCTCTTACAAAGTACTTGCACTATTTTCACGGCGTGACAAAATTTTCTCTTATGTGCGAGGGGGGTGATATGACGAACAGGACAGGCGTGCCAGATGAAAGAAGTGTTTTGGCAACGTCACGAAGTGAGCTGATGTAGAGGGTATTGCTTCACAACCAATCACAAGCTGTGCCTGTCGGCCAAGCCGTCGTCTGCTCGCGTTTGTCGTCTGCTTCGATCAGAGCATGTGACAGGGAATTCGCCTTGGCAACGCTATTATTCTCAGGTCAAGTGGTCGCTACGTCACACAAAATACATGTCAGTGGCTCGCTCTACCTTTGATTGATGTTCGTGTGCCATGTTAAATGTCTGGTAATTGACGCAGGGATGAATTCAGCCACGGTTTGCTCCAGAATTGTGAGGGTTTGCATATTTTCGGTGTCTTACAAAGTTACTAGGGTCATTTCATTCCGATTGCTTGCCGTAATATCACGGTCCATATCGGTGTCTGAACAGTGAAGGTGAAGATGCATGATTTGTTTGTAGTTCCATACGTAATCACGCGCACCCCTAATACGCTTTGGTTTACAAAGTAAGCTTTGTTCCAGATCATCGCAAAGTGTATCGACAGCTGTATTTCAGAGATCGCAACCATTGGACAGTTAGAGCCAATGAAAGTACACTAGAGGACAAACTTTAGGAACCACTCACTGAAAACTTCCTCTCATTTTTATTTCCAATAGCGTGCAAAGAATGTGCTCCCATTAACCTCTTTGGTGGTAATTTCCACCAATGAGGCAAGGATCTCGAGTCGCACTTTTAATTGGATGAGATGGGGCGCAACACAACAACATAACAAATAAGGTTGATCCTATGCCATGTCGCGTTCGAATGCACCGACCATTCAGGTATCACATTGGTTTTCATCCAACCACAAATCTTTACATGCGTAGTTTTATGCCATTGACGCCCAATAGAATTCTTCAATTACTGCGACTTCAAACTTATTGGACGATGGTGGTTGTCAACACCATTCACTGCGTACAAGAGAAACAACACGCGAAGCTCAAAGCGCCGAAAGAAATAAAAACGCTCCAGCAGTCATCAGGCAGTCCTTAATGGGCGTGAATTAAACCAGCCAGGGCACCAAAGTATACCGCTGCGGCAGCAGGTTTTAAGTAGCCACATTGTTCCTAAGAGTGGTCCGGACCACTCTTAGGATTTTCTCTCAGCCATGCTGTTTTTACGCACAGTTTCGCTTCGTGAATCCACTTACGAGCAATTTTCGGTGACGTAAGCAAATATAGCAACTGCATCACCATCGCTGACATGTTCCCGGGCAGTCACAGCGCGCTTTATTTGCAGCGGCCGATGTGACAACTATGGCCTCTTACGACGTTTTTTTCGTTTCGTGAATCGACTTACGCAACAAAATTTCTCTTGCGCAAAATTGTTTTCGTAAGTGTGTTTTGTGAATCCGGGCCCAGCTTATTATCCGACCTTTGTATGCTCTCTTTGTCCATGTCACGACCCTGTGACAATATATAGATGCTGTGTTCAGCACTCGAAACCACATAAATTCGTCCACATATTACGAGTGCACAATTTATTTTATTGAGTGTGTTAAGCAGCTGTTTTACGAAAGAGAACGCAATGCGATCACGTTTAGCTTTCAGCTCATGATTTCATCATATAAAAACAACTATGAAGAAAATTCGCAAACAGGGGCTGTGACAAGATGACGTTTTTATAAGCAAACTTGTAATTCTCACGGCCGATGTAATTTAAACGGTGTACACAGGTTATTACATCCGCTAACTTACCCAACATTCTAATCCTTAAAAAAATAAGGAAAACACGAAAGGAAGATTAAGACTTTTTGTGACATAGCTGGCAAGCACTGAACCTCAAGCAATTGTTGTGTAGGTAAGTTGGCAATGTCACTCGCGAGTCGATGCACGTGGACTCAGTCACTCAGACTCTGATCTGTTTCCGAGTCTGTGCGTGATCGAGCCTACACGAGTAATATTTTCGTTTGTCTGAGTTCGAACCAGTGCTGCGACACTCATCCGAGCTACGTTTTCTGCACATGCTGTGGGAGTGCCCGGCACGGTACAGGCACACTAACGCTACGACCATTTCGTCGAAGCTCCATGAGCCTTTGCCGAGCCCCGCTCTTCACGACCAAACTTAGGGGACTCAGCAGGGCTGTGATGCAGCTTTGAGGCAAGCCCTTGACGTCTCCTCGTGAGAGACCGAGGCCAGGCCACCTAAATCAGCTGGTTTTTTATAATAAAGTTTATTCCTACTCCTCTGAGTTCCAGTTAGTGATGCTAAGTAAATATTTGCTGAGGCTCGAAGTGTGTCCGCCCAGAGAACAGAATATATTTTTTGTTCAGTGAGTCTATGCAAGCTCCTTATTGTTTGCTGATTAATGCAAATGAGAAAAACCTATATACCGAGTCAGATTCATTCCCGCATTCATATTCGCAACTCAACAGCACCTCTGTAATATTTTATATCAAAACTAAGCACTGGCCAGTCGCTGCCCGACTGTGTGCTCGAACTTGAAGAATGTTGGAACCTTGCTCTACGAGCCAGCTTGTTTTGTCAGGCCGTCAAACTGGCGACACGACCACACCTCTTCACAGCGTGTCGTCAAAGAAAGAACAAGCATATGGAGAAAACTCTCGGTAAAAGTGTGTGTGGCTTTGTAATAAACTCCAAGGGTGCCAGGTAAACAAGCCACGGGGAAAATTTCTTGGAAATCACGCTTCCTTGTAACGTTCCAGGCAAAACAATTACGTAGGAAATAGACATGCTTGTTTAGAGTGTCTTCTTCTATCACAGTACCCACGACAGCACCACTTCACGCTTGGGGCCAACAGCCTGTAGTAAGCTCGCCACAAGTGCTAACAGAGATGATAGAGAAAAGTTGGCATGTTCACACCCCTCAGGAATGCTGTCATGTGCCTTTGATGCCTTCGATTGGGGTTGTAAAACAGCAAGAGAGAGAAATAAATAAAAAGGAAGAGACAGGGAGGTTAACCTAGAAGAACTGGTTTGCCACCCTGTACAGGGGTGGGGAAAAGGGTCGGAAAGAGGATAGCATAAAACAGCAAATTGATTCACTGCACCAGGGGCTTGAAACGGAACTAAGCAATGGCGGGCCGCAGATACCAAGTTTGGTCTATCGCAAGGTCTTAGAGAGTGAAAGCAATAGAAGTAGGAGAATAAATGTGAAAAATGCCCGCTGATGTTATAACTGAAAAGAAGCCCTTTCCGATATCTCAGATTGACATCACTTATTAATTCGGATTGTTGTCAGTATTCGAAAAACATATCTGCTGATCACTAAAATGACTAAATTGTTGAATGATTGATATGTGGAATTTAATGTCCCAAAACCACCATATTTTTATTTATTCAAAATGCCTTACCGGCTTATTAAAGACGTGATTATGAGAGACGCCGTAGTGGAGGGCTCCGGAAATTTCGACCACATGGAGTTCTTTAACGCACATCTGAATCTGAACACACGCGCCCACAGCATTTTCGCCTCCATCGAAAATGCAGCTGCCACCGCCCGGATTTATTCCCGTGACCTGCGAGCCAGCAGTCAAATTTTTAGCCACGAGATCACCGCGGCGGGGCAAAAAAAAGAATAAAGTGTGCACCCCGATTGGGAATTTACACATTTTGTTCTTTGCTTACGTTTTAAGGCATGGTGATGGTATGAGGCTCCTCCTTAAATAAAAGAAGTTGATGCCTGCAACGTGTGTCCATCTCTCGAACATAACCATTAAAAACCGAAAAAAACGAATCGGACTAGAATAGCTACGTCTGCTCAGTGCCACTAGTGAAAGGCCCACAAGCTACGAGTTAGAGGCCCCAACATTATGCCTTTACTGAAGTTACGCCACGACTAGGAACGACATTCAGGATCGCCTGAGTTAGGTAAAGCTGGCAAGTTTCCTTTAGTAGTAAGGGAAGTTCTAATTCTGTACATTTCGGGATTCCCTTGAAGGCGAAACATGGCCACTTATCTAAAAAAGGCATGCTTATTGCGTTCGGAATGAGAACTAGATGTCTCTAAAGGTCACCTTTCATTTCACTAATCATGCTGCTAGGAAGGCGCAATTTTCATTACGGAGACTGAACCGATGCAACACAGGCGAATGTGTTCGACCCTGTAAACTTGCAAAACGAGGCTGTACTTTCTCAAGAGTTTATACCAGTTGCACTAGTGATCATGGAGCAATTTTTGAAAGTACACTGCCTGCGAAACTCTTTTAATTACCCGGGCTAGTTTAATGAAGTCTGTTTTTTTGCTCAACGAGTTTCACTTTCCCTTTAAATATTTAAAGCTAATCAGCCATCGTTAGCCAACAAGCTCATATTCGTCTAGTAAGGTTGAGTGCATGCTCTTGTAGTCTTGCTCTTTTGTTTTTGTTTATCTGCAGATAGTGCGTCGTGTTATGACTCAGGCTTTAGAAACACTCTCAAACCAGCGTTATTTTTGCCGTTAGTTGTTCTCTGATTCGTTCGACTCTTCTTACGAGAGGTTTACTTTTACGATCACTAAAAACCATGCATAGTTAACTGGTTAATCGAGGTAAGTTGAAACAGACTTCATTTGCTCAATGTACCGAAAGATACCAGCTGTTCGTCACTGTCTTAGCAGGCTCATTACTGGCCATTCTGCGTGTCGTTCTCGAAATTTAAAGAATAGTAAGTCATAAGACACCAGAGACGACAGCGAGCAATTATCGTTAGGACACAGAGATTGTTGTATAAGGTGACACCCCCTCCCCTTTACAGAAGAGATTACAGTGGACATTGCTTTTTTTCTGAAATATAGAGTGAAAATGCGCTGGTGTTGGCATTAGCTTTCTTAGAGAGGAAGGGGGAGGTAAGGGTGGTGAAGGTAATCACTGGTGAGTTGAGAGGTATCAAAGAGCTCCGAGTTGCCTTTATAACCCCAGCAAGGCGCTAAGAGGCTCATCAGACGACGTGCATTGAACAGTGTTGCTAAGGCGACAATAGCAAAAAGAGAAAACCTGCGAGGGTTCAGTAAAACGAATCGAAAGCAGAATATTTGTGGTAACGAAAAGTGGTCAGTGTACTCACCAGCTTACGTAGGACCATCAATCCATTACTACTGCATCCAGATGCAGCCCTTAACGAGTAGGACTAATTTATTAAAAGGAGAAAGTAATACATACACCCAATAAACTGGTTTATGTTTCGAGAAGTAAGAGTGCTCGAATGATAAAAGCGGTATTGCTGAATCCTATTTAGATAGCGCAGTATGTTCGGGCGTAATTATAATGTTTTTGTGTACGTTATCATAGCACAAACGAATACATCCTCTTGATTCCATGTTCTTTCTCCCCTCTTCGGTGGTTATCGAGCCCGTGCCAGCGCATAGTGCCGTAGTCGTTAGCAACGCCTTATAGGACATATCAAGAACTTCTGGAAGCTTGTTGATGAATGTTGATTTGTTTTTGCTTTTTTTCTACTCCTACAATTGCCTCACTTAGGGTAAATATGTAAAAATAAAATAAATAAATAGATAGGTAAATAAATAAATAAGCAAATACAAATATTCCGTTTCGCAAAAAAAGAGAAAAAGACGAAAAACAAACACACACACCGTTGTTCTTTACTGCCTAACGTAGTCCTTCAATTCCTTCTCAGTCTTCTTACGCTTTCGTCTTCCTAGGTGGGCATTGATTTCTGACAAATTGGTTAGAACTTGCGTGCCCTCTGCAGCGTATGATCCATGGTCTGCTTTTTAATGGCCACCCGCTGCTGGTGTGTCAGGTTGTAGGACACTAGATGACTGATTACCTCCAGGTGACCAGTTCATAAAAGCAGAGGTGCCGCATTTCGTTTTGCCGCCTCCTCCATAGTGTCTCATATAGCGGCGTAGTCGACAGCGACGCCTTATATAACAGTATCGTCATCACTATCACCGTGGTCCCGCGATAAACAGTTAAGAGGCCTGCATGCTTCTCGGGGCCACGTCAATTTTTTTTAATTCTAAAGCGGAACAGAAGATGCCATAGGTAATTACTGTTGTTGCTTTGATTTTAATTGCACACGAGGACCCTCACTGGCACATCTCGTACAGACGCTGAGGCTATTATTTGTTTTTGTAACCATTACAATTTCTAAATTAGTTTAATTTATGTTTGCCAATCTCTTGCTTTTTTCCAGTGTTTCTGAAGCCACGTCGAACAAACTTTCAGCATTCGCTGACTTTTTTGTGTGCGTTGTATAAAATTGTATACTCAATGTTAAACAGAATGGTTTCGTCACTTGGGTGGTTCATTTGGATATTCTAAGTCGTTTCTTAATGCCGTCATTCATTTTTCATCCGGTAACAGCGCACTTAATTTCATTCTGGGCAAATTGCAAGATATGACCGGGATACTATACAAAGGTATGTGACCCTGATTACACAAGACAATATTAATGGAGTACCTTCTCGTACATATTATTGTTTACGTTAACGTTATATTTAGTATCTTAATGGCGACCTAACACTGCTACCACCCACCATCCCACAAGGCTCCCCCTAAAAAAAGGCGATGGTATTACCAAGATTTCACATTTCAATGCTGCTGAAACTCGGTTCCTTTCGCTCGTTTAGAAGTGCAGAAGGCAATGAAAGCAATATTAGCACTGAGAACGAACACTGCAGCGTCACTGCAATCGCGCTGATGTGACTGACGGTGCGGTAAGGACTCAACCACTGCGGCTCCGCGGATTGCCATTTCCAGCGCCCGTCATGTAACTGCTCTTTCGCGAGACAATGGGGATTTCTTCTCGACTTCATGTTGATATTCTCCCAAGAGTAAATATTAGAGTTTTCTCTACTAGTGAGAATTAACGAAATCAAGAAGTGCTTGAACAAAATACAGCTTAGTATAAGGCTCCCTCCCACCCGAATGAAAAAGAAATATGAAAAAGTTGAAAGATTTTCAACAATATATACTGGTCCACGTCTACCTTTTTATTCGTAAACGTAGTTGATTGCTAACAGCGTTCGCATGAGAAGAATTACGCGGCTGGTATCAGCGTGTTCGTAACCCGTCAAAAAAGGTGCGAAACTGTGTTCGGCCAAATGTTCCAATCCATGCATGAGACTACTACTGCGGCGTCAGTACAGCAGCGTAAATATTTATTTTGTTACTTTAAACTACAAGCTAACTAACACCAAAAGTTCAGTTAGTTTGGTGTTCTTGGACAAGGCAGATTTTTTTTTATTCTGTCATGTGAGAGGGGTAAAACGCGACAAAAAGGCAACCAATTGCCTTAGAGAGTGCGTTACTTAGCCTTTAACTTCCAATCAATATATATTCCATTAATTTCTTTAGGAGGGTTTCGAAATACAATAGAATAGCATATAGAGCTTCCTGGAAGGAAAACTAAACGACAGGAAAGAGCACTGATTGCCGTTCAGGACACCTCTCCCTATATTCACGCTACATCAGGCTTTTTCCGTGTTCTCAGGATGCTCTCAAAAGACGTACAAAAACTGGCGGAGTCATCAATTCAAGTCATTCAAAAGTACGTCTTAGCAATGAGTTTCAATGAAGCTTCTCATATAAAGAAACTGAAAAAAAGGGCTAGAAAATCTTAATTTGCATAGTACAGTTTTAAACTCGTTGCCTCACAAAGCCCGGTAGACGAAGTTAAAACCAAAATGTCCACGTTTTGTTCTGATATGCCACAATGAGAAAGAACCTACAGAGCACTCATCCGAGAGCTTTGTATACAAACAACATTCATTAGCGTTCAGCACTAAAGCGAACTTAAGTGCAGATTAAAAGCGGCACCCGGTATTTTCCGTGGTGCAAGCGCTTTGCCCAAATCACTGCGCATTGCGTAGCTTTCCTGAAGAGCACACCCAACGACCAGCATGCGTGAATCAACTGTGTTGATTCCTTTGAAAAAAAAATAAAGGTCTGCAAAAGTGGAGCGATACGCCAACTCGTTCTTTGCAAACGACGCGACAGGAATTTCGAAACGCGTAGCTGCTGCTTCGTTAGGAGGCTATGCGGGTGTTTGCAAGGTGGAATGGGACGGCAGGGCCTCTCCTGAGTATTCCTTCTTCCATGAGCTGGTCACACAACGAAGCAACCGGGTGCTCGACCGTGCCTTGATGTTCAGTTGCGCCAGTGCAAATCGCTCGCTTTCGCATCTAAGCTAAAGTAAGCGCCTTCAATCTTTCCGAACTCATTAGGGCTAGAGCCAAGATGTTTCAATAAAGCAACGCAATAACTATCAAATGACGAAAAGATTTAACGGAAACAGTGAGAACTTTCCGCTTTGCTGTTCAGCTGTTGAATGCAAAGAAAGAAACAAAAAGCATGACTCAATGGGCTTTCAGTCTCGTATAAAAACCAAGAACTGCTGTAAATTAGGCCTAGATTGTCAGAAAACCTTGCTGCTCACGTCCGTACTGCGTGAAGAACAGAAATTATATTGTAACGGAAATGAAGTAGAGGAAGAGGAAGGACACAATCAGCTGAGATGTGCGCGAGTGGGCCAATCAGCCTTTGTGACTCTTGCCTGTGGCTTTTCCTCTGTAGAAGCATTTTGTAGAGATGTCACTGACCCCGTAGCATATTGGTGAGAGGTGCTGGGTACCCATCACGCAACGGAGCTCCACAGCGAATATCGCATCGGTTTTTCAGCCATGGCCAAGGCTGAGGCCTCCGCACTAATATCAGCGTCTCCGACGTACATGGCGTCGCAACCACACGTTTTCACGCCACTGAAGGATCCCGGTACATTCTTCGGGACTGATGGCATCGACGTTGACGATTGGTTGGCCATGTTCGAAAGAGTGAGTGTGCCAGACAGGCACACTTTAGTTGGCTATTGTGCCGTTTTACTTGAGAGGCATGGCCGAGGTACGGTATAAAAACACCGAAGCAGAACTGACAAGCTGGGACCAATGCAAAGGAAAGATGCGAGAGGTGCTTGGCGAAACCGCCAAACAGTCGTAAGATCGCCGCCAAAAAGGAATTGGCCTACCGTGCCCAATCCCCAACGGAATCATACCTCGC
The DNA here is from genome assembly GCA_013436015.1 of Rhipicephalus annulatus. Taxonomy (NCBI): domain Eukaryota; kingdom Metazoa; phylum Arthropoda; class Arachnida; order Ixodida; family Ixodidae; genus Rhipicephalus; species Rhipicephalus annulatus. The sequence continues at coordinate 205,485 of WOVY01010077.1, read as the reverse complement.
ATACATTCAGGACGTGCTGGCCTTCTGCCAAAATGCCGAAAGCGACATGACAGAAGGTGACAACGTCGGGAATGTCCTGAAAGGGATTGCCGACGACGCGTTCAGTCTCTTGTGCGAAGGCTGTTTCACTGTGGACGCGATCACCAAAGAGTGTCGTCAGTTAGAGCATGTGAAAATTCGGCGCAATCTGCAAACATTCGCCCGACTTCCAAACACCCCTGCAACATCGGCTTCCAAGGACCAGTCTGCACCACAACATCCGTCGCCGCCTGGAGACCTTTTTCCGACCGTCTGTCGCCGCCTGTTCATCGCGAATCGGGAGCAATGGCGCCCTCAGCGTTCTATTCGCGCAGTACCAATACCACTCCTGTTACTGTTCATCTTGCTCAAGCCATCGTGCGCCAGGAGCTTGAAAACATCGGAGTGCATTCTGTGTGCCATGTCACTTCACCCAGAGACAGCGAATGCCCTTTCGCGATGCCCTCCTCCAACCGGCGGTTTTCTCCACGTACCCGCCACCCAGGCTGAGTGGCGAACTGGAGATGACCGCCCTATGTGTTTCAGCTGCCACCGCGTTGGACATATTGCTCGTTACTGCCGCAACACATGGTCCTCGTTACCTCGAACAACGACCCATATGACGCGTTTCGACGGTACCGCCCCCACCTTTTCACCTGTAGAAGAGTCCAATGCCGTTGACCAAACTCGGAACGCTGGGTACAGCCGCTCGCCTTCCCCACGTGGGCACCACTCTCGTTCGGCGCCAATATGCCGTCCATCGTCACTTTCGCCGCAGCCACGGCGCTTCTCGTCCCCCGTGGTTTCTGGTCGCATCGTCTCGGTAAACTGAGAATTGCAGCCCCCGGAGGTGGTGCTGCATTCACTACTTCTGCAGGAAATCCTCTCTTCCATCCCACCAGACGAAGTGTATTAGACGTTGAAATAGACGGCGTACCTGTACAAGCACTTGTAGACACCGGCGCAAGCATTTCGTTCATGAGTTTAAGCCTACTCACACGTTTAAAGAAAGTTTTGACACCAGCGGCTGCACAAATGCTTCGTGTGGCCGATGGCGGCACGCCGATGGTTCTCGGTCTGTGCACTGCCCGCTTAAGTATAAGGGACCACAATACTTCTGTCATTTTAGCCGTGATTGACCACTGCCCTTAATGACGTTATCCTAGGCCTGGACCTATTGTGGAATCATTTTGCTCTTATCGATTGTGCTACCGGCGTCCTTCAGCTACAGCTGCCTCAGATAGTCACTAAACCCCACACTGCCCCACCGCGCCAGTGCTCTCTTCAGGATGTACGACTGTCGCCTCAGGCAGCCCCCTACGTCGTTTACACCGCACAGCCACAGGTTCCCGATTGTCAATATGTCCTCTTTCCTCTCTCCGACGTCCTTTCGAGCCACAACATTGCGATTCCCCATACGCTTGTGACTGTCACTGACAACTGTACCTCGCTCCCATTTCTCGATTTCAGCTTGTGCCCTCAAGGGCTTCCTCATGGCATGTTTTTGGCCATCGTATCTAATGCTGACGAATTCAAAATAGCGACTCTCACCACCGAGATTTATTTACTTCAGTCTTCTGTAGATAACAGCACCTGCAGTGTTCTGTGCCAGATCGTTTCTCGACGATGATTGCACTCGACCTCAATCCTGCGCAAGCCAACGACATCCATCGCCTTCTCGCGTCATATTCCAATATTTTCGATTTCTACGACAGACCTCTAGGGCAAACATCCAAGCTCAGCACCTCAGCACCGTAGAAACACTGGTGACGCCAGTTCCATTCGCCGACACCCCTATCGTGTCTCCCACACTGAGCACAGAGTTAACCAAGCGGAAGTTGATAAAATGCTCAACAAAGGTTTAATAGAACCATCAAGTAGTCCTTAGGCCTCCCCTTTTGTCCTTGTGAAGAAAAAGGACGGTACCTTGCGCTTCTGCGTTGACTATCGCCACCTCAACAAGGTCACGCGAAAAGACGTCTACCCGCTACTATGCATCGATGACGCGTTAGACTGATTGCATGGCGCTGCATACTTCTCGTCTATTGATCTTCAGTCCAGCTACTGGCAGATTTCTTTCGATGAGATGGATCGAGAAAAGATGGCCCTCTTTACACCAGATGGTTTATACCAGTTTATGGTCATGGCGTTTGGACTATGTAACGCCCCTGCCACATTCGAACGAATGATGGACTCTCTCCTGCGTGGTTGTAAGTGGTCTACTTGTCTGTGTTGTCTAGACGATGTGATAGTCTTTTCATTTACTTTCTATAGTCACCTGACCCATCTCGCTGCAATTCTCGCAGTCTTCAGAACAGCTGGGCTACAACTCAACTCCAGGAAATGCTGATTTGGCCGCCATCAAATTACCATTTTGGGCCATCTTGTAAACGCCGATGGCGTCCAACCAGATCCCGAAAAGATCCGCGCCGTCCATAGTTTTCCGGTGCCCCGTTCTACATCCGACATCCGGAACTTCATCGGCTTATGTTCCTACTTTCATCGTTTTGTGAAAAACTTCGTCGACGTTGCCAGGCCACTCACAGATTTGCTGAAGAAGGATAACACATTCTCATGGGGCTCTGAGCAGGCTGAAGCGTTCACCGCTCTCATCGGCTACTTGACTACGCCCCTCATACTTGCCCACTCTAATCCTTCTGCTGCCACAGAAGTTCGCACCGACACCAGTGGCCACGGTATTGGCGCAGATCTCGCTCAGCGGCACCACGTCAGACAGCTTGCGATAGCTTACGCCAGTCGCCTGCTTTCTCCCCTTGAGAGGAATTACTCCATCACCGAGAGAGTGTGTTTATGTTTAGTTTAGGCCGTCGCCAAGTTCCGGCCATATTTGTATGGTCGCATATTCTCAGTAATTACGAACCACCACGCCCTCTGCTGGCTGACTTCTATGAAGGACCCGACTAGACGTCTGGGTCGTTGGGCTCTGAGGCTCCAGGAATTTTCGTTTAGCGTCAGCTAGAAGTCTGGCCGTTTGCACAAAGACGCAGACTGTCTTTTTCGTCATCCGGTGCTTCCTCCTGATCACGTTGCGACTGGCCTGGAGAGCAGCGTAGTGGAGTTTACGGACATAGATAATATGCGCATTGAACAACGACGGGATGAGTCAGTGCGCACTATCATCGACGCCATCCAGTCTGGCAGCCATGACGCTGAATCTCATTTGTTCGTGCTGTATCAAGACATCCTCTACCGCCGCAACGTCAGCATTGAGGGCCCTGGGCTCCTGCTTGTCATTCCTCGTCTTCTACGGCCTGCCATAATTGAACAACATCACGACACACCAACAGCAGGACACTTCGGTGTTTCCCGCACATATGACCGCGTGCGACGTTGGTTTTTTTTCTAGCCAGGACTGCACCGCAGAATGTGTAAATATGTCGCCACTTGCGACCTCTGCCAGCACCGAACAAGACCTTTGCTGCCAGCTGGAAATCTTCACCCAATTGAATCCCCCTCTGAACCATTTCATCGCGTGGGACTCGACCTTCTTGGCCCTTTGCCGACGACGACGCTGGGAAATAAATGAATCGCCGTCGCCACAGATTACGCGACCTGTTACGCGATAACAAAGGCCATGCCAACCAGTTGCGTCACTGACGTCACGGATTTTCTTCTTCATGACGTCACCACGGTGCACCTCGACAGCTGCTTACGGACCGCGGCTGCTCTTTCTTGTCCAAAGTTGTCGACGACCTCCTTCGATCGCGTGCTACAGCTGTCTACTGCCTACCATCCACAAACTAATGGCCTAACTGAACGTCTCAACTGCACGCTCAAAGAGATACTTTCGATGAGCGTCTCCGAAGATCGTCGTGACTGCGACACCACAGTGGCCTATGTGACTTTCGCATATAATTGCTCTTGACATGACACCACGGGATTCTCACCTTTTTTTGTTTTGTATGGTCGCGACCCCATATTATCATTTGAAACCACCTTATCTCTCAAGCCATCTGCTTCTGAGTACGCTCGCGAAGCCATTGATCGGGCTCACATGGCTCGTCAAGTTGCCCAGTATCGTCTCACCTGGTCACAGAATATGCAAAAAGCCCGCTACGACCACCGGCATCGTAATACAACGTTTGCCCCAGGGAACTGCGGGCTCCTCTGGACACTGTGTCGCCGAGTAGGTCTCTCCGAAAAAACTTTTGTCCCGATACGCAGGGCCTATTTAGTCTTATGTCAACTTAGCGACATCAACTACGAGATAGTGTCATTGCACTCCAATACGTCACCAAGTTCGTCACTTGTTGACATTGTCCATGTTTCGCGCATGAAACCTTACTTCAGTCGCACTTCTCCGGGCTCGCGCCGAGACGGCGTTCTAGTGCACGTGGGTTACCTGCTACGGAAACAAAGTAAAGGAAGAGGAAGGACACAATCAGCTCAGAGGCGCGCAAGTGTGCCAATCAGCCATTGTGACTCTTGCCTGTGGCTTTTCCTCGGTACAACCATTTTGTACAGAAGTGACTGTCCCCGTAACCATATTGAGGCTTCAAAAAATTGTCAGATTGCACGTACAGTGGGAATCGATGATAGGCGAAGTACGAAAGAAAAATGTTGATATGTCACTTTCAAATCAGCACAACTTTACGAGGTGTTCGTATATGATGTTGTACATGTCTTTCGTGTCATGATTATTATGTTTGGACTTGTCGTTTACCTTCGTCATCTATTCACGTCACGTGATAAAAACTTTGGTATATGTGTAGCTAGCGAAACGGCCGCGAGCAAGCTATGAGCGTGGTATGTTGTTCTGTTCTTACGTGACACGGGTATCATATTTATTATATTTGCAGCAGTCATATTTCGTCATCCATTGACATCACGTAATACCGAGTTTGGTGCATGTGAAGCTAGGGAAACGACCGCGAGCACATCATGAGTTTGGTAGGTAGTCATGTTGTTACATGACACACGTGTCATGACTTTCATGTTATGGCCTGTGTTTGTGTTCGCCATGCAATCATGTCATACCATACCAGTTCTGCAACATGCCATGTGAAGGAAACCGCTGCAAGAGTTGCTGGACGATGAAATGGAAATCATGACATATATGACATACATGTCATGACTTTCATGTTATGACTATTCAAATAAGCTCTTCGTACAGTCATGTTATGTCTTGTCAAGTTTGATATCAATACCGTTATCGAAACGGCCAGGAGAGATAAAAGTCATAGGCGGCTAGATAGATAGATAGATAGATAGATAGATTCAAGGTCGCCAAAGTTCGCTAAGAAAAGCTTCGCATTTAAAACATAAAAAAGAACAGCGCATTTCCAATGATGTTTTTAAGGGAACGATTACGACCGCGGAGCAAAAAAGTTAATTAGGGGTTCCAATATTGCTGCGAATCGACGCGGAATCGTGCCGTGATCAGGAAAGTCTTGTTACATGTAAGCGGCCCCGCCGCGGTGGTATAGTGGCGAAGGTACCCGGCTGCCGTCCCGTAGTTCGCGGGATCGAATTCCGGCTGAAGTGGCTGTATTTGCTGCGATGAAGGTGGAAATGCTGTAGGCCCGTGTGCTCAGATTTGGGTGCACGTTAAAGAACCCCAGGCACTCGAAATTTCCGAGCCCTCCATTGCGGCTTCTCTCATAATCATATGGTGGTTTTGGTACGTTAGGCCCTATATATCAATCAGTATGTAATCTAAAGGGTGTGTGGTTGTTTGCTGATACCGCATGCATTTGCAATGCTGCGTGTTAGATTTTATTGTGTACTTATAATATTCATTTAGGTACACGCTTTTTTAGGTACAATCCCTATCTTCTGTGCACGTGCATGCTTTCCAGAGGTTATTAATCATGAATGATATCGATCGAAGGTCCCGTTTTCTTTTTTTTATTATTCAACCGCTTTTATTCAAATGCGTAACGCAGCCAAGAAAGGCACACAGGAAACTATATTTATAGGCTTCGACTGACGTGTGGAAACTATGAATATAGTCGACTACCGAAAAGATTACGCATTCTTACCTTCAAGAACATCCACATAAAACTGGAGACAACCCTATTTGAACTTCGCATTACCCAAAATACCCTAATGTCCCAAAACGAGCGCTCAAAAAAAGGGCGCGCCGCCAAATTCTCGTGAGGAAGCGCCGAGAGGTCAACAATAGAAAAAAGAAAACAAGCATCCAAAGACTCCCCGGGCGCGCATCCCTCTCCCCTCGGAAGCGTGGTTTCGCCGACGAACCTCCTCTCATCGGCGCCCGAGCAAGCCCTGGAGCGTTCTAGATGGAAAGGGGCGTGGTGATGCAGGGTTGCGTCATCCATCGCGGACAGCCCTCGTACCACTCGCCTTTTCCCCAGCTTTCGCTTCGTATCGCGCCGACGAAATGATGGGAGCTTTCTGGAATCTCGCGCGGAAGGTATTTAACCGAGCAGCAGAGATGGGAGATCAGCAGAAGAAGGAAGTTAACGCCAGAGTGCGTAGGGTATCCCGCCGCGTCTGTCAGTGAAGGTTTTGTTCTTAGTGACAAAGCAGGAGAAGAAGAAAGTATGCACCAGAGTGCGTAGGGTGTTCCGCCTTGTGGGCAAAGCCTTTTGCCTTCCGTGACAAAGGAGGAGAAGAGGAGGATTTCCACCTGAGGGGCGACGACTCGAGCTACAGGCAAGAGTGTGTGTCTACCGCTATTGAGCGAAGACGCGTGGCAACAGCTGCGAGTGTGAGGCCGACGTGTTTCCGGCGAAGAAGTTTGAAGCTTGGAGAGCGGCCAAGTGAAGACGCGAGGTTTCCTGGAGGAGAAACTTCGGGGGCAGTGGAACAACAACAACGCTGGACTTTGAGTGAGTGATTCTCGGAAAAGTATCATCCAGACTTTGTTCCTAGAAGTTAGGACTGAATAGGTTTTCTATCTCTTTAGTCTTCAAGTGTCTTCGTTGTTCAATGCATGCGACTGCATTGTAGTGCGTATTGTTGTCTGTGTCCGTTGTTTCGAGTGTGGCTGATTGTACTGTGTAGTACATAGTTTGATTGGTGACATATTGTACTCAACTATTGTGGAGTGTGCGTACTTGTATATTGTTTTTGATCTGCCATTATTGAGAATATAATTTTGTTTTGTTTATCACCTCTCGGCTCTGACTTGTTCTTTGGGCCACAGCCGGCGTCCGCTGGCGCGCCAAATAGGACCACTTCTAAATTGTCTACGCTTCCGTGGTGCGGTCCGGGGGGCCGATACTTCGGCCCTTGGAATTAGCCCGGCGATCGCCTCCCCAATTAACGGGACGAGTGACAATTAATCTGGCGTGCGCGACAGGACCTTGTGGTGCACAGTGTGTCCAAAGTAGTGAGAAAGAGCCTCGAGTTGTTGATAGGGCTATCGGAACGATTTTGTGTGTTGCTCAGTTTTCTCGTTAACGAGTGCAGGAGAGTGTTCCAATATACTGAGTTAAGCAGATATTTTTGGCACGCGGCAAGGTTTTATTTGCGAGACACAATGAATCTCGAAAAGTTAGTCGCTCTTGGTGGGAAGATGAGTCTTTCTGGCACCGAACTAAGGAAGTGGGTAAGCCAGAAGGAGAAAGAGGCAGGGAGAGACTGAGGTTGGCAGCTGAGAGAGCGAAACAAGAAAGAGAGCAGCAATTGAAGTTGGTGCTAGAGAGAGAAAAGTTGGCAGCTGAAAGGGCGAAAGAAGAAAGAGAAGCAAAGGAGCGACAGCTGAAACAAGAAAGAGAAGCAAAGGAGCGACAGCTGAAAGAAGAAAGAGAGGCAAAGGAGCGACAGCTGAAAGAAGAAACAGAAGCGGAGATGGCTGAAAGGGAACGGCAGCAGCAGCACGAGCTGGAACTCGAGCGGCTTCGTTTGCAACAGCGAAGTGAAACTCCGGTCCAAGCTAGAGTTAAAAGCAGCGAACGGCAAGATCAAGGCTTCCCCTTGAACCCAAGCAAGCTGCTCGTAGCGTTTGATGAAAGGAAGGACGACCTTGACGCGTACCTTCACAGATTTGAGACAATTGCAAGGAGCCACAATTGGCCGGAACATCAATGGGCAACTGCTTTGAGTACTCGCTTGAGTGGTGAAGCGCTCAGTGTGTACGGTAGGCTGACGCCAACCGATGCAGCCAACTATGCAAAGGTGAAAGCTGCTTTGCTGAAGCGATTTAGATTTACTGTGGAAGGATTCCAGGACAGATTTCGGACAGGTAAGACAGCTGATGGTGAGACGGCTACGCAACATGCCACCCGACTTTGCCATTATTCCGACAGATGGATTGAACTTTCAGGGACAGGGCAGGAGTACGATGACCTTAGAGAGCTCCTAATTAGAGAACAATTTCTTACTAGTTGCCACCCGAGCCTGTCGCTGTACTTGAAAGAGAGGAGAGCTAAGTCACTAGAAGACATGCTTGAATTAGCTGATCAATTATTGGAAGCGCAAGCTGGCACAAATTTAGCCAAAGTCAAGAAGGAGTGTCCCGAAGATTCAAAGAAATCAGCACCAGAAAAAAAGAAGCGTGCACCGGAGAGCATTCAGCGATGTTTTCTGTGTAACCGAGTGGGTCACCGCGTTAACAACTGTCGAACTAACTTCACGAGCCCTACGGTTGTAAAATGTTTCAAGTGTGGTCAGACTCGGCACAAAGCAGACGCATGTCGTAACGGAGCGAGTCAAACTCACCAGGTATCCTGTGTGCTAGCAGCCCTGAAATTCGATGATAATGCCGTCACCGACGGATTCGTAGAGTGGAAAAATGGGGAGAAACTTGATATTGTGGGTGCCGTAATGACAAAACAGCCAACCGGTGTCACGAAGGGAATGCCAACGCTGCCTGGAAAAGTTGCGGGCAAGAAGATTACGGTGTTAAGAGACACCGGTAGCTCTACTGTTATCATGCGGAGAAATTTCGTACGGGAAAGTGAGTTAACAGGCAAAACGAAACCAGTTTGCCTAATTGACAGTACGGTTTGGATGCTTCCCGAAGCAGAAATGGAGGTTGAAACCCCGTACTTCAGTGTGAAGGTTGCTGCTCTATGCATGACGACCCCCCTGTACGACCTCGTCATCGGAAACATCGACGGGGCGCGAGGGCCGAATGATCCAGAACGTTTGGGAAAAGACCCTAAGATAGAGCCCCCGCCGACACAAGGACCGCGAGATACAGCCGAGAAAAACCCCGGGAAGGATTTCACTCGAGCCCCAGGTGAAGCCCGGGTGTAAGAGACAGTGAATGAACAGATGATCGTGTTGAACGAGTTCACGTGCTGGGCAGCTGGACTTACGTCGGCACGACCTCAACCGACCGACAGTGTTAAAGTGATGGAGTCGGCCAGCCGGGCCCAAAGTCGTGACATGAACAAGAGTGATTGATTGATATTTGGGGTTTAACGTACCAAAACCACTATATGATTATGAGAGACGCCGTAGTGAAGGGCTCCGGAAATTTAGACCACCTGGGATTCTTTAACGTGCACCCAAATCTGAGCACACGGGCCTAGAACATTTCCGCCTCCATCGGAAATGCAGCCGCCGCAGCCGGGATTGGAACCCGCGCCTTGCGGGTCAGCAGCCGAGTACCTTAGCCACTAGACCACCGCGTCGGGGCAAGACATGAATAAGCGGGTGACAGTATCGGTTGAACGTTATGACCCGTTAACGGTGTCGGAAGTGAAAACGATGGCTGAGACGCCGCCTCAGATACCGTCGTTGGAAAGGGCTCGCCGGAACAGAACAAGGAAAAACGAGAAGAGATTGAGCGAGCACCACAAGAAAGGGCGCAAGCGCCCCTCAAGGTACACAGGATAGGTGCTGAGGTGGAATCGGAATGTGCTTGGCAGGGCTGAGTGCCATATGCTGTGTTAATGTTCTTGTTATCCTGTGTCACAAGTGTATGTCGAGCGAGTCAAAATGTTTGTTACGGTGATGTGATGTATAGTATTGTACAAATGTATAAAGACAGAACTTTGTACATTTGTATTGTTTGGAATATGGGATGGAGTGTTTTACTCATGTACCGAGGAATGACAAGCTCCTGCTTGTCATTCCTCGTCTTCTACGGCCTGCCATAATTGAACAACATCACGACACTCCAACAGCTGGACACTTCGGTGTTTCCCGCACATACGACCGCGTGCGACGTCGGTTTTTTTTCTAGCCAGGACTGCACCGCAGAATGTGTAAATATGTCGCCACTTGCGACCTCTGCCAGCACCGAACAAGACCTTTGCTGCCAGCTGGAAATCTTCACCCAATTGAATCCCCCTCTGAACCATTTCATCGCGTGGGACTCGACCTTCTTGGGCCTTTGCCGACGACGACGCTGGGAAATAAATGAATTGCCGTAGCCACAGATTACGCGACCTGTCACGCGATAACAAAGGCCATGCCAACCAGTTGCGTCACTGACGTCACGGATTTTCTTCTTCATGACGTCACCACGGTGCACCTCGACAGCTGCTTACGGACCGCGGCTGCTCTTTCTTGTCCAAAGTTGTCGACGACCTCCTTCGATCGCGTGCTACAGCTGTCTACTGCCTACCATCCACAAACTAATGCCCTACTGAACGTCTCAACTGCACGCTCAAAGAGATACTTTCGATGTACGTCTCCGAAGATCGTCGTGACTGCGACACCACAGTGGCCTATGTGACTTTCGCATATAATTGCTCTTGACATGACACCACGGGATTCTCACCTTTTTTTGTTTTGTATGGTCGCGACCCCATATTATCATTTGAAACCACCTTACCTCTCAAGCCATCTGCTTCTGAGTACGCTCGCGAAGCCATTGATCGGGCTCACATTGCTCGTCAAGTTGCCCAGTATCGTCTCACCTGGTCACAGAATATGCAAAAAGCCCGCTACGACCACCGGCATCGTAATATAACGTTTGCCCCAGGGAACTGCGTGCTCCTCTGGACACTGTGTCGCCGAGTAGGTCTCTCCGAAAAAACTTTTGTCCCGATACGCAGGACCCTATTTAGTCTTATGTCAACTTAGCGACATCAACTACGAGATAGTGTCAATGCACTCCAATACGTCACCAAGTTCGTCACTTGTTGACATTGTCCATGTTTCGCGCATGAAACCTTACTTCAGTCGCAGTTCTCCGGGCTCGCGCCGAGACGGCGTTCTAGTGCACGTGGGTTACCTGCTACGGAAACAAAGTAAAGGAAGAGGAAGGACACAATCAGCTCAGAGGCGCGCGAGTGTGCCAATCAGCCATTGTGACTCTTGCCTGTGGCTTTTCCTCGGTACAACCATTTTGTACAGAAGTGACTGTGCCCGTAACCATATCGAGGCTTCAAAAAATTGTCAGATTGCACGTACAGTGGGAATCGATGATAGGCGAAGTACGAAAGAAAAATGTGGATATGTCACTTTCAAATCAGCACAACTTTACGAGGTGTTGGTATATGATGTTGTACATGTCTTTCGTGTCATGATTATTATGTTTGAACTTGTCGTTTACCTTCGTCATCTATTCACGTCACGTGATAAAAACTTTGGTATATATGTAGCTAGCGAAACAGCCGCGAGCAAGCTATGAGCGTGGTATGTTGTTCTGTTCTTACGTGACACGGGTATCATATTTATTATATTTGCACCAGTCATATTTCGTCATCCAATGACATCACGTAATACCGAGTTTGGTACATGTGAAGCTAGGGAAACGACCGCGAGCACATCATGAGTTTGGTAGGTAGTCATGTTGTTACATGACACATGTGTCATGACTTTCATGTTATGGCCTGTGTTTGTGTTCGCCATGCAATCATGTCATACCATACAAGTTTTGCAACATGCCATGTGAAGGAAACCGCTGCAAGAGTTGCTGGACGATGATATGAAAATCATGACATATATGACATACATGTCATGACTTTCATGTTATGACTATTCAAATAAGCTCTTCGTACAGTCATGTTATGTCTTATCAAGTTTGATATCGATACCGTTATCGAAACGGCCAGGAGAGATAAAAGTCATAGGCGGCTAGATAGATAGATAGATTGATAGATAGATAGATAGATTCAAGGTCGCCGAAGCTCGCTAAGAAAAGCTTCGCATTTAAAACATAAAAAAGAACAGCGCATTTCCAATGATGTTTTTAAGGGAACGATTACGACAGCGGAAGAAAAAAGTTAATTAGGGGTTCCAATATTGCTGTGAATCGACGCGGAATCGTGCCGTGATCAGGAAAGTCTTGTTACATGTAAGCGGCCCCGCCGCGGTGGTCTAGTGGCGAAGGTACCCGGCTGCCGTCCCGTATTTCGCGGGATCAAATTCCGGCTGAAGTGGCTGTATTTGCTGCGATGAAGGCAGAAATGCTGTAGGCCCGTGTGCTCAGATTTGGGTGCACGTTAAAGAACCCCAGGCACTCGAAATTTCCGAGCCCTCCATTGCGGCTTCTCTCATAATCATATGGTGGTTTTGGTACGTTAGGCCCCACATATCAATCAGTATGTAATCTAAAGGGTGTGTGGTTGTTTGCTGATACCGCATGCATTTGCAATGCTGCGTGTTAGATTTTATCGTGTACTTATAATATTCATTTAGGTACACGATTTTTTAGGTACAATCCCTATCTTCTGTGCACGTGCATGCTTTCCAGAGGTTATTAATCATGAATGATATCGATCGAAGGTCCCGTTTTCTTTTTTTTATTATTCAACCGCTTTTATTCAAATGCGTAACGCAGCCAAGAAAGGCACACAGGAAACTATATTTATAGGCTTCGACTGACGTGTGGAAACTATAAATATAGTCGACTACCGAAAAGATTACGCATTCTTACCTTCAAGAACATCCACATAAAACTGGAGACAACCCTATTTGAACTTCGCATTACCCAAAATACCCTAATGTCCCGAAACGAGCGCTCAAAAAAAGGGCGCGCCGCCAAATTCTCGCGACGAAGCGCCGAGAGGTCAACAATAGAAAAAAGAAAACAAGCATCCAAAGACTCCCCGGGCGCGCATCCCTCTCCCCTCGGAAGCGTGGTTTCGCCGACGAACCTCCTCTCATCGGCGCCCGAGCAAGCCCTGGAACGTTCTAATGGAAAGGGGCGTGGTGATGCAGGGTTGCGTCATCCATCGCGGACAGCCCTCGTACCGTCTCGCCTTTTCCCCAGCTTTCGCTTCGTATCGCGCCGACGAAATGATGGGAGCTTTCTGGAATCTCGCGCGGAAGGTATTTAACCGAGCAGCAGAGATGGGAGATCAGCAGAAGAAGGAAGTTAACGCCAGAGTGCATAGGGTATCCCGCCGCGTCTCTCAGTGAAGGTTTTGTTCTTAGTGACAAAGCAGGAGAAGAAGAAAGTATGCACCAGAGTGCGTAGGGTGTTCCGCCTTGTGGGCAAAGCCTTTTGCCTTCCGTGACAAAGGAGGAGAACAGGAGGATTTCCACCTGAGGGGCGACGACTCGAGCTACAGGCAAGAATGTGTGTCTACCACTATTGAGCGAAGACGCGTGGCAACAGCTGCGAGTGTGAGGCCGACGTGTTTCCGGCGAAGAAGTTTGAAGCTTGGAGAGCGGCCAAGTGAAGACGCGAGGTTTCCTGGAGGAGAAACTTCGGGGGCAGTGGAACGAACACAACGCTGGACTTGGAGTGAGTGATTCTCAGAAAAGTATCATCCAGACTTTGTTCCAAGAACTTAGGACTGAATAGGTTTTCTATCTCTTTAGTCTTCAAGTGTCTTCGTTGTTCAATGCATGCGACTGCATTGTAGTGCGTATTGTTGTCTGTGTCCGTTGTTTCGAGTGTGGCTGATTGTACTGTGTAGTACATTGTTTGATTGGTGACATATTGTACTCAACTATTGTGGAGTGTGCGTACTTGTATATTGTTTTTGTTCTGCCATTATTGAGAATATAATTTTGTTTTGTTTATCACCTCTCGGCTCTGACTTGTTCTTTGGGCCACAGCCGGCGTCCGCTGGCGCGCCAAATAGGACCACTTCTAAATTGTCCACGCTTCCGTGGTGCGGTCCGGGGGGCCGATACTTCGGCCCTTGGAATTAGCCCGGCGATCGCCTCCCCAATTAACGGGACGAGTGACAATTAATCTGGCGTGCGCGACAGGACCTTGTGGTGCACAGTGTGTCCAAAGTAGTGAGAAAGAGCCTCGAGTTGTTGATAGGGCTATCGGAACGATTTTGTGTGTTGCTCAGTTTTCTCGTTAACGAGTGCAGGAGAGTGTTCCAATATACTGAGTTAAGCAGATATTTTTGGCACGCGGCAAGGTTTTATTTGCGAGACACAATGAATCTCGAAAAGTTAGTCGCTCTTGGTGGGAAGATGGGTCTTTCTGGCACCGAACTAAGGAAGTGGGTAAGCCAGAAGGAGAAAGAGGCGGGGGAGAGACTGAGGTTGGCAGAACTAAGGAAGTGGGTAAGCCAGAAGGAGAAAGAGGCGGGGGAGAGACTGAGGTTGGCAGCTGAGAGAGCGAAACAAGAAAGAGAGCAGCAATTGAAGTTGGTGCTGGAGAGAGAAAAGTTGGCAGCTGAAAGGGCGAAAGAAGAAAGAGAAGCAAAGGAGCGACAGCTGAAACAAGAAAGAGAAGCAAAGGAGCGACAGCTGAAAGAAGAAAGAGAGGCAAAGGAGCGACAGCTGAAAGAAGAAACAGAAGCGGAGATGGCTGAAAGGGAACGGCAGCAGCAGCACGAGCTGGAACTCGAGCGGCTCCGTTTGCAACAGCGAAGTGAAACTCCGGTCCAAGCTAGAGTTGAAAGCAGCGAATGGCAAGATCAAGGCTTCCCCTTGAACCCAAGCAAGCTGCTCCTAGCGTTTGATGAAAGGAAGGACGACCTTGACGCGTACCTTCACAGATTTGAGACAATTGCAAGGAGCCACAATTGGCCGGAACATCAATGGGCAACTGCTTTGAGTACTCGCTTGAGTGGTGAAGCGCTCAGTGTGTACGGTAGGCTGACGCCAACCGATGCAGCCAACTATGCAAAGGTGAAAGCTGCTTTGCTGAAGCGATTTAGATTTACTGTGGAAGGATTCCAGGACAGATTTCGGACAGGTAAGACAGCTGATGGTGAGACGGCTACGCAACATGCCACCCGACTTTGCCATTATTTCGACAGATGGATTGAACTTTCAGGGACAGCGCAGGAGTACGATGAGCTTAGAGAGCTCCTAATTAGAGAACAATTTCTTACTAGTTGCCACCCAAGCCTGTCGCTGTACTTGAAAGAGAGGAGAGCTAAGTCACTAGAAGACATGCTTGAATTAGCTGATCAATTATTGGAAGCGCAAGCTGGCACAAATTTAGCCAAAGTCAAGAAGGAGTGTCCCGAAGATTCAAAGAAATCAGCACCAGAACAAAAGAAGCGTGCACCGGAGAGCATTCAGCGATGTTTTCTGTGTAACCGAGTGGGTCACCGCGTTAACAACTGTCGAACTAACTTCACGAGCCCTACGGTTGTAAAACGTTTCAAGTGTGGTCAGACTCGGCACAAAGCAGACGCATGTCGTAACGGAGCGAGTCAAACTCACCAGGTATCCTGTGTGCTAGCAGCCCCGAAATCCGATGATAATGCCATCACCGACGGATTCGTAGAGTGGAAAATTGGGGAGAAACTTGATATTGTGAGTTCCGTAATGACAAAACAGCCAACCGGTGTCACGAAGGGAATGCCAACGCTGCCTGCTAAAGTTGCGGGCAAGAAGATTACGGTGTTAAGAGACACCGGTAGCTCTACTGTTCTCGTGCGGAGAAATTTCGTACGGGAAAGTGAGTTAACAGGCAAAACGAAACCAGTTTGCCTAACTGACAGTACGGTTTGGATGCTTCCCGAAGCAGAAATGGAGGTTGAAACCCCGTACTTCAGTGTGAAGGTTGCTGCTCTATGCATGACGACCCCCCTGTACGACCTCGTCATCGGAAACATCGACGGGGCGCGAGGGCCGAATGATCCAGAACGTTTGGGAAAAGACCCTAAGATAGAGCCCCCGCCGACACAAGGACCGCGAGATACAGCCGAGAAAAACCCCGGGAAGGATTTCACTTGAGCCCCAGGCGAAGCCCGGGTGCAAGAGACAGTGAATGAACAGATGATCGTGTTGAACGAGTTCACGTGCTGGGCAGCTGGACTTACGTCGGCACGACCTCAACCGACCGACAGTGTTAAAGTGATAGAGTCGGCCAGCCTGGCCCAATGTCGTGGCATGAACAAGATTGATTGATTGATATGTGGGGTTTAACATACCAAAACCACTATATGATTATGAGAGACGCCGTAGTGGAGGGCTCCGGAAATTTAGACCACCTGAGATTCTTTAACGTGCACCCAAATCTGAGCACACGGGCCTAGAACATTTCCGCCTCCATCGGAAATGCAGCCGCCGCAGCCGGGATTGGAACCCGCGCCTTGCGGGTCAGCAGCCGAGTACCTTAGCCACTAGACCACCGCGTCGGGGCATGACATGAATAAGCGGGTGACAGTATCGGTTGAACGTTATGACCCGTTAACGGTGTCGGAAGTGAAAACGATGGCTGAGACGCCGCCTCAGATACCGTCGTTGGAAAGGGCTCGCCGGAACAGAACAAGGAAAAACGAGAAGAGATTGATCGAGCACCACAAGAAAGGGCGCAAGCGCCCCTCAAGGTACACGGTATAGGTGCTGAGGTGGAATCGGAATGTGCTTGGCAGGGCTGAGTGCCATATGCTGTGTTAATGTTCTTGTTATCCTGTGTCACAAGTGTATGTCGAGCGAGTCAAAATGTATGTTACGGTGATGTGATGTATAGTATTAAACAAATGTATAAAGACAGAAATTTGTACATTTGTATTGTTTGGAATATGAGATGGAGTGTTGTACTCATGTACCTGTGGCTATATTCATGTGTTGTGTGATTGAATTACAATGTACAATTGTATTAGTGATCTATTGTGAATGTGACGTGTCATGAGCGACGGACTATGTTACAGTCTTTGAGAGTATGTGGACTGTTCGCGCTCGTTTCTGTTGTTTTGAATATTATGAGATAATATTCCTAAACTGGGGGGCAGTGTCACAAAACGAGCGCTCAAAAAAGGGCGCGCCGCCTAATTCTCGCGCGAAGCGCCGAGAGGTCAACGATAAAAAAAGAAAACAAGCATCCAAAGATTCCCCGGGAGCGCGTCCTTCTCCCCTCAGAAGCGTGGGTTCGCCGACAAACCTCCTTTCATCAGCGCTCGAGCAAGCCCTGGAACGTTCTAGATGGAAAGGGGCGTGGTAATGCAGGGTTGTGTCATCCGTCGCAGACGGCCCTCGTACCGTCTCGCCTTTTCCCCAGCTTTCGCTGCGTATCGCGCCGACGAAATGATGAGAACTTTCTGGAATCTCGCGCGGAAAGTATTTAACCGAGCAGCAGAGATGAGAGATCAGCATAAGAAGGAAGTTAACGCTAGAGTGCGTAGGGTATCCCGCCGCGTCTGTCGGTGAAGGTTTTGTCCTTAGTGACAAAGCAGGAGAAGAAAGTATCCGCCAGAGTGCGTAGGGTGTTCCGCCTTGTAGGCGAAGCCTTTTGTCTTCCGTGACAAAGGAGGAGAAGAGGAAGATTTTCACTTGAGGGGTGACGACTCGAGCTACAGGCAAGAGTGTGTGTCTACCGCTATCGAGCGAAGACGCGTGGCAACAGCTGCGAGTATGAAGCCGACGTGTTTCCGGCGAAGAAGTTTGAAGCTTGGAGAGCGGCCAAGTGAAGACGCGAGGTTTCCTGGACGAGAAACTTCGGGGGAGCGGAACCACAACAACGCTGGACTTTGAGGGAGGGATTCTCGGAAGAGTATCATCCAGACTTTTGTTCCAAAAACTTTGGACTGAATAGGTTTTCTATCTCTTTAGTCTTTAAGTGTTTTGGTTGTTCAATGCACGCCACTGTATTGTAGTGCGTATTGTTGTCTGTGTCCGTTGTTTTGAGTGTGGCTGATTGTACTGTGTAGTACGTTGTTTGATTGGTGACATATTGTACTCAACTATTGTGGAGTGTGCATACTTGTGTATTGTTTTTGATCTGCCAATATTGAGAATATAAGTTTGTTTTGTTTATCAACTCTCGGCTCTGACTTGTTCTTTGGGTCACAGCTGGCGTCCGCTGCCGAGCCGAATAGGACCACTTCTAAATTGTCCACGCTTTCGTGGTGCGGTCCGAGGGGCCGATACTTCGGCCCTTGGAATTAGCCCGGCGATTGCCTCCCCAATTAACGGGACGAGTGACACCTAATATAAAACGATTATGTAAACATCACTTTAAAGATGTCAAAGTGTGCTCCGCATAAATGATCACTAACATTTGCCGCGGTTTATTCACTTCAGGTCCAAACACTCGTCACTTGAAAAAAAAGCTATGGCAATTCCCCCATTTATAGGAATCGATATAACACGTAAATGAAACGTGTCTTTACAAGGCTAGTTGATCATTTATATTGCATTCTTTGAGTAACAGCAACAAATTTCATTGTCACTTTAGGAATGGCGATTACCTAGAAACATTCCGCGCACTCTTTAAGCAGAAAGCACGCAGGCAATCAGAATACATGGGACGATAGCGGACTAATAACTGTGACTGTTCGACACCTAAAGCGTTCCGTTCAAACAGAAAGACAGATGCACAAAATGAGCGCACAGGTAAACACAGGACAAGCGCGATCAACTGTCACAATTCTTTCTGCGTCGCGTGTTAGCAGCGTATTACTTTCGTAAACGTGGCCGTGGTTTCGTCCTCTCCCGAATGACGAGTCTGATAAGTGCACGTAGAAGAGACCGCGCCCCGCGGAGGCGACGATATTTAGCGCGCCCAACGCGAGCCTGTCGCGCCATCTCGTCACTGATAACACAAACGCGCTAAAGTTTCGAAGCTCTGTAGAGTGCCAAACTATGTATAATGTATAGAAATGGCTTTTCCGTTAGCGTGCCAAACAACACAAGCTCTGTGGCGTAGTGGTTAGCGCCGAGCGCTGAGAATTGATTTCATGCGAAATGTATGTTTTTTCTTATTGCGATAGCAATTATATAGACACTCTTCACTGAATTTTGCCGCTGGCGTCGTCGTCCACATAGGCGTCACCGTCACTCACCATTTTTGTATGCTTGTCTACATATATGTAAACTCAAGACAGAAAAATAATCGAGAAAAAAACTCCGGCACGAGGCATCTACTGTGGGTCCTTCGAATCGAGAGTGCAAAGCGTTAACCACTAAGCCACCGAGGTGTACCCCCTTTTATATTCAAATGGCGAGCTATTGATATCTACCACTAGCCGCTGCTGGCGGGTATCTCGTAAGGGAACTATTGTGTTTTCAGAATTATCAGCAGATTTACGCAATGAGCGCACGGCGGCTCTAATCTACTACGCGTTTTTTGCCCCGCGGAGAGGAGGATGGTGGACGCTCACTTGCGCGCTCTTATCTCGACGTGAGAGGATTGTACATTTTGGCTGGCTTTTGGCTTTCACTAGAACGATTCTGTTGTAGTTACCGGGCGCACAGAGGTCACTGCAATCATTGCATAGTCCCCGTTTGCAAAAAGGGTGCGCTTTTCCAACACAGTGAAGCAACAACTGAGACTCTTATTCGCGTTCATCTTTCACTGTGAGTACGTTTCGTGCGTCGTTTGTGGGTGAAAACGTGGGGCACGTTTCGACCTGCTTGTGACTCTGCGCGTGACTTTCCAATTTGTTGCTATCACATTCAGTGCTTCGCCTTTGTGGCAAAGCTGTGACTTTTTTGCAATCTCTTATTATGTGTTTTTAACGTTATTTAACGTCAGTATGTCAGCGGAGCCGAGATAAACCTTGGCATGAAACACTGTTGTGTTAAAACGCCGGTACAATGAACAGATGATGTAAGAAGATAAACTTATTCTGCCTTGGAAATGCGCCGATACTCCTATGCTTCAGCTTTTTTCTGGGATGACCAATTAGCTCCAATGAAAGAATGTGCGCAGTGTAC
Organism: Rhipicephalus annulatus; assembly: GCA_013436015.1. NCBI lineage: Eukaryota > Metazoa > Arthropoda > Arachnida > Ixodida > Ixodidae > Rhipicephalus > Rhipicephalus annulatus. The sequence continues at coordinate 185,553 of WOVY01010077.1, read as the reverse complement.
ACGTGAAAAAGTGAACTCGTTCCTTCTTCGGAGAGCAGTAGAAGCATTCATACACCTGCCAAAACCTTAGAAACACAATTATTAGCGATGGTGAATTATTAGTCAGAGATAAATGCAATCCACACGTTCAGGCACATATTTTTAAGAAAGATGTAAACCAAAAGCGTAGTGATCTCGATTGTAGCTTCTGTTTTATTTTTTTATTTATATTAGTCACAATATCTAAAGAAAGGCTTCGTTAGAGCCGGTTATTTTAACCCTACGAACGAGAAAAATTAAGAATAAAAGTAGAAAACACTAATCAGAGGCACTATCAACATACCGTATACACTATAATGCTTATAATGCATGAATGAGCACGACATCTTCTACAGCCGAGGAGCTTGTAGCAGAATCACAAGCTACGAAATTCATTGTTGAAAGCCAGCAAAGGCAGATGTGGTTCAGCTCCCCCGCTTGTTCGTACAGCGATGCAAATAAACACACCATGGTACCCTTTTGAAATAAGTCATTTCGAAATATCAACTGTTGCCTCACTGCAGAAAACATATTATGAGCATTTGACGTGAATTCAGTTACGCTACGATAACGGTGAGTGAGAGATCTCAAAAAAAAAAACGACGTGTGTTTATGGACCCTAAAAAAGTTCTACTATGCGACTCTATTTTAGTAGGTTTCGATATGATCCGCTTTGAAAATGGCTGCGCAAAGGGCTCATCGACGGCGGAAGAAAGAGCAGCATTCACATGCACGCCGCTGTGCACCTTGAAACGCTCGTCCCGAAATGAGATCTTCACGAAACTGCTCACCGCCGGCTCACGGAAAGTTCCGGTAGTTCGTTTTTTTTCAGTCCTTTTCCTCGCATGAACAGAACGCGTAGGTTTCACTCGATACCCGCGGGAATTGGGCGCGGTGCCGCGATCTTGCGTGGCCGCTTTCCAAAAAGTTCCATTCACAATGCAATCCGGGAGGGGCCAAGGCAGCGTCGAATTGCTGTACCGCTGTAGCTTCATCGTTCGCAGTGTACGAAGAGTCCCCTGAACGATCTATTTCCACAAAACCCTTCGTTCTGTCCTGCTTTCATTGAATTTCTTTTTATCCGTGATGGCGTGCATCAAGAACGCTCATAATATGATACTTCTCCTGCGAGCGATTCCGAGACTTTCAGTCGAGCGTGCGTCGATAGTGTTGCCGCGCGTTCAGCTTTACTGCACCCAATCGGAACACGCTCCACCGGCATCTGTTATAGGGCGGAAGTGCTTTCGTAGATCCCGTATGGGGCCTCACATAGCTTGTCTTTCGTTTGTATGCTTGTACAGTTTTGGTCTTCAACAAAGTACTCGAAGTCCCATGGAGTACCTCACTTTTTGCATTTACTTTCGACTGACAATCGTTCATTTAGTTCCCCGTTACCATTGGCCGTTGAGCTCGCGCTGTTCGCTGTGAGCTTGAGTGTTTTTTTCTGGATGTCAAATTCTGCTCAGCCAGTTGGTATGTAGGGGCACTGTTCGCGTGCGTGCATGCATGCCATCCACCACTGTGGACCATTCCATGTCAAACATCTCAGACATTGCGCGTGACATTCTCAAATTTTCTTTTAATAGTTTGGGCAACCGATTCAGTTGACTATTTAACCTAATATAGTACTTTTCATGATAATTTTGTCTCACTTCATGAGTAGTTTGTGTGTTGCCATAAAGGAAGAAACGTAGGTTTTGGAGAACAGAGTTCCTGGGAAATGCAATACTACATGGTACGCGCTAAATATCGGCTAGATGCTTGAAAATCAATGATACATTCTTACTCTTTTTTTGTGACGGGCTTACCATACGTTTTATCTCACAATATACATGGCGGCGAAGCAGTACGATGATTTTGTGCCCACTTCTACATTTTTTTTTATTTCTACGATGCTTTCAAACGCATTATAACTGTAGCCCGTGGCTGTATGCTTGCCACTAGGCCGGCCAAAAAGTTAGGGAAGGTCGATGACGAAGTCGTTTCTAAAAGGAAGGGGCACAAACCTGTGTGAAATGACTCACGTTCAGTTAACTGCAAATCGTTGATGTAGTCGACATAAAAATGCATGCTTGCCCTATTTTGAAGGGAATACACATGATACCACTTTATTAAAAATTATAAGGTGTGAATTTAAATTGAAGCACATTTTTTTTGTCCAGCGTCCATCCTGCCTATGGCGCCGACCAGTAAGCGTGCTTAAATGCAGTGCACACTACCATGGAGAAACGTAAAGGCGCGGCAGAAACACCGATGATAATAGGGAGTTTAGCTTGTACGTATACTTCTTTACGTTACCGTGTTACCGGTTTACGTTTACCGTGTTACCGGCGCCCGAGTTTAGCAGCGTTTTGCTACACATACGGAACCTTTACGTTCGTTCGTAAAAGTTTACGTTCGGCGATGATGATGATCATGGATGCACACATATTCGTTTTCTTTTAAATAAAACTTAACCAGCGCTGCGGCGCAAACATAATAACTTTTAACATGTAAAGTTATCAAGTGTTTTGGTGCTATATAATCACCTAACCCATTAAAGTTGGCTGCGTGCAGAAGGCGATAAGGAGCAACCGCAAAATTCTTTAAGCCTCTCTGGCTAAGCCTCTCTGGTTGAACAGTCAGCGGCTAGCCGCATTCGCAAAGAAGTGGTCGTCGACATGGCAAAGAGTGTGCTCCAAGATCCATTTCTGGCTCAAAATCTGCCGTGGAAGTACATCGACGATCTACTGATTATGGATCTGCTACAGCCGCAGCCGCGGAGGAACCTTCACGAGAACGGCGTGTTGGATATCGACGCCATCGATGGAACCACGTTTTCTCGTAACTTCAGGTTCCACAAAGGCGATTTGGACGACCTGATCGCTGGGCTGCTCATTCCCGGCAAAGTGATGAGTGCGCAGCGCGTCCGAGAGTCAGATCGCGAGGCTTTCTGTATGACACTGCGGCGCCTCACTTATCCAAATCGACTTTGTGACCTGGAGACGATATTCAACCGCCACAGCTCCATGATCTCAAGTGTGGTGTCCAAAGTAATGTCACACATCGAATATTGTTTTGGACACCTGCTTGCAGATCTCACGGTCCATGGCTGGATGAGCCTCCAGAACCTGCAACTGTTTTCACAGGTAAGCATGAAAGTCGATCGATTTTGTGCGAATATCACTTTTTTTTTGTACGAAGCAAAGTCGTAACATGTCCAAAAACTGGCAGAATATCCATAGTAGCTGGCGTGAAAGTTTAAACGACAAAATATGCCACGGTTATTTCAATTACTGATTTCGATTTCGTTGCATTGCGAGTCTACTAAATTGGCAATTTTACGGTATAACAGCAGGACGCTGCAGTAAAAACCTTGGTTCAGGCTGGTTAAATTCATTAAAATGCGTCTGTCCATTCCTCGAAGTTTAAAATGTTCAGTTCGCGTCGCAGCGAGTTTAAAAGTTATATTCTCACACGCTGAGAGAATACATCTGTACTACAATTTTGAGCTCAGACAAACATGGGCACATTCCAGCGATCACATTACATGTAAATGTGGCAGCTTGTGTTGTTTTTGCAGCCTGTTTATTCTTTTGCAACCCTGGTTCTACTGTGCAAGAAGACAATTACACACGAAAAAACAACAAACAACAGGTCAATGAGACCACAAGAATGCAGTGCAATGACCTCTTGGGCGAATTCTTTCACCGGAAATCCTTGATAAAGTTGTTCGGATCCATCCATAACGGTATTCCGTGTGAGCCATGTATGTAATACAAATATTACCGCACCGGTAACACTTGTTTCAAGAACAAGAATGAAAGTAGAGCACCCATTATGTGAGATATTGGCATCAAACAGCTGTGACACTGAGAAAGGAAATATTATGCTAGCAGACTCATGTCGCAACACACTGAGGCTCATCGAGACTCTGGTCAAGCTGTGCATCTGTGTTGGTTGGTCTCAGCAATAAGTTGGCGAGTTTGATTTCAAGTGAATGCAGTGGATAAAAAACTTACTCATTTTGAATCCGAGGGGGAAATTTTTAGCGAGTCTGAATCGGAGCAAGTGCCCAAAGCAAAATATATCTTTCGAGTGAGTCTAATCGAGCTTTAATACTCTGGCTGGCTTCTCATTTTACGTTTACCTTTATATTTGTTTCTAAATTGCTACTGTGCATAATGTTTATGCTTTAAGTACTCCTAATTGTTGGCGTTCTAATGTGACATGAAACATCATTTGTATTTAGGGTCCTTTTAATTCAAGGAGCACAAGTCTAACTGTAAGTTAGGAGAGGCACGCATAATTCACCCTTCAATTATATTGCATATTGCAGTGCGTCTTTGTGAAATGTTAAGTGAAAACGTTTGTCAGTAATGGATTCAACACTGACGTACTGGGCACAGCTTGTTCTTGAGCACCAATCTCAGGCTGTGTCTGCTTTTATCATTGAGTAAGCTATGAATATGAATGCTTTTAGTAAACTCATAAGTGTGCTTCACAAAAGCAGCAAGCATCATAAACAATAATTGCTACTGCTTTCTCACATATGGTTACTGCTAAAATAAAAAGACATCATTGTTATATTTGGCACTGTTTACCTTTTTGGAATATAGCCTGGTCCAAAAAGGGAAATGTCCATGTTTATGTATCAATCCCCCGTTACTGTAACTGCCACTGTGATGTGCACTCCTCGACTGCTAAGAACGTCATTTGTTATTTTGAGTTAGCTTATTCACTGCCTGGCATGAAATGATTCAACTTTTGATGCCCCTTAGAGTTTTGAAAGACAGAGTGAAACTCTGCTTTCTGTCATGGTACGAGTAAAAAGCAAAGTGCTATCCACTGCGGGTGGTGGAGACAGTAGCGTAAAACCAGTACAAGAACAGCTAGAAGGCAAGTGAGAATATTTCGTTTGGTCACGCTTGTTGTTTGTTCGTTTGTGTGTCAAGTAAAAGAGCAAGGACAATGTTTTTTACTAAGATTATATCTGGAAACTGTACTTGTGCATAAATGCTATTGGCATGTGCTTCATCTGTTGTTTTGTTATTCTTTTTAGGCCGTGCACCAGAAAAGTGCTCCACTGAAGAACTGCTGGGGCTTCATAGATGGCACGGCACGACAAATTTGTTTGCCGTCTAAGCTTCAGCAGGAGCACTACTCTGGGCACAAGCGCTTCCATTGCCAGAAATATCAGGCTGTTATGTGCGCCAATGGAATTATTTGCCAGCTAGATGGCCCATTCAGGGGACGGCGTCATGATGCTGGTAGGTGCTGCAAGTAAGGTTTTGCCTTTGCAGAAACTCTGCTTGTAGCTGTCAAATGGCAAATTGTCATATCACAAACATACCTAGGTCATAACTCATGCGCTAAGAACCTAGCTGAACAGTGAGCTTTTGGTGTAGTGTTATTGTTATTTTTCTAGGGCAGTATAATGTCAGCATATTGAGATCATATTTTTGACTTGCAGACGGCAGGCAGCTATCCTGTGAATAGATATGGCTAAGATCACTGTTAGTGCATGAGGAAGCCTCTTTGGCACAAGCACATAGAACACTGTTTCAGTTTTAGGACAGTCGCTGAAGGAAGCAACCGCAGTAGGTAGGTAGCTGCGATTGTCACCACTCCCCATGCATTGAGAATGAATTACTAATAATATACCACTCACTTGAGTTAGTTCTGAGAAATATTTTTCAACAATATCGATGAATAGGTCTCCTCATCTAAAAGCCATCTTAATGTTTGACCGTGTGGCTGAGTACAACTCCTGGATTTTTTTTGTGTGTGTGACCAATGCTTCACAGTCAGCTTAAAATATTTGCATTCATGTAATTAAATGTGATGCCACATGGTCAGTGACATTCCAAAGGGTGTTCATGCACACAGTTGCATGAAGTACAGATTGCTGAGAAAGAAAGCTACTTGATCTTGCATAATATTTTTCAACCAATTCATCTGTATATATAGTGACTACCAAAATCTTTTTCAACCAATTCATCTGTAAATATAGTGACTACCAACAATGTAAGCCAAGATGCCATTCCAGCTACCAAAGTTTTCATTTCGCAGTACACCAAATTTTACAATAGCGTGAAACCAGACTTCTCCGCTGTGGAATACAGTCGGGAGGTGAATGTTCTGATTTCAACATTAACTCAACATTACAGGCCACATACAGGTACTATGTTTGCATCAGCATTCTTCACTCCACTTGCGCTCATTACTAGGAAACCATTGTTCATTATTCAAAAAGTTCTTTATTATTATTTTCTTATAGGGTTTTTGGTAGTGCAGTTAAATATTCTGATGATTACAGTGCAAGCTAAACATTTCTTTGTTACATGCCATGCAAAAAAGTCACACGTAGTATTTTCACATCTGTCACACAATAATCTAATCAATTGCACTGTATACTGTTCCTTAAAAGATCTGGTAAATTTAACTTGCCCAAATTGCTTCAAGATCCTACAATGTGAAAAATTACCTCCCTTTTTGGAGCTGGCTTCAAGAAAACTTTGTCACTTGCAGCAATGTGTAATGAACTTCCCAACTTTTAACGTTTTAGCTGAAATATTAGTTAGTTTGCTAGAAAGTTGTTAGATTAGCTTAAATGGCATATGGTGTCAAATGCAGGTATGCAGCATGTCTGGGGAGAAGACACGGTGTAGAGCCAGCATGGCATTCTCTGCCATTCTTTACAACCATGTTGCAACAAATGGACACAAAAATACTGTCGACACTGAACCTTGTGTTAATGCTGTGCACTCACACTCATGCATCAGCCAAGTTCTGGCATAAGAAAACTTGTGGCACCTTTTGTTTTGTTGCAGGCATACTGAAAGACACCAGGCTGTACGAAAACATTGTCAAGGTAGCCAGGGGTAACAAATATGTGATTTATGGAGACCCGGCCTACCCATTAAAGCCTCTGCTCCTGAAGCCTTATGGAGGTGCCCGCTTGCAGCCCTACCAGGCGCACTTCAACAAGTGCATGAGCACGGTACGGCAGGCTGTTGAGTGGGGCTTTGGTAAAGTGGCTGCAGACTTTGCATTTGTGGACTTTCACAAGAACTTGAAAGTGACGTGTCAGAGAGTGGGAAGCATGTATACGGTCGCAACACTTCTCACCAACTGCCGCACCTGCCTGTACGACAGCCAGGTGTCTATGTACTTCGGCCTTGAGCCACCCTCACTCGGTGACTATTTAGTTCCATTTAACTGATGCAATCTTATGCTTTCATTTTATTTCTTTTCAATTTACTGTATTATTATTTTTTTATACACAAGAACATTTGATTTGTGCAGAAAGTCTAGTGTCGAATGATGTTATGGTATTGTATTCAAGTTCGTGCCGTGATATGACCCTGATATATTGATATGTGGGGTTTCACGTCCCAAAACCACTATACAATTATGAGAGACGCCGTAGTGGAGGGCTCCAGAAGTGTCGACCACCTGGGGTTCTTTAACGTGCAACCAAATCTGAGCACATAGGCCTACAACAATTCCGCCTCCATCGGAAATGCAGCCGCCGTAACCGGGTTTCGATCCACGATTTGTGGCTCAGCAGCCGTGTACCTTAGCCTTTAGACCACCACTTTGGGGCGTGATATGACAGTGGAGGACAGTGAAAAAAAAGCTGTAACTGGCGTGTAGAAGCAAACAGAATTAATAAATGAAATCCCACTTGGAGAAAACCACGGCTATAGTTCTGAAGCATGAGAAGAGAGGGAAGCAAATTAAACTGAAAAAAGAAGAACTTGAGGTAGGAAAGCAGCAAGATGACAGGCCATTCATCTCAGTCGTTGGGTTTTCTGATATGAGCCAAGGCATCTATTTTAGTCTACCAGAGACCTGAGCACCTGTTGTTCTTGGCTGTGGGTTGCTTGTGTGCTGCTGCTGCTGAGAAAACGTTCATGTGCCCTTGGACTAGTGTAAGCAGTCAGGCTCTGTGACAGAGCTCAGATTCTGCTGGAGTCCAACAGAAATATATTGTCCGCGAGATCGAGCAAAGTCGTCGCCTGGTGCATTGCTCTGTGCGTCGTCTGCTAGCCACGTCATGCTTGTATGTGCGCGTACGTCTTGGAAATTTTCAAAGTGTGGTTTGTCCAGTCATGTCAGTGCGAGTGTAACTGTTTTACCTATGCCTATAACGACGTACGAGAGCATTTTATTTTTCGAATGCTTATGCGTTGTAATAAGATCAGCGAGTGCAACTTTCCAAAGTGCCGTTTATTGTCGTTGTACCCTCCATTCACCAGAATAATTTCAGAGTGGTTGCCGTTTTCTGTTTCAAGCATATCACAAAATGCTCTGGGCATCCTCCCAAACATGAGGACTATTAAATAGTGTATAAATGCAGTGTGTTACTATAAAGACTCGGTAGAAAAAACAGGCTCTAGGTCATACATTTGGGTGTTGTTGGTAGGTGTACAATTACAGCACTGCAGTTTATTGATCGTGCTAGGAGCCTTAGTTGTGTTTATTTGACCGTGGTATCGCTACATAGGAATATTACTACCACATAAGCAGTGACACATCGGTACTTAAACTGTACTCAAAACAGAGTTACCGCGTGCAACCGTGTGCTTATATTTAAGAATGCTTTAAAGAAGCCAGGCATTGGAAATAATTCAGACGGCATGCCTTATATGTAATGTCGTGTAACATAACTGAAAATTTCGTCTTTGTTACATTGTCTTCAGCGTTTATGTGTCATTGTTAGTGACTGACTGAAGGCAGTAATAATTTTTGTAAAAAAAACATGCTTGTCTTATTAATCAGGCTTTTGTTGTAGCACTGTCATGCACGTTATCAATCGATGAAAGCTTTCTGCTGAACTCTTATATAGGATTTTTATGTTATTACTCGCGCGAGAACATGTGCGTACATGTGGTAAATGCAGTATAGTGTCAGTTCCTGAGCCACTGAACGAAGCGCGGCTGCGAGTATTTGTATATGCGCCGTCGACCGCCTATCCACACTTGCGCGGGTGCGGTGCTGGCACCTATAGCCCGATCTTTGGGAGGTTGCCCGATATGACAAATCCTTGAGCCGCTAGACATCAATGGCTAAGGTACCCTTTATTACCTGCTGTGCTTCGCTTTAGGCATCTTCTTCATAATCTACCTTGATGAGATCAGCTCCTGTGTCATCCCTTTTCTCTGCACATAATAGTATGTTAAAAACAATGTAGTGCATAACTGTACGACACTAGGCATGTAGCTTATGCCTTTCTTCATGACTTATCTTCAGATGAAGGGGTGATTATTTCTACACTGTTATCTTCTGTCTTTTTAGGTGTTATGTGTTCTGGTTTAATTGCAGTTGTTTTCTAGTGGTGTCAGTTCTTCAAGGAGTGTTTAGAAGACGCCTCTGACATTCCAAAAATAACAAAACTTGCTCGTTGTGCCAATAGAACCTAACAGGTACTCATGTCTGCATTTTCCCATTAGTCTATTGTAGGATGGTCTGTTGAAGGCCGCGATTAAGTTTGGTGAACTACATGTGTGTGTGCGTATGCACATGACAAAGTAATCATGGTGGTGTTATCGGGTCGCTCCACTCCTAAAAATCTCCAACTTTTTTTATGAACCACGACTTAATGAAAATACGGGGATGAGAGCCAGATACCTTGCTATGTGGAAGGAGTGAAAGCAACTACCTGTAGCAGCACCCTCTGCCGATGCTCGTGCTCTAAACCCATTTTCATTTATTTGCAACACACCTTAAATGTATTTAGAGCAAAGTTTTATTCCCATTTTGCAAAATATGCAGATATATATATCCATTTTGATGCACATAGCTGGGCAATAATGGTCAAATATTTTGCAAAGATTGCTTGCGCTAAGTCTGCAAAATAGCGAGTGCCAAAAATGAGACACCCAATCAAAGTTACGCACCACGCAGAGTTTCACACCAATGGCACACTTAATTATGCTTGTTGAGTGCTTCTGATGGGACTTCGTACACGACTTTGAAGACTTCTGTTATGTCTGTTTCAGCATATCTTTCTTGTTCACGCATACCCAACACACATAAAAAGGCCCTTAAAATACTTTGTGCCTTTTAGGTTATGCATTTTTAGGATTTGTGGTTACATTGATGTATAATTTGATGGGATGTTTGCAGTTGCATAGATGTATATCTGTTTGGTGCTGAAAGATGTGTATACTTTATGCAGGTTTCTGCAGCTGTGTGAAAATGAAGGATTGTTCAGTATCTCACCCAGTGTCGATGTTTTGAATTAGCATACAGTAGTCTGGAGTAGAAGAATCATGGCCTAGGATAGAGACTCATTGCTCACTCAAAGTCGCAAAGTGTGCATGAAATTGTGACATAAATCTGGTGAAAAAATATTTGGTTTTATTTTGTTTCACATATTTCATTACTAAAGTCACTACTCCGATGGGGCACTCAAGGTTTCCAAAGCATCTTTGTAAAATTTCAGGTACAACAAGCATCACAGAATGCGTCACATGAGACCACAAAATGAAAACTATTTTAGCCGAGCCAGACACGTTGATCTACAAAGTGAAAGCAAGAGGCAACATCTGAACAAGAGCCGGCTAAGCAATATAATTATACTTGAGTTTATTGTCTATCACATAATTAACCGACTAGATTTATTGAGAAGTAGCTCGGGGACATTCAAGATCTTAAGTACATGTAACAAATTTCAGGTACATCTAGTATCACAATAATATATCATGATAGCCCCTGCAATGAAGACACTTTCTGCACAGCCAAAAAAATTCATCTAGCTTTTGACCAAGCTGTGTATGCACAACACCTTAAAAGAAATAGCCAAAGCACAATGCATTTCGCAGCTTGAATGCATGTCAACCACTACCATAAGAAAACAAATTATGAACAAACTTGGCACAATTTACCACCAGCATGGCCAGAAAATTTATATCTCAACAAAAATTGGAAACACCGTTGCAGTGGCTAATATTCATGGACACGTGCACCTCGACTACAATAGAGGCCGACGAAAGGCCAAAGCGGAGGCTTTGATTAGTTTTTTTGCATGCTTGTTGACGTGACCGAGTATTGTAATATTGACAAGGGTCACAATTACACTGCCGTAAAAATAGACAGGTTTCAAAGCTGAAATTACATGCAGCATACGCATGGAACATTCGGAAATAGCAGATGAAGTAGCCAAGTTGTTGCAGGAAAAAAACATGCACACGAGTGCAGAGTTGGTGTTTTGACAGTATTTGTAGTGATTGCACAGGGTGTGATCAGTAAGGTCAATTCCTCCAATCTAAGCGAGCTTTCTCATTCTTTTTAGTGCAACATCATCCTCCCGGCAAGCGTAGCTCCATCCGGGTACAAATCATGGAGCATTAGTTAAGGCGAAGTATATATAGTTTGAGCCTGGCGACACGAACGTCACTATCGACGTGACGTAGCAAAAACACGTCAGCTGGTGCTATTTCGTATACCATGTCACAAAATTGGCGTAAGGTCTTCTACGGAGCAGAATGACAAGAGAGCAGTTTTTCCGCCGAGCTAACATGGTACGAGGGCGTCCAGAGCTGTACAAGAGAACCAAGAGGCAATTGTGTCTTTGTGCTGATGATCGTAGCGTCGCTTTTGAGAAGGTTGCGATGTTGCGAGGTCTTGACGAGCGACCTCTCGGGCATGGTTGGCCGAAGTGATAGCATCGTGGGCGTAATTGGTCGTTGAGAATATAACACCAGATGCTAGGAATGCGTCGAACGGCAAGACGGGGCCGCAGCCATACAAAAAAGAATGGGGAAAATCGAGCGGTTTCGTGACAGGACGAATTGTAAGCAAAATGATTGTACAGTAAAGCGGTGGACAAAATGATGGGGATTGTCGGAAACGTACAAGGCCAGCATGTCAGTTAGGAGTGTGGTTTAGTCGCTCAGTGAGCCCCTTCCTTTGATGGTGGTATGCGGTAGCAATCTTGTGTTCAGAAGCTCAAAAGCGGAAAGGGCCATCGTCGACCTTTGACAATAAGTATCGGCCACGATCCGTTAGTAACTGTGGAAGGGTGCTGTGGTGTAGAGTAACATCGGGGAGTAGAAAGTCCTCAACATCTGCTGCACAGCTGGTCGGCATTGCTTGTGCAATGGCGTATCTTGCTGCATAATCAATCACAATGGCAACCCACCTGTAGCAAGAGAGGAAGACGGCACTGCGGCCAACGTGGTCGTGTCAAACTCGCTGCTTTATTCGATTGCCGAAGTGGAGCTGCGGCGGCTGCCACGCCAAAACCGCCAGGCGCGTGAGCTTCTTCTAATCCTCACGCAGCTCGAGCTAGCATCAGCTGCGCGAAAGGCGCAGCGCGGTGATCGAGAAATGACAATGATAGTCATGCGTATAGCCCCCCCCCCCAGCGCTTTGCGTGATTCGAAGTGTATATAACAAAGAAAGAGACTCTACACGTGAACTACAATCCGCAAGGTGTCCGTTTGGGAAGTCCAGTTTGTCAACATATACTGACCATCAAGAACCAGTGGGCCTCTGGTGGGCGACACTGGGAGTTGTGCAGTGGACCAAAAAGTAAGCGTTCGGTCGCTGTGTTTGCAACACAAGTGGGTGACAAGACATTGGCTGTCGGTTTTCCAGGGTGGCAGCAAGCACATGACGTTTACTGCAAAGCTCCATCGTGGTACCCAGCACATCCACCAAATGTTGCGGGAAGAACGCAGAGGCACACGAGTGCATGGTTGGTATATTGACAATAATTTCAGCAGTTGTCCAGGGGGTATTGAGTCGCGTCATCTGCTTTCAATCTGAGCAAGCTTCTTCGTTCCCTATATTGCAACAATATTGCACTGGCCCTAAAAATTAGGTATGCAAAGTTGTCTAATGCAAATCCGAAACAGCAATAAAAAAACTACGCTAAAAGCACGATCCCCAAGGAAGCCTTGGACATTCTGGCAAAAGCGGGCAGAGCCCCAAACGTGAGCTCGACCATCTTGTAGTTCCCCACTCACATCACCACAGAACGTGATATCCTCCCAAATAAAAACGAGACTACACACTTGATGGCCAGAGACATGCTGCGCTGACCATGGACATGCCTCTCGTACAATAAGGAACATACCTCATGCATAAGGATAGGATCACTAGCTATAATGAGAAAAACAAAAGCATATGTTAACACAAGAAGTATATTCCCACTGCTTAGTTCCAAAGAAAACAGCAGACAGGCCATTTTCTGGGGGTAGCTCTACATGAACAACTTCCCTAATCCAGTCCGTCTAAGATAGATATATTCGAACAACCATCAGGACGACAAGTAAAATTCGTACCAGAAAGGACGTGCAACACTCTAATACATGTTGTAGGGTTGTAGTTATGTTGCCAGAATGCTTGCAGTTACTCTGGAGACCCTTTCATTGAGTTTGGCTACTGCTCTGCACATCTCAAACTTTCGCGTCTAAATGTGAGCAGTCCAGCAAGCTCACGAGGCGGCTTTGAGGCAAAGCTTTGACGTTTCCCCGTGCGAGACCAAGCCGATATTGCATTAAACCTTGATAGACATTCGATAAAGTTGTATCCATAATGAAAAAATTGGAAGCGCAAACCAACGGGACACAAGAGAAGAGACAAACAAGCGCGTTGTCCCGTTGGTTTGCGCTTCCAATTTTCTCATTATGAATTGAACCAACGAGACACAAGAGAAAAGACAAACAAGCCTGTTGTCCCGTTGGTTGGCGCTTTCAATTTTTTCATTATGAATTAGTACCAACTAGCCCGCCTGTCAACCCTTCTGAAAGTTGTATCCTTTGAACCATAAAGTGAGTGAAAGAGGCAACATCTGAATCTCGAGCTTCTGCCCCATAGCTAAAATGTCTCAGCCTGAAATAAAATTAGCGAAACAACAAATTCAACAATGAAGAGGAGGCTGTAACTCAATGAAAGCATATATGCACCTGCAGGGATCATATGAGGTCGGTTAGAAAAGTATCCAAACTTTGGTGGAACAGCAAAAACGGGCATTATTGCAGCATTGTAAACCTAAACACCGTCAAAGTAGTCCCCTTTGGACTCTAGAGACTGCTCTTAGAGGTGCTGCCATTGCTGGGAGCATTCTACCACTGCTCCAGTCGCTCCCTCATTTTCCTTGCAATGAAAAACCAATGAGAGCACTGTGCATACCTCACTCAAACACTGCATCCCAGCGACTGACGAAATTGCCAGGCGGGAAAAGTTCACACGCGCACACGAAGGTTCAAAATCGGCTAATGCAAGCGCACTTGTTCGAAATTCATGAAGTGCTAGCAAAAAAAAGAGGGGGGGGGGTCGGATACTTTTCTAACAGACCTCGTACATTTTCCACTGGCCTTATGTGAGACAGAGGGGCAATGTATTGGCAACAGCAAGTGGCAAACGGGAGGCGCTATCGGCAGAGCTTGTTGAACAGCTAACAGCAAAGCATCATCAAGAGCAGCTGTTGCAGTTTTGTACAACCATAAAATTGTTCATAAAATATGCATAAACCTCCATGTAACAAAGTACAAAACATCACCGATACAAATCATCGCATTGAAGGTTCTTCGCATGAGAGTTGGTACTTCTATAGCAAAACCCTCTGCAGTGCTATTCAAGTGATTTCATGACTTCTGTATTAGATTACCACCCTGCATTTTTTCTACTTCAACTCTTTCCAAAATTTAGAAAAATGGAAATATTCCCCTTCAACTGTAGTGGCTGGTCTCTGTTGCACGGAAGATGACTTGACAAACGCTAAAACTACATGTTTTGACCACTGGCACTAGCAGATGCTTTAGTGTATTGCCTTCCTTTATCGATTTTTTTATAAAGCGCATGGATATTCAGGTGCTAAATAAAAATGAAACTTCACCCTTAATTTTCTCCACAAATAATTAATTTCCAACTGTGAAACATGGGGTTAGAGTTCTCAAGGTGCAGTTTGTCAACCTAAAACCAAGTCATTGTATCTCTTTAATGTTCATTCCAAGGAGCCATGACAAGCAATTTTCATAATCTGTATTAAAAAAGTTGGTCCTTTGCTGTTAACAAATGAGCTGGTGAAATTTCAGCACATTTGGCTGAACACTCAATTTATAATGAGGATTGTTATAAACACGCATGTGGCCGGGTAGCCTCACAACAGTACATGTGAACCATGACGTAATAAGACACTTGCTTTGTGAGCGTATCTACTCCGCCCTAACAACTGTTTCATGGTCAGTTGGGGCACAATGGAGCTACTTCAACTTTTGTATGCCTTGGAATTGAAAAACTGAAGAATATGCACTGGCTAAAGTTCGGGAGAAGACAGATCTCCTGCATGAAACACATGACGTCCCACACCCCATGGCAACATAACGGTAGCTGGCAGTGGGCGGAGTTTATAGCTGGAGACTTCTATAGCTCACTTAGCAATTAGATATTATTTTTTAATGTCTGTTTTCCATACATTTACAGGCACAATAGACGCTCTACAATTTTTAGCTGAGAATAGGAGTACGGAGGGTGACCTTGTCATGGCCCCGAATAAGTACATAAGAGTTATGTCGGACTTATTCACATGGAGGTTTAAACAGATACATCTACTTATTTATGAATGACTTTATGATTTCAAGCTGCGCTTCTTGATAGCTCCTGTTGTGCCTGCGCTCCTCAGCTAGCGCCTCTAGCTCAAGCTCCCTTAGCTTGAGTTTTGCCTCCTGCTCCGCCTGCCTCTGTTGAAGCTCCATTTCTCTCAGCTTCATTTTCTCCTCATGACGCTTTATCTCGAACCGGAGGCGGTCCTGTTCAAATTGGAGGCGGCCCTGTTCAAGTTGGAGGCGGTGGTTCTCGATCGCAGTGTCCCGATCACAGCGGGCCTGAATGAGGGCATATGTTGCCTCAGCGTACCGCTGTGAACCTGCACAAATTTACAAGGAACAGTTAACTGTCTTAGGTTCAAATGAATGAGCAAGTGCAACAGTTTACAAAGCACCATGATATTTTACTGAGCACACATGGTTCTTTTTAACACAGTAGACTCTCAGTAAACTTAAATCAATTAAAGTGAATTGTTGCTTAATTGAAACAACTTCATTCAACACGGTTGCTTTCGTACTTAGATTCTCCACTTTTTTTTATCTCGGAGCTACTGTTAAATGGAAAACATTTTTTAGTCTCTTCACATTCATTTAACGAGAGTCTACTGTACAGTACTATTCCAAAACACTAAAATTATTAAACACAGGCCGGTAAATACTGTAATAATAGTCAAGGTGCCTCTGTACACACAAAATTGCTTGCAATAAAATGTTGCGATTACTTAAAAAAGTATTGGGAGAAATGTTATAAGTTATTTCTATGCATCAAATGAAAGGTCAAGCCCTCAAAACCAAGAAAGTTCACTTATACACTTGACTACACTTTAAAAAGCAAATGCAACACGTTTTTACAAAGCTGGTTCTGTTTCATATACTGTATACTGACGTCAAGACACACTGTAGCCACATGAGTTGGCGACATGTTCACGCTAGATATGGTGATATGGTGACATTACACGGACGTTCCATCATCTATTGCTATACACATATGGGTCAAAGAAGGACCAAGTATTGTTCTGGCTGGCATCCAGTTGTTGCACACTTGTTGTAGCACCCAATAGTGAACGAATCTATGGAACTTGTATCTATTGCGGCCTATTTTGCTACTGAAAGTTTATACAGTTCAAAATGTTGCTGTCATGACAACAAATCACAATAAAATTATTTCCTTGCCTTGTGATCAATTTAGACGATGTTGGAATGCACACACAATGACAGAAGCCATGTTTTACTTCGCTCGATTGAAAGGTATGATGAACTACTGCAATCTAACAGCGAGGAGAAGTGACAGGAAAAGCAACATGTAAGCAGCAATTTCGTATGCTTTGGTATCTGACATCACATGTGTTCATTTGGGTGTGTGAAGTCACCAGAATTGATACTGTAGCCTGACGTCATGTATGTACCATTCAAGTCTTAGCAGCACTTCCGGACCTTTATATTCGCTCAGAGACGTGTCTGTACACAGGAGATTTGTATATGAGAGTAAACCCAGCTTTGAAAATCGGTGTTGGTGCACTTACAGCTGCCTACATGCATACCTCTGATTGGAGTGGCTCGGGGGCGCACTGGAGTTGAAGTGCGAGTCGCAGCAGTCAACGGTGAGCATGGGCTACTTTGAGCCCTGTGCTGCTGGGAATCAACTGGCAATTCTGAAAGGGCAATCAGTAACTGAGTCATGCGAATTTATGCAATACATTTCAACCCCCCCCCTTTTTTTAACTGGATGATTCTGTCCGATTTCTGATACAGTAAAAGCTCGTTAGGTCAGGACAGGACCTCAAAACCACAACACAGGACCACAAAAATGTTTTAGTTATTTAATCTTGAATTATCAATAGTATCAAGAAAACGAAGAAATGCCTCTTATACCCCTATCACACCTGGCAATATAAGTGCACTTCGAGCGAGTACACTTAGCTGCGAGTGTCATTTGCGCGTTGTCACATGAGCAAGTTTAGTGTCACTCGCCGCAAAGTACACTTGCTGGCAAGCGCGTTCCCTAACCTCACTTCGCTTTGACCAAGTTTGTAGCCTCGGTCCCAGTGGCTTGCACAGAAATACGCTGTTGCCTAAAGCGGTCCTCGTACTATTTTTGAACTATTGTTTTCATTATAAGGAATTCTGCTATATACTAAAACAAGTCATAAATCAACAACTCTCGCTACTCTCTCTCTCAGGCAGTTTGCGGCCACATCTGCTGTGGGGATGCGGCCCCTCATGCTTGGTGGGCTTCGCGAAACATTCATATTACCCACAGTTTGAACGAAATGTAACCGAATCAACAGGTTTGATGGCAATAAACTATACAAATACTGGCCGGGGCTAGAAAGAACTCCCGAGTCATCCAATTTTCTTAATAATTCATTGAGGTCAAATTAACGAGCTTGTTCTGTATTACTCATAAAGCTGCATGGACTTGTGCTAAAGAATCATGCACAAGTTTCCAAAAATTAATCTTGAAAACAAAGATGACCTACTCTATGTCTATGGCTCTTTAAAGTTAATGCAAAGGCTCTCTGGCTACACACATTATATATTTTCTGGCAGCGGAGCAAAGGTGATGACATTTTTATTAACAATTTATTTCTGGAATATTTACTAGAATAGTTCCATGGTCTCCTAGTGCAGCAAATGCTTCATATCAATCGTAATATGCAACACTTCACTGCACTAAAAAGTACCACCTTTTATTGCCACCTTGACTTCACTGCAAGTTCACATCATTGCAACCGACTGGAAGATGATTACGTGTGCTCAAACATTTCTCACCGTGAGAGTGGCCACATGTCCCTGAGAGTGTGGATCTATTGAAGGTCACAACAGCACCCAGACAATGGCACACCTTAGCACATGCCACGTCATAAATTTGCCTAACATAAAAGGACACATGAGGCACCAGTTTGCCCATGTCTCCTTTCCTGGCCAAGACTAAAGATGCGATAAAGACATATACTCGGAGATTTTAGGGGACAGAGAAATAAGCTTTCCCAAAGAAAGATTTACTACACAATTAAAGTGCTTTTTTTACTCTTGCCTTCAATAGCAAGCATCTTCATTTACAATTGCGTACCTGCATTTTGAATGATACTCTTGTTTTCTACTAGGCAAAATACAAGATACACTGATATGACCAAGCTTTCTTTTTTTTACACACCTTGCAGAGGCACACGAGTGTTGGCCACCCGTCTGGTTTCACCAGTGTGGGAATCAGGGGGGCTCCCATGCACAGTTGCATTGCCTGGTAGTCCAAGAGATCACAAGTAAACAAGTTCAGAAGGAGGCTGCTACTTGAGTCTAATGCACATAAACCAGACCTATTCTCAGGGAGACAAAGAAAAGATAGAAAAGCAGCAAGGGCAACTAAAAGAAGTGGATCCATGATGAAACTATGCAACTAGTTTTTGAACATACTGAAACTACTTACACTTATTAGGTACTATTCTCTTATTAATTTATTATTGCATAGGACAAAAATATTGTACTGAAAAACAAAACAATGTCCTTCACTGAGCTCATATTAATTTAATTAAGGACTTGGTGCAAATGTTAGCAACAGCTAAAATCTGACCCTGTATTTCTTTCATAGCACAAAATAGAATTTTTCAGGCCATCTTGAATGATTTCCTAGACTCAATAGCTGCACCTACAGTTGCTTTTGTTGATGTTGAAAGCACTAATGACGAAAATCATTTGAGTCTGTAGGCATGCACCAACAAAACTAGGGATTACAAACCTGCAGCAGCAACATCTGAAGGGCTAGATGTTGGGGTTTGAGCCCGACTGGGTGCATGCAGTTGCGATGCGGTAAGGTGCTGGGCATGAGGCCGTTGGGTTGTCTTCTAGTTCTGTACATCACAAGTGAACTAACATAAGAGCTGTGCTATGTGCTTTGAGCTTGAACACAGCTTTCCTTTCCAATACACATCGGCAATAACTCCTCTCATGCAGCAGCTCTTTTGATGAGAAATACAGGCTCTTCCTAGTGCCTTATTTACATGCTAGAGGCTAGGGCTCAATAGTGCCAGTGCAATTCACTTGAAAAACCTTATTTTCTATGATCTCCCAGGTATAACATAAACCAAAAAATGACAAACAACACAGGGTGATGCACAAGCTATCAACCAGCCCCTATTGCCAGCCTTAGTAGCTTCAAAAACCCACATGCAAGGCTTAAAATGACAGGTAGGAGACAAGAGAAAAATAATGGAAAGTAATTTCGGGCCATGCTGAGAGGCTCACTTGACTAGGAAATGACTATTTAGGACTATTTTAAGGGGTCCATGGTGTTGCCATTTCTTCCGTGTGTTCGTGTACGTGCATTTTCCAGTCTTAAAATGAATTAACACCAACTATTCCCAATTATGCGTGCTACAGCATCCACTAGTTTATGCAACAGTGTATTCAGCACATGTGTAATGAAAAACTTTTAGTGTTTCTCAGTGTATTTTCACTCACCACAGTCAAGCAGATCCATGTGAATCTCTATGTTCTCCGGCTCATACAGTGAATTAAGAAGTGTCTGCGCCTGTGACGTGCTTGCATCATCTGCTGGTCAGGAAGAAAACATAAATTTTTATTAAGCTCTACTTAATATAGCCAGCAGAAATTTGATTTGTTATAACATAAGGGCTCTAAACCAAGGAACAAGAAACAAAAGAGAGGGAATACAAGTACTTATAGATGATGAGTAGGTTGCACATAAATAGGAATAATTATAGAAGAATAGAGAACCATGTTAAAAAACATCTACAAACTCCAGCTAGACAATTATTTCAGGTACACTTCAAATAGTCTATTTCAGCCTTGTGCAAAGCTGTTGAAGGCAAAAGTGTCACCTAATTCCTTGAAAACAAAAATTTGTCACATTCACATGTTGCTCAATCCTTAAATCTAGCCAGTACCTCAGCCCAACAATCTGTCTGACATTGAATCCCACATTGATTGATTTGTGGGGTTTAACGTCCCAAAACCACCATTTGATTATGAGAGACGCCGTAGTGGAGGGCTCCGGAAATTTTGACCACCTGGGGTTCTTTAACGTGCACCCAAATCTGAGTACACGGGCCTCTAACATTTCCGCCTCCATCGGAAATGCAGCCGCCGCAGCCGGGAATCGAACCCGCGACCTGCGGGTCAGCAGCCGAGTACCTTAGCCACTAGACCACCGCGGCGGGGGACATTGAATCCCACAAGTTCTTCTAATCTTTGCTAGACACTAAATGGCATATCACAGCCTTCTTTGGTGAGACAGCTATTCCTCAACCTTTGGCAGAATAGTTCAAGCTCTGACGTTGTAAAATGTTATGTAACTGGTGAAATGATTATGTAACATAGAAAACAATTGCATATTCATAAGAATTTCATATCTACTGCAGGATGAAGGCTTGCAGGAAGATATTCCAATTTGCCCATGTTGTGCAAGCAGACTGCATGTCATGTCTATAGCATTGTCAATTTTGCCACTTGATATAACTGATGTTCAAGGTTCTCTGCACGGCTCTTTTCTGAGCATGTGTGTGTTTGTGAGTAGACATATAATTTTTCACATGTGATCCTTTTTTACATCACGGTAATCACCTGACACCAGAAGTAGCAAGTTAGGCAACCAAGCAAACATTTCCGGGAATCTTATTAAACATTGCTATATCTCTGTCTCCACCTATCTGGTAAAATATACAACAGTGCCACACAGGTAGCACCTAACTAAGTCATACAACAGGCCGCAAAGTGTGCTGCAAGCATGGCTGCTGTCCTTCAGATTTCACACAGAAAACTTCCAGAGGTTGTGCCTGCTATGATCGTGCAGAAAGCAAACGTTTACAAATATTTGTCCAGTTTGTTATACTCTCTTCTTAACTTACTCAACCGGTGAAGCACTGTAGTATCATGCAATTGATCAAATGACACCACCTGTAAATTCAACGCAGGCCAAGTGTACGGCTCACTATCAGTTAAGTACGAGTAAGAATTGCGAAATCAGCACATTTCTTACCAGGCTCAACACCGTCCCCCGCTGTGAACTCCGCGTAGGCCGCCAGGGCATCTTCTTCTCTGTTGTAGACGCGACGTTTCGCTGGCTGGGCGGGCGACCGAGTTTCCTGAGGCTCTTTTTTTTCCTGAGGCTCGCGTTCGGTGAGCCTGTCGTGCGGTTGACGGCGGTGGCGTGTAGCCGCACTCGCGCGCTATGTCAGCCGCTTGCTGCAGCAGGTCCTCCAGCTCGGACTGCTCCTCTTCTGTACCGGAGCTATTGCGGAGCCAGTAATCACAATTTTTGTCAATGAGAAAGAACAGTACATAACAAAGTTCAATACGAGACGCACTTACCTCTTAATTTTCTTCTTCTGGTCTCGCAAAAAACGCAGGAGGATTAAGTTAAGCCTTTCCCTGACACTGCGAATGTTGAAGTACCTGCCGAGCACCTCGGACAGCCGATCGGCTATCTTCAGCCACCTCGCAGGGTCAAGGAAAGGATTTACATACAATACCTCCTTTACCAGAGCGATGTCATCACTGAGACTGAATCGCTTGCGCCCAGACATCGATTCCGCTGATGACTGCAGAGCTACAAGACAACGTGTTCGCCGTTGGCGCTTCTGCTTCGGCTTGTCTTGACTCGGTGGCTTGCTCCGGGCCGTGAACGTAAAGCCTATCCAGGCGAGTAGTTTACGTTACGTAAAGGTTCACGTTCCGTAAAGACTCGCGCATGCGCAGATTCTATCCGGTATCCGGTAACACGGTAACGTAAAGAAGTATACGTACAAACTAAAACTCCCTAATAATACACGCTGTTTTGTGTAAGTGTGAGTTGACCGTTTTAGAGCTTTCTTACAGGCTTTTGTCGGCTGTCTAGAGTGCTGCCGACATTGGCTCAGATATGATTTGGAAAATGTGCTGTTAAATTATAGTAAAAGTGTATAAGAAACCTTAAACACCCCAATGTTGTTCTATTTAGTGCTTGCATAAGCGCTATTCATGCCAACTGTGCGTTGTAGCCGACAGCAGCTTTGGTTCCCTATACGCTTGGCTCTCGGAAAGATATGAACAGTGCACCGGTAACCTCGTCGCCGTTCGAGCGCACGGCATTCGCGGGTCGTCTTTCATCCGCATCCTTTGAAAGCACGCGACATGAGCGCTGTAAATAATGAGACTTGCGTATCATACTTCAAGTAGAATGCCTTTAAATTGCAAGTGTAAGTTGCAATTATTTTATAGACCAATCCCGTTTTAGGATAACTGGGATGTAACTGGGATGTAAAGGGATGTGCCCCTTTAATGGCGGCATTGAGGGAGTTGTGGGAAGGACTCTTTAATGATGCGGACACCCCTAATAAACTAACATTGTGAAAACCGTAGTCCAACGTCAACGGGTGCAAACGCCTCGGTAAATACCATAATGGCTGTTTGGAGAAGTTAATATTCATTTCGGAAGATTATGACGAGCTAGAAAATTGAAAAAACGAATTGTTAATAATGGCATGATTGAGATTTACAGTATGATACAGGATTCAGTCATCCGCGAAAAGGCCTATTTTCATGGAAGTGTGCATAGGTAGGTCATCAATATAAAGTAGGAATAATAGTGGTCCTCGCACCAACCTTAGGGAACTTTTGATGAAACCAACATTGAAGGCGAGTCACCAGAACCGAAGCACACACAGAAGAAGCAGCTTCGGTTACTGGTGTAAGGAGTCAAGCAAAAGCTGTTTGTGGGACTTGTCCGGAACCCACCAAAGACTGTCAGTGAATTTCTTACCGAGGCCACGACTATAGAAAAGGCGCTTGAGATGCGGACAATGCCGTACAACCGCTGCGCCTCATTTAACTTCGTCCAAAGCTTTCAGTACCGAATGCCCTGCATGAGACCATTCGACCAATCGTGCAGGAATAGCTGCGCAAGCTGTTACCTCAACGCAGCCTCAAGCTAATTCGATCACCGAGATTGTCCGCGAGGAAGTTCGGCAGTCGCTTGGAATCTCCTACATGTCACCGCACCGTCGGCACTCGGCAGTACACTGGCCCAAACCGGGGCAGGTCACCTAGCCCGGTTAAAAAAAAAACTAAGGGCAGCAATCGAATGGAGGTGTGGTTCCTGTACGACAATCTATAGAAGATCATCCGCCAACGACGATGACGCAACGATACCTCGAGAACCTGCCGCACCCCGGACTCAGCTCCGATGTCGCTACTTTGCGGCTAGCATAAGACCTGACGATGTAACGCGAGGCAACGAACGAGGAATCTCGACGTCCTCATCGACTGTCACAGCGTTACAGCTCTCGTCGGCACCGGAGACTATTCTGCCATGAATGGGACGTTCGCCACGATGTTGAAGAAAGTGAAGGCTGCTTGGGAAGGCGCTGAAATCCGTACAGCGGGAGGATACCTAGTTATACCAGCAGGAATGTGCACAACAAGAGTCACCATTAACTGCCAAATTTAACTCGCGAGCTTCGTCGTACTACAGCATTGCTCGAGAGATGTCATACCTGGTATGAACTTCTTAAGCCTTCATAGGCCCGTCATCATAGTGAGAGCAAAGTCGATAACACTATCCACAGAAACAGCACTGCCACTGCCCACGCCGCCAGGAAGCGAAGCCTTGAATGTGCTGGAAGAGCAAGTCACCACACTACCTCGCTCAAGCCTCATCATTTCTATCAGCACTCCAAAACCAGAAAAATCGGCACCTGTTGCTCAACCGGAATATTTGCGTCGCGAAACGAATCGCCGAGCTCCGTAGAGGAAAAGCAATCGTGATGCTCATGAATTTCAACAATGAGTACAAGCACGTCAGCAAAGGCACTGCGGTTGCCTACATCGAAAATGTACTGGAAGCCAGTAATGCTTTCGCCCTCACCGACTTTGCCGAATCTACTCCGGCGACTCAAACCCTTGAACGAGCTTTCGACGTTAATCCAAGCCTTCCGACGCATAAACACGAACTTCCCCAAAACCTGCTCCTGAGATACAATAACTGTTTTTCATCGTCTTCGAGAATTTGACAGACGCCTGTCATTAAACATCCTAATTGCAAGAGAAGAAAATGCTAGGCCACTCCGCCAGAGCCCGTACAGAGTTTCATCGCAAGAACACGAGGTCATAAAGAAACAAGTCGACAAAATTGTGTTACATGACGACCTTATTCATCCTCCACAGAGTCCATGGTCACCAGCAGTAGTTTTAGTGAAGAAAAAGAATGGAGCACTACGCTTCTACGTAATTATCAGCGCCTCAACAAGATCACGGAAAAAGACGTATACCCTCTCGCCCGAATATACGACGCCCTTGATCGACTCCACCACACGAAATAGTTTTCATCACAGGCTACTGGCAAATTGAAGCAGACGAACGAAACCGAGAAAAGACTGTCTTCAATACACCAGGTGGCCTTTTCGAGTTCAAGGTCGTGCCCTTTGGTCTTTTCTTGCTGCCTGCAACATTCCACCAGTGTTATGGACACTAAGCTGGCTGGACTGAAGTGGCAGACTTGCCTCATTTACTTGGACGACGTCGTTAGGTTTTGCACAAGCTTTGACGAGCGTCTCCGGTACCTCGACGCTGTACTTTGAGCAATGAAGACTTTCAAACTTACTCTGAAGCCAGAAAAGGGCCGCTTTGCGTACGGGGAACTCGGGGTACGCGCCGACCCCCAGAATACAACCGCCATTGCTTCATTCCCGCTACCCATAGACAAGAAGGCCATGCGGCGATTTCTCGGCCTTGCACATATTACAGGCGTTCGTCAGAAATTTTGCCTGCATCGCCAAGCCACTCACTAACGTTACAAAGACTGACGTTAATTTCAAGTGGGAAACGCCGCAGGAGGAAGCAATTCAAGAACTAAAATGACGCCTCTAAAACTGCCGGTACTTGCGCATTCCGACGCAGATGTTGACACGAAAATCCACACCAACACAAGCAATTGGGGCTCAGAACCAACCTCGTGCAGAACATTGACAGACTTGAAAGGGTAATCAGTTATGTGAGCAGGTCACTATCTAAGGCAGAAGTAAACTATTCCATGAAAGAAAAAGATTTCCTTGCCATCATCAAGGCAACCACCAAGTTTCCTCGTACCTCTCCCTCTACGGCAGACATTTCAAAGTTGTGAGCGACCACCACAACCTCTGTTGCGTAGTCAACTTGAAGGACCCTTCTGGTCAGTTCACTCTGTGACTTCAGGAATTCGACGTCACCGTTGTTTAAAAGTCTGAGCTAAGGCACTCGGACGCCGACTGCCTGTCTCGCACCCTCGTTGACCCATAGCCGCAGAACAACGACGATGGCAACTGCTTCGTGGAAACCTTGAGCGTCGATGACATTGAAGAACTACAACGAAACCGACCATGAAATCAAGGACTTTGTAGAATATGTTGAGGGAAAGGCTGTCGTGTTTGCCAAGGTATTCAAGCTAAGAGTGGCGTTGTTTTTTTTAGCGTAACAGCATCCTCGTCAAGAAACACTCCTCGCCACGTGAGGCCACCTATACCTCATTGTAGTGCCTCCTCGTAGTTGCTGGTTCCAAGCTGTGTTCAAAGGAAATATTTACGCCCGGAAACTTTTAAATTGAGTCCACAAATCTATAAATAAAAGAAACCAGCTATTTAGTACCCTGACACTCCCACTCTTGTGGATTATTCATTCTTTCCCGAAGTCTCATTCTGCAACCGAGCTCTCGTCTTGGATACGTATCTCCACGGCCATACTGACTCTCGGCAAAGTAAGTTTCTAAGCATTAACATTCGAACAACCAAGGCAATGAACACAAGTATCATTTACGATTTCGACATCTGCACACGTCAAAAATGGAAGCCCAGGGCCATGTTGGGACTCTTTTACTGTCTTAAGACTGACAGCTGCTGTTCGCTCCATTCATAGTGAGTAACGCAGGAACGCGCTTCATTACATTCCGTGAAGGTGGGGTTCCATCAAGCGTCACTATTTCTGCTGGCTATCCACGTTGAAGGCAATCGCTGATTGCAGTGATAATGAAACACAGGGTGATATGAGACTGCTCAGCGCCGGCTGGCGTGTTGTCATTGGCCAATACCACGAGGCGCTGAGAAAATGCGAATTTTCAACGCCCTAAGCCACACCTGGTGACACGGTTTTCGAAAAAAAACATGCAACAATATCATACATAGACGTGGGACGTATGAACTGACAATAATGTTTCTTCTGTGTCCTGGTTGCAATAAGTCTAGTATTTTTATTGTTTCGCTCAGGGCCGCCAGTATACACAGCTGTGCACGGTGGATATAAACATCAGAGGTTCTGGCTCGGCGCCCATTCTGAGTTTGGCTGTCACGACTTTCCTTCAGGCGGGTGGGACACCGTGTTAGGCACTCTTTGTTCGCGTCATGGTCGTATGGTCGTCCCATTTCTTTAACAAGCGTCCCATGCAAAATCACGGAACATGTCATCTACTCTCAGATTGTAAACTTTCTAGATTCCAACAACTTTTTTCACCCCAGCCAGCATGGTTTTAGGAAAGGATTCTCCTGCGAAACACAACTAAAAATATTTCTTCACGATCTGCATGCTAACCTTGACAACAACTTACAAACTGACGCAATCTTTCTAGATTACGCAAAGGCATTCGACACAGTACCCTCACCAAAGACTAATGCTAAAACTATCCCAGTTAAACTTAGACCCAATTGTACTAAATTGAATCAAAGCATTTATAACTAACCGTTCTCAGTTTGTGCATGTTAATAATAAATCTTCTGCTTACCTCAAAGTAACATCAGGCGTACCTCAAGGTTCAGTTCTCGGCCACCTCCTGTTTCTGATATACATTAACGACTTACCCCTCAGCATATCCTGCGAAATCCGCATGTTTGCAGATGACTGTGTAATCTATCGGACAGTAACTAACACTCACGACCAAAATCTTTTCCAGAACGATCTTAACCACATTCAAGATTGGTGCGATAATTAGCTTTTGTTTCTTAACCCTAACAAATGCAAACTTGTTACGTTTACCCGCCGTAAGAATCCTTTCATTTTTTTATATCATATCGCCAACGTCCCTGTACAATCACAACCATCCTACAAGTATCTAGGTGTCACATTGTATTGCGATCTCACTTGGAATGCGCATATTACTAACGTCATTTCATCGGCAAATAAAACTCTGGGTTTCTTGAAGCGTCACCTACGTCATGCACCAAAACATGTGAAGTTGCTAGCACATCAGTCCCTCATCAGATCGAACCTCGAATATGCCTCCCCCATATGGAACCCGCCCCAAACATACCTCATTAACGACCTCGAATCTGTCCAAAATCGCGCCACTCGATTCATTCACTCCCAGTACTCATACGACATCAGTATTTCATCCTTGAAAGCACGATCCGGTTTATCACCCCTCTCTGTTCGCCGCCGTATCGCCCTTTCTCTCTTTCATAAATTTTTTCATTCTTCTCTCAATGCAGCTCCTTACATCCTCCCCCCGACATACATTTCACACCGCACAAGCCATCCACTTCAAGTGTCCCGTTATCGTAACAGAACTGCCACTTTTTCCGCTTCTTTTTTTCCCCGCGCCGTCAAGGATTGGAACGACGTTCCCTGCTCCATTGCTTCAACCACCTGCCCATCATCCTTCGCGAGAAATCTTACAAATCACCTATGCTGCGAAAACTAACGTGTTCAAATGTTATCTTTTCCTGTGTATCCACCCCTTATGTAATACCCCCGAGTGGGGTCCTTAAGGAAATAAAAGTGAATGAATGAATGAGTATGAATGGTTCACTTGATAGCATATGGAAACGCCACCGCCGACGGTAGAGGACGACGACAGAGCACAACTCACAGCGTGCACTGCGTTTGCGCAAAAGTTGTAGCCACTTGCCATCAAAAGCATCGATGTTGTGCTCAGATGTTCTCTTTAACTATCGCATACATCAATATACTTTCCTGTCATCGTTCCCTGACAATATCTTTGCAGTATGTTGTCACCAATGGAAGCCTTTTCCCACCACACCAAACGGCATTTTACAAATGTAACTGATGAGGCATGCGCAAGCCCGTTGCAGGTGCACTCAATAGACTCATTTTATAATATTATAATATAATAATAGGTAGTATAATAATAATTATTCTATTATTATCATTAATATTGTTGTTGTTGTTGTTGTTGTTGTTGTTGCTGTTGCTGTTGTGATTTAATAGGCCAAAGCCACTATATAATTTAAGAGACACCGTAGTGGAGGGCTCCAGTGATTTGATAGACCTGTGAGTGAGCACCATACCCGCTATACTTTCTTGGGAAGAGGGGGGGGGAGAATTGACAGATTTAGAGAGGCAGCCGCTACAGATCTGCAGGTAGAGGCGCTCATGGGAGATGACAGGTTCCTGCATCTCTAGAGCTGCTGCGATGGCTGCCCAAATAAATGTGCACCGCTAGCGGGACTAACTGGCACACCTGAGTGTACAACTATAGAAATTTGCGTTTAGCTTTACCGCAAGTTGTGGTCAGACCAGTGTTCGCGTAAACATGGAACAGCAGGAGTTTCGGCGCGCATAATCACAAGTCTTCAGTGGTACCAGCTGTAGAATTGATGCCGTTGGTTCTGCGGTTTTCAAACCTATAGAACAATTTTCAAACTTTAGTCATGTTAGTTAACTGGAAGGTGGTAGTTTCTGTTAGTTGTGCAAATGGTTGAAACATCAATATTATATGTGTGCAACATTTTGACCAAAAATAACGTGCCATGGCTAAAAAATATCGCACACTGGTTCACCTTAGCATGAGATGGCTCATTTTTCGCTTTCAGAGCTGTTTTATAGAGGTTTATCTCGTGTACATTTCATTTCATGAAGCCTTGCAGTAACCTGCGCAAAAATGACATAACGAAAAGTACATTTGCACATCAGAACTTGTGTAAAATTTTGGGGAGTATTTATTAGGGTTTAGCAGCCGCAGCTCCACTTGCGCTTACTATCTCTATTTGCTTATGCAAGCGTAAATTCTGCCATTGTAACCCCGCCTCTGGTAACATCATCACCACCACCCATAAACACTAGTGGCAGTTGTGCGTGAATAAAGGTAGTTTGTCGAGTAATATGCCACTTTTGCTCGCTGTCAGAAAGGGCTTGACCATTGGTTCAAAAAGATCAAACTTTACTTCGTGTCTTTGTTTAGTCTACCACAACAGTTAGTCTAGAAATTTCCACTGCATGCAATACAATACCAAACAATACACAGACGCTTCTAGGCTCTGTTTGCGCTCCCGGTATCAGCAAGCAGTCAATTTTGACGTCATACATTTCATTCCTCTGGTGTTTGCAGCACGTCGAGCCGCAATTCATTTTCGCTCACACGCTGCACTACAGATCGATCAAGGTCTCTCGCTGATGTAAACCTTGGTTGCGTATGCAGTTCAAATAGATGCACACAGTCTTTCTCGTGGTTAGCACAGGTATGACTAAAGGCTTCGCTGAAAATAGCGAACTTGAATTTGAAAAAAATAGTGGTTAATAGAAAAAAATGTTTAATAGCAACAAAATGCATTATTCATACATTTCTTTTGAGACTCGAAAAATTACCTGCATGCAACAGTAAGCCACTTTATAGGAAACCTCGCAGAAATTTAGATACAATTTTACAGAAAAAAATTAGCGCAGTATCGTCCGCTTACTATACAGCTTTTCATGTTTGTATAAATTGTTGGATATAATTTGTAGAAAGACAGAACAATGAAATTCCTAAGGCAAAACAATGCGTTTTCTGCAGTTAGTATTAATTTAGAATGGTCTAATGAGGCCAACTACTTCGTCTTTAACAAATAGATCAGTAACTAAAAAAACAATCAAGTAATCTGTTATTCCACGGGAATGCATCGTTTTATTTCTATATACTTAGATTGACTTGCTGCATGAAGGAACCCTATAATTTCTTGAATTGTTACTGATGCGACGTTGTTTGCTCTCAGAGTGTAAGTAAACTACTACGAAAGCATCTAAAACAGTAGCACTGGAGCAGTTGCAGGGACCACGTAAGCTGTGCCACGACGCTGGGGGAGGGAGGCGTTCCCATAGTTTTCACCAGCTCACCCCGCAATTTTAGCCTGAAATTATTGTACCAATATTTGATTTATTAAACAGCGTGATAAAACACGTTGCGTAAGTGATTTGGTGTGAACAGAAAAACACTGCATGTGACAGCTTGACTAGTCCTTTCCCCCAGAAAAAAATCTAAGTTACAAAATTAGAAAGTTATTACACGCAGCGATAAGCGACAAAACAGAAGAAAACGCGTGCGTGGTCCATGGCAGTAAATACTGAAAAAAGAAGCAACTCTGAATTGCATACAAGACTATTCATGAGAAAGCAATGTATGTAACAAAGTAACCATAACAGCAATCACCCAGCATTCATGAAAAACGGAATCAGCGCGTCCAATTTAACATATCAGTTTTAGATATTGTACGTAGATTATAATAGTTAATTTCTATTTATTCATCACACATGATAGATGGTAATCCAGTGTTTCAAATCCATAATTAATGCTTCGAAATGTGTTCTCATAAATGAGCTATCACAAGCTCGAGAAAACGACGTCACTAGCTAGCCTGGGTAGGTGGGTATCAACTATTTATAGCAAGAATAAAAATTAAAACAATAGTAATGTCAGCATGCCGCTCAAGTGTGCTCCTCTGGTGGTAACTAGATCACGTTTTAACTGTTCTTACACTCAATCACCCACCCTGGTTCCCCGAAACCGTGCTACCAAACACTATGTATTTGTGACAATGAATCCTTCATATTACATGCATTTTGCCTATAATTCATTTACAATTGATGACCCTATACACTGAGTTTTCGGTGTTTGTATTTAACGAAAATTGGAACGATTAACAGCACAGTCATTACTACTTTTGCACAGTCGTGAGATACGAGTGACGTCGCGAAGCAAAATTACACCTGAAAATATCGGCATTTAAAAGAAAAGAAGGCGATGTGCATAATTTACTATGGGGCAGACGTAAGCGGGTTGGCTGTGTAGGGGTTTAAAATATGAAGTATGACACAATGTAATATTTATTTATTTATTTATTTATGCTACTGCGTGCAAGAACTCCCAGCAGGGGGTTGAATATACACGCGATATTTACTGAATAACGAAATGAAGGAAAGTTGAAAGTATTTGTTGCTCAGTTTTAGTACATATCCGCCCTACTCTGCGATAGCGGTAACCTGTTTCTGGGATAATGTGTTAAAAAGAAGGTGTTCAACGATTTAGAGTACTGGTAGTCTATGCTTTTAAATCTAGTGTCAAATGCTGCAAACGATAGAAATGTGTAATGTATTGGCGTGCAATGAAACTCGTTATAACTGTTGGGAACGTTTTCTTTAGAACCAAACCCATGGAGGCTACACAAGTGTGAACTACATTCGAATGCAGAAACGGCAATCGGGAAAATCAAACATGGACAGAAGCGAAGAGCTCCTAGGATAATGTCTATCACTAGAAAGTGTTGTGTACCTGTGCGTGCAGAAAACACAACTTTTCCGGGACGGATGTAAAACATTCAAAGTAATGGAGACGGGCTGAGTGAATTCATTTGTTGACATCTTAGCTGTAGCCTGCATTTCCTCTGATGAAAGCTGCACCCGGGTAGACGACTCATTAACTCAATATATACACACTGTTATTTCGATCTATCTAAATGAACAAAAGATTGTGTTTAGATCGGTGACTATAGTAACACCATAATAAAACCTATACAACACCATAATAACAAATGTAAAGCCAATTAAGGAAAACTTTAGGGGCGCTGCATGAATTTCTAAATGAAATTTACTCATTAAGTAATTAGTCCATGTAAAAGTGGATGAGCAACAGCTTGCCGTCGGTACTTCTGGGCACAATAAAAAGTAGGCGGGAAAATACTTCGCAAGGACAGTTGAGGGCAGCAGTTACTGTCCACGGGCCACAGTACAGTTGCAAAATCGCTACGTTCCTGAGTGAATGCGACTTACCAATTAGCTGTCGTACGCTACCTGAAGGCGGCAAAATTAGTACGCAGACCAGTATTTGCTAAAACATGTTACTTTAGTGCTGACGTAAACTATATTGCAATGCCGTATTCAGGAATGAATCTAAACTAAAAAAAAACATTGATGGAAATATCAAGAGTTGAAGTGACGAAAGATCGATGTACAAATAAGGTCACTGCAGCCGACTCTTCGACAGGAGCGCACAAGCCACCATAAGGGCCAACAACAACGACGTAAGCATAATCAAAACGTTTTCTTTTTTGCTTGTTTCTCTTGTGTGTGGGCACTCGGGGTGCTTAAGAAGTGTGTTTTGCGAGCGCACGTGTGTGTGTTTGTGTTTGTGTGTTTCTGTGCGTGCGTGTGTGCTCTCATTTGTATTAGAATTTAGTGGTCGTTCTACCGCTACAAAATTCATAATCTCTTTTCATTCATAATCACCACTACATCTGTCACAGGTGTTGCTATTTAAAGGTTGCTGCTGCATAGGTTGGTATAGCCAGAAGTAATGCACCGACATCGTTTTTCTTTTCCTTGGAGGGCGGAGCTTGAAGATAAACGATAAAGGTAAAGTCACATAAGCAAGGTAACGACGTCTGAGAACTCCAAGACACTTCCTCTTTTCGCACAAGTGCAAGTGACGACGTGGCAGTTCCTTATTAAGTGTCTCTGTGTCCCTTTCATCGAACGTCTCGGGAGCATCAATGACAGAGGTAGCATCCAACGTTTTATCTCTGGCGAGTGCATTATCTGTCTCACGCGACGAGCAGCCTTTCTCCCGAGAAGCGTCACTGCATCTTCTATCCAACCTTCATTCGGCCTCACTTTTAGGGGATCTTATGAGAGCGCTGTATGGAAACATTCTCAAGAGACGACTTTCAAAGAGCCGCAACACTGTTGCCTTCTTTTACTAAATTATGTCTCTCGGGAGTGCATGCTTCCGTTTTATCAAATTGGCAGGGACGTGCTGCGCCGATGTCCTCGCAGCTTTTACTTCAGTGCTATTTGATGTTAAAAAATAGTAACATGACGGAAAACACACGAGTCATTCTAGTTCTTCTCCCGTCTTTCCTCTGAGGTTAAAGAGCTATGTAATGTCGTCGGACATTCAACTCTCGGGATCACCAGTGGCGTTCATATAAACATAGTTTATCCTGCAATAACGTTACCTGTACTCTTGAAAACCATACAATTTTTCGTTCGCGACAACAACGTCACAAAAATCGAATGAATTGACGTCACTCTAGTTGTACCCACAATGCCCCTCTTCTGGACAAGGCTCTTCAGATCAGATCTCTTCACCGACTTGGGGAAGACACTTCGGCTTTTTTATAAGCGTAAATAGTAGTCAACACAGAGACGAAACTCTCCTGTACTGCGTCACGTCGACCAAGCCACCGGTACAGCAGACATGCGAGTTTAACAAAGGAAATAAAGAAACAAGTAACATCACCCATTCCTACATCGACAAAGTTTGCAACGTTTGTAGGACCATTCGTCCAGCTTTACAATAAAAGGATGCCGTTTTTGCTCCCCCGCCCTCCTAGTTTGTCTATGCTATAACGGCTCCAGGCAATATGTAGAGATACACAAGCGTCGTGCAGGCTGCGCGAGACAGACGACCGGCAATCGCTGAGTGTTCACTACGTTATTCACTTCAGTAGGCACCAATATAAAATACCGTTTTGGTTCGCTCTATGAGAGATTTCGACTCTCGAACAAGAACTGGCTTTGAACAGGAACTGGCTTTGATTAGCAAACATCAGTTCGTGCACCACTCTTCAGCGCTTGAGGTCAATACACTAGACGGGTATTCTACACAGCCCTTCTTGTGTGTACTTCTTGATATACCAGATTATTTTTACTCTCGCACCCATGTTTACAGCAAGCATGCATAATCTTGATCCCAGTTGGCTTCTGTCGGCGAGGTCAGCGTGTAAGAACTGCGTGATAATTACGTCACAGCCGATGACGAGCGAACACTAGCGGCCATCACGCATGTGCTATGAACAGACTGGATGCCAGCGCAGTCGTTCGTTCCACGTAATCAGCAGCACCACCCATGCCCCCCGCAAAGATGTCTACCACCTAAAAGTGACTGTAATTTTTTTCTATGCCGACCGTACTGTTTGAATCAAGATAACGTTCACATTTTCAACTACTCCGAAATAACATTTCGTATACTTTGGAGCCACTTGTTTTGCTGAAATCATCCTCCGCATTCAGTATTTGTTCTGTACTTTAAATAGGTTCAACTAAAAGGGAGGAACCGGTGCTCAGCAGTCGATTTATGAGCAAGCTGTTCATTTGAACAAAACAGTAACTATGGTCAGAATTCATACATACATACATACATACATACATACATACATACATACATACATACATACATACATACATACATACATACATACATACATACATACATACATACATACATACATACATACATGCATGCATACATACATACATACATACATCTCAGGTAAATTAAATGGCGCTGCGCAACGATATATGCGTGGGTACCAAGCAAAATAACACTTGTAGGCATCGAAAACAAAGCATACTAATCAAGTTAATGAAAAGGTGGCCCAGTGCCTCACTATCGACAAATGTCAATTCCACTGAGAATATTAATCACTCCAGAGTATGGCTGGGCGTACGCAGCTGCTACGCATCTACGCATGCAAAGCGGCTGAAATTGGGAGAGCAATCGTTTGACAGCACCAGAGAAAAAATGAACAAAAGGCTACGCGGCAAGTCCTATTATTACATGCTGGCAGGGACATGTAAACTCCAGCATACGTGAAAGGCTGGCATCCTAATATTGTGAATTCACGTCAAGCGAAAACATGTTTAATGGTTCTTATTTTCTCTTTTGTGGGAGCAAATCGTGCGCTTTCGTGTTCTTACTTGTCATTTCTTTGTGCCTAGATGCGAACATACCATATACAATAAAACGGCGCTACCAGTAATAAAGTGATGCGATTGAGAATTAGCCGTCATTGCATTTGATTATGAAACGATGCTACACTCGTTCAACTTCTATGACGTTCAAAAAGAGGGCCCCGGTAGCGCGCTTTATGAAATAAAAAGATGAAGATATTGTCGTGACACATGGAGACATACTGCTGTTTAGATATCTGATATCAATGAAGAGTGAAAAACAAATTTATAATGAATTTTGGGAAATTGCTTATTGCGAAAAAGCCCCGCCGCGGTGGTCTAGTGGCTAAGGTACTCAACTGCTGACCCGCAGGTCGCGGGGTCGATTTCAGGCTGTGGCGGCTGCATTTCCGATGGATGCGGAAATGTTGTAGACCCATGTGCTCAGATTTGGGTGCACGTTAAAGAACCCCAGGTGGTCGAAATTTCCGGAGCCCTTCACTACGGCGTCTCTCATAATCATATGGTGGTTTTGGGACGTTAAACCCCACAAATCAATCAATCATTGTGAAAAAATTGATTTGGTCCTCTGAGCACCTGATATTTTTCAAGTTTTATGTTAATCTTGTTGTCCGCGTGATAATTTCGACAGTGACGAAAGAAAATGTTTGTTGGCGTGATACCACATGGAGACTGAGCACCATTCCGCCACTTTTTCTATGAAATAATTGAACGCATCTTTCCGAATCCATCACAGTCGACGTGCTGGTAATCTTTCCCAAGGACTCGACAAGCAGTTAACAGAAAGCTAAATGAATAAAAATTCTTGCGTAATTTTAGCTTGCTGTTTTCCCGTCTCTGTAGCTTGAGTGGAATGGGTGGCGCTTGCGCACAGTAGAATATTGTTGCGACCGCTGCCTGGGCTTACGAAGGAGTGGAGTTTTTTTGATCCTTAAACAAGTCGCCGAACGGCTGGCTACCTATGTGCGCCATGTATTGTCCTTCCAGTCAAAACGTGAGGAGCCGCTACGCCCAACGCCATAAGCGGTTTCACGAGACGATGGTCAGTCTTTACGCGGTAGCAACATCTTCCTTGGAAAAGACAGTGGCGGGAGCCGCAAATCGCCCCAATAATTCAGCGAGCATTCGGCGGACCCTTTTGTGGTGGCCCTTTTGATGTATGCTGTCCTGAGCTCGGGACCCCTCACCCAGTGGCACACACACGACAAGGAAGAGTCACGTTGGTGCCACATTAATGCAGTGACCACGCCTCAATAGTGGACGTTGTCTTGGCCTTGTATGTGTCTCACCCTCGCAGATTATGTGTGACACGTGATTGGACAGTGCCATCTGCATGCGTTCCTCCGATCTAGAGATCTGAGGGGTGCGTAACCTTTGTAAAGAGCCACCCGCCACCCAGCTCATTCGAGGAAGCTCGACATAAGCAGGAGCTCGCCATGTACATAATGCAACTAAATGGTCTGGTAAGTTCATCTTCCTTCTGCCTCGACCTCTTCATCCCGGATCTCCGGTGCTTGCAAAAGCTGGTTGCAACAGTCGACGGATATCGATAAACGACAACTCAGGCCACGGTGATCAGTGCGTGTTGCTGAAGCTTAGTTGCGCTTCGTTTGGTTTCGTTTATTTTTTTGTTTCGTCCCACACGTCACATTACTTTCATTTGTCGTTATTTTCCCGTCTACTTTAACAGCTCCTGCGCTTCCTGTTATAGCCGATGCCGATCATTTTGACGATAGCTCTTTATGAAGAGAGAGATACTTTACCAGAACGCAGAGAGGATCGCCTGAGCTAGTTCGCTATAGCATGCTACTAAAGTAATATCGTAGTGCCACAGGGTTATAAAGTGTTATCAGAGAATGCTTTCCCGTTTTTTTACGCCTGAATGTCTTCGGTGCTTGACTCACGATCAGCGGCTGACCACGTAGAGACGTCCTAATGCTTCCGAGTGGAAGCATCGCCATTTCACACCTCTTATCATAAAAAGTTGTGAGTTTACGGCTATTGCGAAGAAATGAGCGATGGTATAAAGGACGCATTTTTTTATCGCGATGCAACCGGAAGCAGCGGTACTCTATCAGAGCGCTATGTCAGCCATTACCGAAGGTGTCATCTCCTTCCGTGTACCAGAAAATAAGTTTTCAGCTCTTCAGATGCGAAGATGATCGTCCCTTATAATCCGCTGTGCTCTAGTGGGCCTCCAATGTGAGTTTCATTCTTAACTCTAGATAAATCGGTCGTCAACAGATGCCGTGTACACTTATCTTTTATATTCTACGAAAGGATGCAACCTGCATAGACGCGCATTTTATGAAGCTCCAAAAGTGCCGCTCCTGATAAGCCTCGGAAGCAGGCGTTGCCAGTTTTTCCATAGAGGAGATCCGGTATGACACTATTTATTTAAAAAGTCCTTACAGGCCTCGTTAGAGGTCGCAGCACTGTTACATCCTCACAAAATTAATACTTGACTGTCGTATAAAGGACGACTCGTATGGTGCGGACCGGAGAAGTTGAGACTTCAGAGTATAGTCAATAATCTAGGAACACTAACATGTGCGTTACATCGAAAACCTTAATCGAAATGGCCATACAGTGCCATCGTTTTCCAAACTAAATACACTAAGAATAGATAGGTTCGTCCATTTTAAGCTCGCTTTACATACACAAAGGTGAACTTTGCATGACCCCCAAAATATATTACCATCATCATCATCACTACCATCATCATCGTCATCAACATCATTATAATCATCATCTCACTGTTCTCAATATAACCTTCGGCGCAATCGACTCAGAATGCCTATGTTTCAAACTACACATGGTATTCAAACGCTCCCTTACCTAATGACGCATTTCCTAAATAGCAACCGAGAAATCGACAATGTGATTAGATTCAGGAATGTTATTTGAGATACCACCTCCGGGAAAAGTTAAAGATCATAATTTTTGTTCAGCTCCGTATTTGTTTGTTTTTTGGGCTCATTTTTGTTTTCTACTGTTTTGTAGCATAGATCATGAGAACTCGTGTTAACATTTCCATAACATGTGCCATTATTGATGTGTACTCAGTGAATCTATTTAACTTATTGTGTTTTGATTGCTCGTATGCTGTATTCTGACATTATATTCTTGTTACCTCTATTTCCACATGTTGCTTGATTCTTTCCACTCGGAGCAATGTTTGGATAGGGGGCTTTTGTCAGGCATTCGTATGTGCTTTAACCCCTTCATCCTAGACAATTACTGTCTGAATAAAGTACAGCTTGAATTCAATTCAATTTTCTGCCCTTTGCACAAACAATGCGAGAACGTTTTTTTTTGATAGGCTGTGTGTCAGGGATAGCTTCGCACATTGTCATAACAAGCATGTTCTTGTTTTGCAGCAGCCGTTAACGAAAAACGAGTAACGCTAAAACATTGCTCTGTGACCTTGAGTTAATGATAACTAAAAAAGACTAAAAAAGTGTGAGAGAGAGAAACTAGCAAAGGCTTGAAAGATAACTAGATGGTCACCTATATTTGTCACCCTGCATTCAAACAAGGATGACTGAACGATAAGCGAGACAGAAGAAGTGATATAGATGGACGAAGATATGCCTAAAACACGCAGGTTCCTTCATACACTCACTTGAGGTGACTGTAAGTAGAAAGCATTGTTCTCTTTCTTATCAGTCCCCTAAGACCTCCTTATCTTTCACTCAACCTTTTTTCGATCCTTTTATCTCTTTTGCGATAAAGTATTGCTAACTTGCTTGGATATAGTAAGTTACACTTTGACTCTAAGCAATGTAACTTTTAATCGGGTGTTGATAGTATTGCCCTAAACTTTGTTTGGATGCATTTGAGAGCCTTCATGTTCATTCGTTAAAATGTTTTCCTTCACGTTTTATGAAACTTATTCATGTAAAACAATTATGAACTTGGTATTGTTCACTATAGTTTTGGGAACAACACCATACAAGTGCTAGTTCGCTCTAGAAAAGCACAAGTGGTGATAGTTCACAATTTTTCTATTTAATGTAACTGTATTTAAGCACGTTACGTACTACCTATTTGTTGCGCAGCAGACTTTGAATGAAGAAACAGCGCTGGAATAAGACGGAGACGGGAAGACACAAATTGCGTAGAAATATTTTACACTACGCAGTCACTGTGTAATTTAATCATTGTTTTTTTAATCGAATGCATCATCGTATACCAAGGGCGTACTAAGTAATTTGTTTATTTTGGGAGAGACGGGCAGTTCTTGCTGTCTAGACTATGGCGAAAACATTTCGGATGCGGGGGCGGGGGAAAGGCACGGGCCTTGTGTGCTATACTCTGCGTATACGCCCCTGTTATACGCCATACATGACTGTGCACATCAACCCGGACGAAAAAAAAAATTGTGTCTATGGCGAGCTTTTGTTTTTTCGTGGCCCCAAGTGCCCCCCTCTCCGCCTAGTGGCTCATGAGCTAAACTCATCACTTCAGTGCGCCTATCTTTGGTGAGGACTAGCTGACTCAGTCGGGTGCCCGCTATTGAGTCGCAGTGGTACAGCAATTTATCTGAAATGAACATGCTTGATTTCCCACCGCGAGAATCTTGACAAGATATCTTTATCCTGGGATCAACCAGCTGCACTTTACGAAACTCTTTTTTTTTGGCCTAATGACACGTCCCTCTTTTTATCGATTTGCACGTCTTCCCCAGAAACGCTTTTCTCTTCTAAGGCATGAGTGCAAGCCACTGCCTTTGGTTTCTCAGCTGAAGGTTCTGCCTCATGGCTGGTGTTTGACAGGGTGCCCGAGAGCTTTTGGCCTTTAACAAAAGCTTCCAATCTACCTTGATCATTAATTAGCGCACAAAGTAGGTCTACACTCTGGTGCTCCGAGAACCTTCACGGGCTATTTAATTTCACCGGCAAAGTAGTTACCCTCACCTCAATAGTTTTGACGAACACAGAAACGAAAACTTACTCTGCCTGGTGGTTCTACTAGGCTTCGTTGAAGTAGACTCTCCCGTATTACAGTTATCTCACTCGCTGTACCCAGACCCTCATCTGTGCATATATGCGCACATAATAAGGATTAACGGTAATTTATTTGTGTCGTTGCCCCCGTGTTTCAAACTTTTTACCTTTGCACTCAGAATTATATCCGGCATTTGACTCCCCATCTCTTGCGCTATCATTACCTATTGAAGGTTTTGCTTGCGCTCGGCAGCCTTCTTTGCATTGTTATTTTTATTACCAAAAATTGGGCACTCTTGCGAAATAACCTCAGCCCTGACATACTTGGCACTTTCGCGCTCTTTTTACAACTGTTGTCATCGGTTTCTTGCCGATTTCTACAGCTAGTTGCTCAGAAGCTAGCTTTGTACCTTTTGCTTGTCGAAAGTTTGGAGTACTTTAGTCATCTCAGTCGGCCTAAGCCATTCCTTGACTTCTTGAAGTCTCGCATATCCAAGACCTTCCGTACTAAGTCCCAATTTTATGCTGTGAGCTAGCATGAGTTCTGCTATCACGCCTACCGTGTCAGCCTTTGTCACTTGGAGGTGGTAAGAGACATACGTTTTGACGCGAGACGCCAACGGTGACCATGACTCCTTCTGCTTTACCGACCTCTCAAACCTTCGCAGATGCTGTGCCGGCGAAAGCTTTACTTCAGTCAGCACTGCTGGCCTAAAAGACTCGTAATCTGCACTCTCTTCTGGGTTAAGGTTACGCAGTATGTAACGAACACGTTCAGTTAGGACTGGCATACGCAAATGCACGCGACTCTCATACGGTACCCGGCAATTAGCAAAACGTTTTTGAACCACCCCAAATCATAATGGTACATCAGCGTCACTCGGAAGCCGAAACCCTTTGAACACTTTTGAACATTGCTGGATAAAATCAAAACCCAGTCGTCTTGAATCACCCATCCCTGACCCAGAATAGGACAACCTTCCATTGAGGCGTTAAGGATTTATTCTACTTTGCGATAGCTTTTTGTACTCAATCTTCACATTGGGACTTTGAATTTCAAGTTCGAGAGTTCTTGTACCTCTTGAATTTGGCAAAATCTGAGATGCCTGCTGCATATACTACTGCCTCTGAGTGGGCACTCTCACCTCGTCTGACTTATCAAAATTTAGCATGACATCGTTTGATTGTTTTCGAATGCAATAAATATCTGCCACACTCGCAACTTTCCCGCCATTAGACTCCATTGTCTATGCACCCCGGCGCGTCCTCAACACTCGAGCGACTCGAAACTATAGCCGCTCAAGGCTTGTTTGTTGTTTTGTTGTGTTGTTGCTCAAGGCTAGGCTTGTTGCGCTCAAGATATAAGCCCACAGTCAACGATCGTGCAGAGAGAGCCGAAACACTAGGTTGCATAACTTGCAATGCCACATGCCTGTACTGTACGATTGACATACGAATGGCAGAACCTAATCGTCCCCAAGACTGATTGTTATCGTCTTCGAATTATACTAGCGAACTTCGTAACAACCCCGTTCATTTCCTTGTTTATGCTAAAATATACCTTATTATGCCAACTAACTAGAGGACACTCTTCTCTATTGTTCAGTAAAGATCGGGTGTGTGAGCTTTTGTATAACAGGTGTAAACAATAGAAGTGACTGACCTTTGACGCTTACCAACATACAGTGATTACTTTGTGTGAGGAGAAGGAGAGAGTGAAACTTTATTGAAGGGGGAAAAATGCATGTTAAAGCTTCTATGGTTGGGGTCATATGTCCACAGCTCCACTGGCCTTAGCCGCGCACCGGACGTGATCCAGGGGCGCAAATGGTTACCAAGTGAGTTTTCTGCATGCCCCAACATGCCGTTTTCCGCTTGGAAGTTCTTTCTCAGTTGTTGGGAGCATGGTGTAGCTAGTATGTAATTTCAGGTGACAATTGAAACTGTTTCATATTTGAGGTTAAAGGACGCAAGGGCACGATGCTTTTATAATAGTGTTACAGATGAACCCTTTTTTGACATAGTAAACATTGTGGAAAAATAAAGGAAATTTGAAAGAATCCCAGAGAGTTTCAGCTGGTCGTTCACCGTGGGGTGCATCGAAAATTTGAGGATTTATTGGCACCATATATGTACTGTCTGACTTCAGGACAGCACACACTACGGCTCTAGGTTCCCCCTAAGTAGAGCACCTCGTACTCTAATTGGTTAACAACTTTTTTATAAACAGGCGGTCAGGTTGGCTGTGTGCTCTCTCATAGTAGAATATCCAGTACTCTGAATCGTTCAACCATTTTTCTGAACAAAGCTGAGTGAGTCTTACAAAACGGCTTTATGCTATCCCATAGTAAAGTATCAAAGGCTGTAAATCATAACAACATTTTATACACACCCTGCTCTCCCGCAGCAGAATTCATCTAACTCTAAATCGTCGAACATTTCAGGATAAATCACAAGCATAAAAAATCACAGCATATCCACTGTGTGAATGATAAGTGGGGCGAAGCGTCTGTCCGGAAGGACAGAGCCATGGAGGGTTGGGCGTATGCATGGACGAACGGAAGCGAGGATTCTGTCTGTCTGTGCGTCCGTCCATCCGTTCATCCATCCGCACCTGCTAAGTGAGTGATAGAACTAGGCGGTTATGTACCGATATAGATACCTGTACAGGCCCACGGCACTGGGAGCTTCGCCCCTAACAAAAGAAAACTTTGCGGCACAGGTCGGAGAGGTTTCTTGCGCCTCGAAGCCCTAACAGGGAGCTGGATGGCCGTATGTTCTAACGCTTCACTCGTGTTCGCGTTCTGTTTGCGCTCTGACGCTTGCAAAGCAATGCGTTAGTGTCTATTTTGCACTGTTTCTAAGATTAATTTTGACGCGATCATGTAGAAGGCTTAGCAGGCGTGGCTGAAGGAACGGCCAGTTTCAATAACAAGCAGAAAACATATCTGCTAGCAGAGGTCGGAAAAATTTGTGAAGCTCACTGATACTTACTCCTTACATGTATTTTGCGGTTTGGATTCACCCAGACTCACAAATTTTGTTCAACCGAAGCCACTCACACTCAAACTCATCAAAATATTACTCACCCGGGCTTACTCAGGCTCGTACTCACGGCCTGATTTAAGTGTGAGTCCGAGTCAGTGGACTCATTGGTAAGTTACCCTTGAAATAACTTTTTCAAAAGTGGTTTCGATGCTCTTTAGCACCGATATCTTACGTAATTGGTGCTCTTTGTTGTGCCAATTGATACAATACCTTCTAATACGAAGTATGAGTTATGAGTAAGGTCAGATTTCTTGGAAGAGATATAAATGTAAAGTCTATTTATCAAGAACTTCACCGGAAGAGTTGGTGAAGGGGAGATCGGGGCACCACTCCTACATAATTTGCACCTAGCTCTGATCAATAAATATTGAATTTGTGTAGGAAAGGCGCTACTTTGGAATACGTGGCAATAACCATGAGTGCCGGTAAAGCAGATAGTAATGCTGAAGA
Organism: Rhipicephalus annulatus; assembly: GCA_013436015.1. NCBI lineage: Eukaryota > Metazoa > Arthropoda > Arachnida > Ixodida > Ixodidae > Rhipicephalus > Rhipicephalus annulatus. The sequence continues at coordinate 141,629 of WOVY01010077.1, read as the reverse complement.
GTATATAATTTGATTATAAGTCGGCAAAAGAAAGTGGAACTCACTGAGACTCATTTCAGAAATATATGTTCCGCTTCGGACTCACTGGGACTAAAACTCACCCAGAATGTTCTTAGGCCAAACTCACACGAACTCACACTCACGAAAAGTTTCTTGCAGGAGACTCACTGGGACTCATCAAAATGTTCCTGGCCTGGACTCACTCAGGCTCAAACTCACAACTTGATCTGAGTCCGAGTGAGTCAACTACCCATGTCTGCTAGTTTTCCTCAGCTTAAGATAGCTCAAAGTGATAAAGGATTTCATCGTTTAGTATCGCTGTCAGGACGAGTAGCAAGTACAAGTCTGAATCGAAGTGGGTGATTGTATAGGCATGAACACTGTTCGTCCGCTATCAAAATGAAGTTACCAGTACCATAACAAAATGATTAAGTAAACGTAGATCTTGATCAGCGTATTGAGTAGTTTAGCTCCGTATAGCACGTTTATAAACGAAGTTGGCTAAACATTCTCCAATATATTTCAAATACAAACGCAACTATAATATGTTGCTGCGCAGGAATGGACTTAAACCTCATAGCTTTTACCCTGCTGCAACCAGCTTGTGATATTGAGTGTGGTATAAAAACAATTACCGAAAATGTTTCATCAAGCGGGCGGGAAACACATCGGGCTGTTTCAAGTGAAAACTTTAAGGAAGTATACTTGAATCTTAAATAGATCAAGAAGAGTTTCGTAGAGTGCACCACTGCCTACTTCCTTACCCCTCCCACTGATCCTTCGGTCCACCCGTATACCTCAGAGCACTAGAAAGGCAATCTCTGCGTTGGTGTCCCCTAGGTCTGTCGGGTACTTGTTCAGTGGAGCTGGGTGGTTTCAGAGGCTGTCATATGTGTCCCTGAATAGGGACAGTTTCCGCTTTCTTTAAAGTAGGGGAAAAATATTTTCATCATCATAATCATCATCATCATGACCGTCGGTGTCGTAGTCAACACGAAACAATTGAAAGTTACGTGATCTGAGGGTATTGCTTGATAGCGTCATCGTGTAATGTCGTCCCGACGTCTCAGATTGCCACCATTTTGATCGTCGCTGTGACGTCAACTAATATGTCAACACGTGATTCTATCATCACATCAAATCAACGCATCATGAAAAGTTTGCTGATCCCGGGGGCAGTGCAAAACTACATTAAGTAGCGAAAGCTTTCAGGCTAGCGGGGGGTGTGAAATGAGGGCTGCGGGGCAAGTATCAACAAATAAACACACTGACAAAAAAATAAGATTGCTAGCAGGTAGTGACAAGTTTACGGACCCAGTCAATGCTAGTTGCACTCTCTGGCTCATATTCTCGTAACAGGTTAGCTTTTTTTTTCGTGTTTCATATCAATTATGCTGACACCCTGCCGGCATTGTGACTATGTCCTTTTTTGCTCACAGCACGCTCACAACGTCAATCTGCAGGAATTTGTTAACTACATCAGCATACGACTGACAACAAGAGACGGTTCATGAAACTTCTAAGCTCATCGCTTATTTTATGTTTAGAAGACAGAAAGCTGAAAGAACCCTTTGCTTCGTGGAACAGCCGTCCTGCCTTTGGGTCGCTCCACGCGCTTCCCGCACAGCCACAACGCACGTGCCTGGACCCCTGCCGTACGCAAGTGGGTGACAAATAAGCCAATTGGCGATGCTCTTTCACCCTCTGCTTGGGTGCGGCATGTGCGTTGTGGCTTTGCGGGAAGTGCGTGGAACGGCCCTTACATCAACATTTTGTATAGTTCGTATACGCTAAACAAGTCATGTACGCTTAAGAGTTATGGGCTAACCTTACTACGTATGGCATTCCGATTTGTTGGTATTGCATTAATTGCTTTGTCTGTGTTGCGAAAATGTGCCTTCTTTTATCGCGACATGGAAGCGTGGCTCGAAGCAGCTTTTCAAAAGTATAGAGCATCCGCATATTGTACAGAAAAACGGTATCATTTATTTAGGACGAATTTAGAAAAAGACACACTTAGTTACCCCTGCACCTGGTTTACGGCGCTCTTTTCGTTTTAAAGCCTCAATCATGCCTGCTATTCCGCTTTATAGAGAGAGGAAAAGGATTGCCGAATAGGTGTGAACTGCATGGTGAAGGAATAATTACGAACGAGCTTTCGCGTAAGGTGCCCGACACGCTACAAACAGCTTTTTACTCATCACATCACGCAGCTGGTGAAAAGTGATGATGTGTCACTGTTCAGCGACGCTCACACCTGAATACGGAAGTTTACACTACCGAAGCGGCATCGTAGTGCAGCCATTGATAGCGTATATGTTTCTGCACTATTTACTATGACCTGTGGCGCTGCGACTTTTTGGCACCCACCACGGGAATGATGCTTTTTCTTACGTGGATTTGCGTAGACCATGTTTGTTGCTTTGAACGCTCTTGAACATTAGTTGATTCATGTGTTTTGGTTTTTGCTATGGATAAAAGAATGATTCTTTGTAAACTTCGTGAGATGACCTTAAACTGGTAAGCCTGAAATGGCGAAGTTGGCGACGTTTGGCTGTGCAAGCAAGTAGCAGCGCTAGCAAAATCATGCTACTTCCATCACTGCTCGTTAGGGGCGAAAGTGCTGACAATCTTGGCGATGCACAAAGTGCATGGCTTCGGAGACTTCTTCGGGCCGCAGGTTGATATGTGGGGTTTAACGTCCGAAAACCACCATATAATTATGAGAGACGCCGTAATGGAGGGCTCCGGAAATTTCGACCACCTGGGGTTCAACGTGCACCCAATTCTGAGCACATGGGTCTACAACATTTCCGCATCCATCGGAAATGCAGCCGCCGCAGCCGGGATTCGAACGCGCGACATGCGAATCAGCGGCCGAGTACCTTAGCCACTAGACCACCGCGGCGGGGCTTCGGGCCGCGGGCAAACAAGCGGATGAAGCGCCCAAAGCATCTCCTGAAAAGAAATGATCGTAGCAGCAGGGCTTCGCTCAATCCTTCAATAAGGCGAGAATCCTAATATCGGGATGGGTTCAGCCGGCTATGCCGACGCACTCTCGCTATTTCTAGTGTGTCTTCTGGTAGAGCGCGCTGGCATGCAGTTTCCCCCGTTCAGCCAGAGCTCTCATGCATGGTTTTACTTTTGAAGCACCTGCACGTCTCAGCTACTACGATGACTTCAGAGTGGAAGACTGCACGGCGCAACGCAACAGCTCTCCGATAACAGCGTTGAGTTTCTTCCTCGCATGACACTTGTAAAGAGATCTGGTAATGGCACAGCTGAAAACAGCTAAGCTGGACTTCAACAATAAACACACACAAAAACATACGGTAGTCGTCATGACTATGTCTGAACTATATTTGTTGGTTTTGGCGTCTTTTCTTGTTTAGAGGGTAAGTGGTGCCCATGGCAGCGCGTTCAAAACAGTGCGCAGCTCGGCAATTGCCTTTCGAGGCAAAACCATTTCCCTAACCAACGGCATCGTTCACGCGAACTTTGGGACGTATAAAGAACAGAAACATAAGTGTGCGGATAATTATGAAACAGAAAGGAGACTACGAAAAACAACAAACAAGAACAAATTGATTAATTTCTCCCATTCATGTCACCGAAACAGGAAATACATTCAAAGAGCTTGGTTCCCTGCAGAGGAGCACTCCTACAGGTTTTCACTCAAATTCTACCGCACTGCTCTAGAAATTCACTGTGCGAACAGTTTGGTGACTGCACAGTGGCGTTTCCATTTAGGTCTCAGCCAGTCAGTTCCTCGGTGTCACGCCAGAAGCAAAACGTAAGGCATATCAATGATCATGCACCACAGTCTCATTGGCCTGGCTTCGCCAAGTTGCACGCAGGATTGATCGCGTACAATGGGTCAGATGTTGAAAACTTCTGGCATTGCCCACAGTGTTTGCTTTTTGTAACTTTATGCCCGGTAAGCGTGTCGCGTTGAGCGAACTCATAGCAGTTTTGCATCGGTACGTGCTTTCAATAAAATTGTCGTGAATGATTTTTCTCCTGTACCCTTCACTGCCGTAAATACAGCCGAAGTTGTATACAACCTCGAGGAAAAAGTACTTCAGACAGAAGGTCTATGCATACGAAGATACATTTCATAGTTGTTAGTGATTATTATGCAAAAAGAGCCCAGCTACAAAAGTTGAGGGTATACGTAAATGCAAGGCACGTGTGCCAGTGCATCATCGCCTGTGTGGCGTATTTCTTAGTCCTTGTCCCTTTTAGCGTTGTAGTTCTCGCATAATGAATTACCACCAACTAACCCAAGTAACTGTTCCGATGGAGATTAGTAGTGCTACATTTATTCTCACATTTTCTAAAGTGAAGCAATAAAGTGAAAAAAGGTCTTTTCATGTGTCAACATGCTTATACAATCAAGTATGCCTTTAAAGGAACACTGATAAGGTTTTGAGACCCCCCTCCCCGAAAACCAAGATTTTTCTGTGATATTTTCTATCAACGCTCTCTTCTGAATGCTTTCCACACAACACATAAGCAAAAAATTTACATTGACTTTGCGTTCTTCACCGATAGTCTGCAAGCAAACCCCACAGCAATATACATAATCGCGGCGAGTAAACACAGTTCACTGGGTTGCGCTGTCGGAGTCCCTGTATGACATTTGTTTGACTAATAGGAATCAATGAAGGTGGTGGTAAATTAATGATTTTTTGATCGGGGAACTACCCCTGACATCAGACTTGTGTTGATATGACACTGTGAAGCTACACCCCTTGATATCGAAACTGAAAGTATCTTTTAGGGCGAAGCTCTATTGGGTGTGGGTTGTTCCCTCGTAGTATTAGTATGTAGTAATAGTAGCCACTTCTAGTTAGCTTTAAGAATTACTTCTTACTTAGTGGTTTGTGTATGGCGTTAGTGTTTTTCGTCTGTCCATCACAAACTGACAGAAAGACAGACGGACGGACGGACGGACGGACAGATGAACGGACGGACGGATGGACGTAAGGACGGATGGACCGACAAACAGGTTGACAGACAGACATACAGACAGGCAGGAAGGCAGGCAGGCAGGCAGGCAGGCAGGCAGGCAGGCAGGCAGGCAAAGAGACGTACGAATAAACGGACGCGCAGACGGACGGATGCTTCGCCCCACTCATCATCAATCTCTGCCTGGATATACTGTGAATTTTTTTTCAGTTATCGTTGTTAAAGGTTGATAAACGCATTTCCAAACAATGACATGGTTTTCAGCGTTCTAAACATTAACGTTTTTATTTGTACAACAAATAAACAACACATAAATCTCGTGTAGTACTCTTTCAAATTGTGTTGACATAAGTTTAAGATCACACGTTGGAAATAATGTTTTGGCGACCGTCTCGTCTTATAATTTCAGGGCGTTTTAACACCATAAAACTGCACGTCAGTGAACCTTATTGTTGGAGAAACAAAGCGCGAATAAGCTCGAAGAACAAACGACTCAACGACTTTGAAAACTTTACGATCAAAATTAAGGCGTGCGGCGCAGAAGTCAACGTCGTGTAAGCCAAAACTTTCTCGGGTTTTTTTTTCTTGCCAAGCTCCCAAACTTGTTAAGCTGATAAAGTTTAAATCCTAGTGGGCGCCCCTTGTTCCTTTTAGTGAGTTTCCTTCCCCTTATTTATCTATCGACATCTTTACCCACGCCTGTCACCAATAAAAACCTGGTGCTCTTTCAGTGAGCCAGCAAGGTTTACGCTACCTCATCACCACTTTTCGAGTCGTAAACGTAGCGCTTTCTTCGACTCTGGCACTTTTGATTCTTGGTCATCTCAATGCCAAACTGCTTCTGAGTATAAGGATTCTGTGTGGGTTCACTCAAGCTTCTGTCTAAAACGACGAAATATTTTCTACCTATACTGTGCCACGTCTTTACGGGTCATGTGAACCATCTGAACATTAAACTTCTCGTAAATTCTCGAGGTCAAGACGGTGAACAGCAGTTAATTGCCAAAACAATATGAGCTGCAAAAGACTGAACTCTTGTTCGCGGTCTACAGAACACACTCGCCACCGAAGAACAAATGCTCCAATCTACGGAGGATTCTCTCGGCGACTAAGCTTTTTGTAAACGCGATAGTGTTAAAGAGCTTGTTTTCGAAGAATTGTGAATTTGGATAGCTGCACCTAATATTCGGGATTCTAAACACGTGAGTGTCATGTCCGCTACAATCCGCTCTCCGCCAAAATCATAATGACTCCATGGTTCAAAGCCAGCCACCCCTTACAAAAGGCACCTAAGTTACTGCTAGTATTCCTTTAGGACGGCGTAGTGGTTGCATAGCAAGTTCTAAAACATTTGACGCGCATAATTGCCAGTTTCTTAAAACATGCTACTCATTACGCAGAATGCAGCCTTATTCCAGAGCTTCTCTGATCCAAGCCACTTAATATATGTCGATTATACATTGTTATATTTCATAATTATTCTTATCGAGTAATATCATACAATAAAAAATGGCAGCATATCCACGGAGTGAATGATGGAGAGTGGGGCGAAGCTTCCGTCCATCAATTCGTTCTTGCTTCCGTCCGTCCATGCGTACGTCTGTTCATGCATCTGCACTTCCATCTGTGCGTCCGTCCCTGCCTTCGTCCATGCGTCTGCCCTTGCGTCTATCCGTCCATGCAGCCATCCATGCGTCCGTCCATGCATCTATCTGTCTGTGTGTCCGTTTGTCCATCTATTCAACACTTCAAGTACCTCCATCTCGCATCTTTTCATCACATATTCTCCATAAAGAAGCACCGCCATCAAGCGGGCATTCCAAGGACTAAACGAGAGGTGGCACACGCACACTTTCTTACGGCTTGCGCTTCGTGTCTGCTTCCCACCTTTAGCCACCTCGAGTTCATGGTATATACAAGTGCACTGTATTCATGGCAATGCAGCCCAACGCTCGCTAAACCTTTCGAAAACCAAGGCGGTTACGCCCAGCGAGCATAACGTACACTCTAAGGCAAAAGGGTGTGTGGTTTGACCTTTGTGGGACTAATGGAGCTGTCACAACCATTTCTCCCTTTAAGAGCTAACGGCACTGTGTCTAACAGTTAGTCACCACAGATGAGCTCAAGGAACTAACATTAAATAACACTTACACCTTGGTGAGTAACCGTTAGTTCCACAATTAACCTCAAAGGACTAAAGTTTAGTCCTTACAATTGCACCTTATAGAGCAACTGTCTGTCAATCCCCACATTTACACCTTACCGGGCAACGGTTAGTCCTCCCAGTTGCACCTTGCCGGACGAACGGTTGATCCACTCAAATACTCCAATCTGATGAACTTTTTGTCCCCAGTTTAACCATTGTTTTTTGTTTATTTTCCGCCAGGCCTAATACTTTTTCGCCTGTTTTTTCTGCGCAGTGAGCAACAAATTGCGCAGAAAAGAACACGCGAAAAAGTGGTTAGCCACCTATGTAAAACTGCTTTCGCAGTCACGGCAACAACGAACGACAAAAGTGAGACATCGAAATTTTTTACTTTTCCACATACACATGAAGTTTCTCCATTCTTTTAGGTGAATTCAGGGTGAATTGTACAATTCCAGACTCGTTGTCAAATCTTGTTCACTTCTTGGGGAGCTCCTCCGACGGAAGCGATAGATGACAGGCATTGCAGACGCCAGCGCACGCAGCCTTCTGCCTGTTGTGTTCCCACGGCTGCACGAACAATAATATAGCAAAAATAGTTAGACACACGTGACAGAAGATGAAGATGCACGCATATGACAAGTACTTGCACGTTAATATAAAAACAAGCGTTAAAATATGACACACAAATAACTTTACCTTCACATCTCGCACAGTCCTTCTGAAGCTGCTCGAACGAAAGGAATGGATGACAGGCATCGCAGACGCCAGCGCACAGTCTTCAGCACGCTGTGTGCCCACGGCTGCACAATAAGTATGTAAAATAGTGAGTTACATGTGACAGAGAATGAATACAAATGCATATGAGAAATACGTGCAAGGTGAAACGAATCAAATCGTGAGATATGACATGCTAATAATTTCACCGTGATGTCACACATCTCCAAACACTCATTTCTATCCCCGTAGCGCAACAGCTTAGGAGCGGCGGCCGCAGCCACAACTCCGCGACCCTCTGTGCCGCTAACAAGTTGCCGAGTCCTAAGCGAGCGACGTCGTTCAGCTCGAGCAAGCGAACGTGAGATTAAACACGGCGTCATGCTGAGTGTCTGCCGCCAGCGAAATTCGAACAGGAGAGCGAGTGTACGCTTGACCGCCGCCACGCACAGCACCGACCTGGTTAGAGCTAGCGCCGAAGAAATCGACGGTAATACGGCCCTTTTCCACAAACTCGAGCGAGTGCAGCGCGCAAACGCGAGTCTGCCGCCGCGGCCAGCGGATGGCGCCGAGCTGCTTGCGACCGACTGTAATGGTGACCAATCTTCCGTGAGTTCCGACGCTAGCGAAAGCCCCACCAGCCCGTGCTGTTACACTTACAGCGCGCGACATACTACAACCAAGCTCTTTACGAGAACCCGCAACGTGTTTTCGACGACTGCCAACACAGCGACGAGGTTTCAGCCCAATATCGTCAGCCAGGAGCTCACCGCGGCGGCGAAGACAGGCGAGCACTCGATGAGTAGCGTACGGGAGGCCGACGGCAATGGCGGCCAATTTCCAGGCAGTCGCAAAGCACAGGCGAACTGCAGACACCGAAGCTCACCTTCGCAATTTGTGCGTGCGACATACAACACGACCGAGCCCGTTGCCGGCAAGTGCGATCCGTATCGCACACGCCACAAGTAGATTATAATAAAGAATGATAACCTACTTGCCTTAGAATACAGCGCTGTTTTCTGCCCTGGATCGGACTGAAGTATATATCCGATAGGCCTGTTGACTTCTCGGCCGCCATATTGGCCTTCCCAACTGTTGCTGTCGTATGTTGGTCGTGACTATATTGAAACCAGTGATATAGAGCGGGGCGTGGCGACGTGTCGGGACCTGCTCCAGACTTCATGGGTGCAGCGAAACGCAAAAGCAACAGCCCACGCTCATCCAGGCGTACACACAAGCACCACGTCGTAATTATTATATTGTCGAATCCAGGCGGCCGTGGTCGAGCACTCCGAGCGCGACGCAACGCGAAACGTCGCCGGCAAAATACGGAGAAAGACTGAGCCAGCAGAGGGGGAGAAGGACATGTGTTCTGTGGAGGAGAGCTAGTCACCTTGGCAAAGCTTTTCGCGCTGCCTGCAATCCCTGCGCGGTCCATCCTTTTGGAGACTAAGTGGTTTCGCGCGGCACGCTTCCCTTTGTGATTGCTCTTCAATGGTCTATCCGTTCATCGCGCGCGCCTATTGGGCTCCGTTACTCTTTTTCGGGTAATTTTGCTTTAGAGTGTAGCAACCCTTTCTTGTCAGGTAGTGCTCAATGTACAGGCCAATGGCTGCTAATGGGGAATGAGAGACAGGAGGATTCGGCTTTTAGTTAACGCGCACGCGGCGAGTTTTTATTGTTCAACAACACATAGGAGAAATCTCCCACCGGCACCACCTTGCAGGTCAAAACTAAGACTAGGTTACACACTATGACTATGACTACGACTACGACTACTACGAGGGACGAACGGGTGCCGCTTTAGGAGGTTCGCCCCTAAACTATGCGCATGGACAAGGTGTGGTTATCGCGTTAAACTCTTTTAGGCGAAGCTTTAGGGTCCCCAGTCTTTTGCAGGCTCATCACTAGTGCAGCTAGAGTTTTTGAAGGCTAGCAACAATGACAGCCTTAGTCGATTCATCTCTTCAAAACAAATTATTCTTAATTCAAATTTGTTCATTGTACACGTTATCTTCCACGTGTAATGTAGCATGTGTGGTAAAAAATAACGAAGAGCTGTGAATTAGTACCACGATGATTAGCCAGTTTTTAATATCTCTGATGACAAGAAGTGGTGTTTATGTGATGGTACAAAACTGTATTGGTTCAAAACTGATAGTACAAAACTGCGCACGCGCGCGCGCGTGTGTGTGTGCACGTACGTGTGCGTACGACGCAAAGTTTCATGGGATCAGCACCCTCATCCGCCTTCAAAGTTGTCTGCAGGACTGGCTGTTGTACGATTCGCTCCCTCACGCGGGTGACCTTTTCTCCTTATCTCCTCACATGCACATTTGTGGTAAGCTACAGATTTGGCAAGACCAATGATAGCCACCTTGTTATGGCTGTGGTTCTCACAACACAAAATATTAAAGCGGGAGAGATCTTCAATTAGCTTTGTACTTACTGATTGAAAGAAGCAAACAAACATAACACATGGAAAATTTACTACAAGAACAACATCCAAACATGAAGAACGTGTTGTACGCCACCAAGTGACCGTTTGATAAATGCCTTTCACATCTGGGCAGCCCTTAGAATGACATAGTGTATTATGCCAGCTTGTTGGCAGCTGGTAAATATCGCTATACATTGCGTAGGCGAAAGGCATTCACGAGGCGAATATGTTGAATGGAAACTGTTCCGGCGCGAAATAAACACGGCAACTTGTAATTGTTTATGAAATCATGATGCTAGGGTGCTTGTTGATTGCAGTTGGGTGTTAGGAATAGTTGCTTGAACTTAAACACAAGTAAATTGAATGAGAGCGAGCAAACCATGATTGTGCAATTTGTTCTAATGGTATTCTTACTATCTTCTCCTCAACTTCTTGAGAAATACGATAGATGAAGGAGTTAGTGCCTCGTAAAGTTTATATACAAAGAACATGCTTTTAATCCGTCGAGTTAGCACCGAAAGCGTCCGACATAGAACTGAAGTCGATATTGCCTCATAATGCACAATGTTGCGCTGTGTTACAAGTGGTACCTCCTTTATTTGAATTGTGTAGACATATTTATCATAACGACGATTATTATCAGCAACGAGGCCATCAACACAACCAGCGTCTTGAGAATACCTGAAGATGATGCTGCATTGTACGCCACTGTATCGCGATGTGCTAAGATGTGCGACTATAGTGCTCTGTTACCATGTTTCCTACTACAGTGTCATTGAAAGCGCTTACTGTCGTCATCATGATCATCATCATCACGCTTCTCTTCATCATTATATCTAGAAAACCTAAGTAAAATCGTGTTCACAGTGAATCTATTTCAATCGGTAGGTAAATGACTTCATCCGTGACTTGCACCTCGTTTTCTTGCGAGCCAACCAACAGCGCTTTTGCCGCGACAACCGCCCCTGTGACAAAAGCTTTCCCCCTGTTTTCATTTCCATCCCGAGTGACTAGAAAAACGCAGCTTTTTAAAACAGGGTGGCCAGTCCTAGCATACAACAAACGCATCCACGCATAAAAAATGTATACTTTATGTCATTGCGGGGAGACGCCCCGAAAAGGATCGTAATACAGGACGTCACGACATGCGCCGACCGTCGAAAGACATCGACCATCGAATCTGTGTACTGGAAAAAAAATACAAAAGGTAAAATTCTAAGAAATGAACTACTTTCCTAGAATGATGAAAAACTAGAAAGATAAAAAAGCAATAATGAATTGCATTTTGAAGTGGCCCGAATGTCGAGATAAATGCTCACGGGAAAGCATTCAGCCTGAAGAAAGTGATGTCATTGTCTTCTCTGAAGCAAAAGTAAGAATAACACAGAAATACTAAAAACCGCGTCCTCGACCACGATAATGACATAATATTGGATTGGGTGACTAGAGCAAGGTTCGGTGAATACGCCACCCGACAGGAAAAAGAAAATATGGAAGAACGAAAACAATCATAACACAGCAAATGTGCATGAAAAACATGTACGACTAGATAATAAAGGGGAATGCCGAAAAAACAAAAAAGAGAACTTTCCGATATGATAACGATCTCTTCAAGCACGTATAGGAAGCCAATGATAGTGTAAGTATGGGTGCGCAGCCCTGCCGCGGTTGTTTAGTAGCTAAGGTGCTCGGCTGCTAACCCGCAGGTCGCGAGACCCAATCGCTGCTTCGGCGGCTGCCTTTTCGAGGGAGGCGAAAGTGCTGTAGGCCTTTGCACCCAGATTTGGGCGCACGTTAAAAAACCCCAGGTGGTCGAAATTTCCGGAGCCCTCCAATACGGCATCTCTCGTAATCTTATCGTGGGTTTGAGCCGTTAAACACCACATCGATTCACGTATGAATGTGCAAAAACGATAGCAAAGTTCTGCTTTGACGTCCATTTGAGGTGGCTCTCCTCTGAAAATAGCAGCTTTATTGTTCACATTATAGTTGTTTTGTTTAACGTCAGAGGGAAGGAGTTGGTGTCGCAGCCTAGGTGTTCAACAGTACTTTGACACAAAATGACTTCCGCGTATGCAGTGTTTGCGCTTCACCTATGAGAGTAATCAGTAGGACAAGTGGAACAAAGGTTGTTTTCAGCTCCTATCCCAATTTGATCGTAGTGTAATACATGCTGTACGTGTTCGAACTGCGTTGTTTACAAACATGCAAAGTCGGTGTATGAACGCTTCAGAACACACTCAGGCATTCGTGTAAAGCGTGGTTAGCCTGATATGCTGTGATATTTTTTTCTTGTTTTTGTTAGCTTTGCAATTTTGTCTCAGGAATACTACCCTAAAATGTCTGCACCATAAACTTTTCTATCATGTCTATAGCATAGAGTTTCGTATCTTCCAAAACAAATCCTCTTTTCGGTCATGGTTCATTCACAGGAGCAGCGTCAGTGGTGTGGTTGAATGCAATTACAATAATATTCTCTGGGGCTTTACTTCGCACAATCAATATATGATAATGAGACCCACAGTGGTGGAGGACTCCAGACGAAAGTTTGGGCCATCTGGTGTTCTTTAACGGTAACTCACATAACGTAGTACTCTAACATTCTGGCTCTATCGGTATATCAATGCAGGTATGTATTGTATTTGATGTCCATGATTAACTCGTTTAGTGGAACATAGCTGTTGCCCGAATCACAAGAATTTCACGCACTGAAACTTCTTGAGATCGAGGAACGGTATCACATCACTCATCTCATAACCTGTATAGCACCATGCTACGCCACATGCTGGATAATATGTTTTACTTATTTATTGTATACTGTATTTCTAATAGTGAAGGTAAATTGAGAATGGGAAAGTAGAATCAATAAAGAGGGTTTCATCTGTGGTCTATTTTATGCAGAGACCACTGAAATTTTACGAATGGGCACAAGAAGCCCTTCTTCAGCTGAGTGCCAGTGCTTACGCGTTTGCATACCTAGCCTTCTTTTTTGCTGCACTCGGGGTTTTTTTGCTCTCACTTTCTGACGCTTATTTGATAAACTTGGGTAAGTGTTAGCTCTTGCCAATAATGCACATTCATTTATTCAAAATAGGCACAAACTTTTAGAATAATCCATTCGAGTAATGGTTTTTCAAAAGTCGTTGCTGCGTATTCATTAAAAACGAAAACAGCACAGCTTTTCTAAAGCGCACTACCCGTTGCAATCCCCGTGAATACCCCCAGCCTATTATTGCCGCCTAAAAGTGGAATGAGTCTGGTCAGGTTCACCGCTGTTTTATGCGTGACGTCACTTTAAATCCATCGTATTTGATGAGAAACAGCGCATTTTTTTCGAACGTCGTGCAGGCATCCGCCATGATGTTTTTTTCTATTCCTTAGCTGTTTTTTGCATCAATTCTACCCTACAGCACGTTATCAAGTATTGTCAAGCGAAGACCATTTGGTAGAAGAACCGGTTTGAGGTTTTCTACTTCACCCTTGAGCTCGAAAGAAACTAACCTGAGAGTTCTTAATCACTTTTGTTTAGATCGACCAATCTGCCAAGCCAGCCGCCGTTTTCTGGTTAAATAGGCTGATAACGGCATCTAACATTCAAACAGAATACTGCTTCCTAATTTCCAATGTCATCGTGCTCTACTGCGAACATGAAGAGTTGGTTGTTGCGAAACGCAACATACTGCACTTGACTGCACCAGACAAATTCAATTCAAACCAGAGATGCCTGATGTGGCCCAGCTAACAAAGGAATATCATCACAAAAAATACCCGAAAAAGCAGTGCGACTTTCAAAAAGAAGCTCAACAAAAACGGTACTTTGATTACTTTTCAATTTTTGAGAACACTTTTTTAGTTTTTACGAACAAATGGCACTCGGAAATTAATTCGTATTGGTCAATTTGATTTAACTAACTTGTTCAGCGAAAATTTGCGCAGTATGAGCGAAACCACTTATTCACTTTTGCACACCATCCTCACAGTAGCCACCATGCGTAAAAAGCACGTTTTCTCATTGATGTTACTTGTTAATTACCCTAAAGTAGTCTATTATCTAAGAAACAATATCACCCATACAAAGACGAACTATAAGTGAACGTGCCGGTCACTAAAATAACCGTACTTTCTGGAAAATGAAAAAAAAATAAAACGTGACCAGCGACAGAAAAATTCTACAAGCAACTCGGCGAAAAATTAAGTCCAAATTTGCTTATTATGGACGGAACTGGCTACTGTGATTCAGTTTGTACATGGCTGTCGCTTTTCGAAGTATTTAATGCGCTACAAATGCGACACACACATAGATCGGAAGGAAGCATCGGTTCCATGCATAGCATACACAAAATCCCACCAAAATTTTCCTCGAACCTCGCTGTTCGTGTTAGCCCAAAGCTTGTTACACGCAGGCAGGGATCCTCGTCAACATCGTTTTTGTTGATAGGAGTGTCAGATGTGGCACCGAAAACTGCCTGTCGGGTTCTTTTTTTTCTGCGAGGCTGTTTTGTACGTGTTTTGTAGTAAAGGTGTCCCCAAGGCATGACACGCCCGCATTCAAATCAACGTCTCCCCGAGACACCGCCACGAAAACGTGTTTATATTTTGTCATTTATTTTAAGGTGACAGGACGACAACCCCTTTTTGCGCAGTAGGCACACAGTGCTATATGCAGTGAGAGTTCATCTCGGCCTCCAGGAGGGTAGAAAATACGATCTGTCACAGCTCCATGCTATTCGCATCTTTTGCATGGGCTTTCTTTCCAGCAAGCAATGTTGCTATTGTGGCTTTCCTCTTTTTTTTATTATGACTTCTACCATACCCCTTTCTGTCGAGACAGCACTACACCTAGCTACATACTGCGTCGTGGAACTCTGAAAAAGCAATATTTTTATTTGACAGTGTCGGTGCTCTTTGAATGCATCTTGCCGTCGTTTTCTTCCTGACTCAGGGCTTGCTTGGAAATTCTAACGTGGTTGTGAAAGTACATTGTGCAGATAAGCTGAATGAAGAAATATTTCTACACATTGAAATCCTCATCACGATTCAGGAAATATAGTGACGGAAAAAAAGCTATGCTTATGTGATTGTGTGGGTGCGGATACGTACAAATAGGTGTAATCGACGCCACAGCTGCCTCACATTTTATGTGTAAGAGTTGAAGGATGTGTTTGCTACGTAACACTTTAGACACTTGGTACACAAGCATCGATGAAACAATAGGTAGAAGTGCTGATACTATAATGAAAAGTCAGTTTTCAGGCCCTAATTCAAAGCGGCCTTCATATAGTGGCGATTCGAACTGAAGCAAGCTAGCGTCCTGCCGAATCGTAGTGTGAGATTACCGTTCATCCTTTGCAGATTTCCGAAGACCATCGAAATTTGTTTAAAACACGACTTTCCTTTTGTATAGTTCGGTACACCACACCCATAATCGATTGCATTTCAATGGGATACATTTTTTAACATATTTCTCCCGCTTAGAGTATATCTATATAGCCGACCTCGACTTTGAGCTCTCGTGGCTGTTTAGTTTATTTTATATATGCACTGATAATTGCGTTTTATGGCATAACTTCATCAAGAACATAAATTACACCTTGCGAGATGAAAATCAAAACAAATGTTTCACGAACTGCGGGATTCAAATGACATGCTCTCACGTCTGTGTGATTAAATCGGCGTGTATGGCTAGGCAATATTCTATTTAGAAATCAGACGGCAGGTCGTAGCATCAATTCATGATGCGTATTTCATGTAAAGGGTTAATTAATTGGGAAGCTCATGATGCAAAATTCGTAAAAATTACATGTGTGCTACAGCCGAACCTTCTACAGGCGGACTTGGCTATTTCAAGGCTGCAACTGATTGCTTAGCGCTCGCGTGTGTGTTTTTCGTATCCTCGCCTACCTTCAAAACAAAAGAGGTGGACAAGCCGACTGCGAAAGTGGAGGAGGAGAATGGGTGCAGTGAGAAAGCGCCTTCTCAAACCAGGAGAATTGGGCGATTCAGAAGGAAGAATAGAGGTATTTTATGAAAGAAGAGCTGGGAGGGTAATGGGGGGTGCATACGTTTCGATGAACGGTGGTGTTCAGAAGAAAGCACCACTTATCAGTTCTTGGTTAGAAGTTTTTAGATGGACTGAATACCGGTTGGTTTTCGTTGTGGGCTTGTCGTTTTGCGTGGACTCTAGAGCCCCCCTTTTGAAATGTTGTTACTTGTTGGCTGGACAGTATGTTAAACCAGCAAATATCTAGGATGACTATAAATATTTTCTGTCTATTGGGACCAGAAGTCTGACTGAACGATGTGAAGATTGTGTAAACGAAATTGTCGGGTAAACGACAATCGCTTTCGAAGCGAAACACTTTTTGTACTTAATCTTGTGCCAAGGTTGCGTAGGCTTCCTCGTCTTCCCTGCAGCAGCGGTGGCAGTAGTTGTTGCTGTCAAAAGGTTCCGGAACTACCGGGGGTAGGATATATGAAATAAAACTAGATTTTAAAGGGATAATGACGCTAAATTATAATGATGAAAATGAATCTTGAAATGAGACCTAGATTTTTAAGTCAACGCTCTTGTACATTCGCCCACTGACTGTTTTACTGCCCGACTGTAGTCATGCCATGAAAGTGGCTCAACTTCATTCGTCGCACATGCAGTTATCGCTTTTCATAAATCTGACATAGAGCAACCGCTACCGAAAGAGGGTGCTAATTTCTCAATAAACACATGTAATACCACCTAAGGAGTTAGAAAATGAACCCCTGGACATTATAAAAGAAACAAACATAACTTTGTTCAGGCGTCCTCAACAGTAAGCGTGAACACACGAAAAATGGGGCACATCGTGCGGAGTCTACCCCCTGGGCTAACCTTCTTTCATTGATTTAAGCCATACCAAAATTAAATAAAAAAAGAAAAAGCAAGAAAGAATTGGGGAGAATGAGTGTGATGTTCTATGAAACTATAAAAAAATTGCTCCGTATGTACGTGTTTAAGAGCAAATATCGTCAAAAGATGCATTTTTCGTCTGAAAAGAGCGAATAGGGCGTTTATTTGATGTTCTGCGCGAGAAAAATCGGAGAAGCGGATTCTGCAGGCGCTGTGGGAGACATGACCGCCATCTGGCACTAATTTTGGAACACGAAAGGTTGACTTCCGTTATAACGAGCTTGCAGCATGCGCGCGTAATTTCGGAGGCCGTAATTTGTAGAATGCAAGGCCACGGCTAAGTGGACGCCCAGTATCGTCTTATAAAAGCGTAAGAAAAAACCCACCATTTCGTGCGTAACATTGCATTGTCGGACTTGCTCGCCGGATTTCACGCCGACCAGTTGTGCCCCCGCGATCTCCAACGACCGCGCAGCTCTGGCCGACTGGGCTCCCCGTACGCCGTTTCCTGACGCCGTAAAGAGCTCTCGCCAAATGGCGCCCCGTCCTGTGACTCCTGCGACCGTGTCATTCTTTCCTATGTCCTCTTTACTTCCGTCGCTCGCTGTACTTGCGCCTCGCTCTCTCCTTTCTCTCTCTATATAGACCTTTTAATTCTTTTTTTTTTCAATCCCTCTTTACCCCCATCCCTTGTGAGCTACTGTTGAGGTGTCGCACTCTGATGCAGAGAGTTACAGGGCTCATTTTTCTCTTTTTTTCCCTTTAAGAGTCACATGAGAGAAAAAAATAGCATTGTCAGTGCAGCGTGGTAAACGCTGTGATCCTTGGAATTACTTACGTATGCTTTTTCTAATACAACGAGAGGCACGACAAAATAGTGACCTTTTCATGTTGTGCCTCATATATGCGCACTGTTCGCTTTTTATTCGACAATGCACAGAAGTGTGAATGCAGAAATCAATCAAGATTGGTGGGCGTTGAGGAGGTGGTTTACTTTAGCCTTTTCGGTCGCCACACAAGTCAACCGACTAACAAACAGAGCAAAATTTTTGCTTTGAAGTATCCCACGAAAGGCTATCGTTTTCAAACACAGCATGGTTGACGCTTGAGTTTCACTTTCGCTTACGCGACATCGTAATCAAACTGCGCGTGCAACGACTTCTCCATCACTAGCGTTGCTGCACTTTTCAGAGGTCCATCCCTGCATCTCTTTATGCGTCCGTCCCTCCGCCCGCCCGAGTGTCCGTCTGTTCGTGCGTCCATGCGTCCGTCTGTCCACAGGTCCGTTCGTTCGTTCGTCTGCCTGTCCATTCGTCCATCCATGCGTTCGTCCATTGGTCCATGGTTTGCCCCACTCGTCATCATTCACCTCTTGGACATGCTGTGATTTTTTTTTCACATCGGTGTAGTACCCCTTACACATCCG
Source organism: Rhipicephalus annulatus (assembly GCA_013436015.1). Taxonomy (NCBI): domain Eukaryota; kingdom Metazoa; phylum Arthropoda; class Arachnida; order Ixodida; family Ixodidae; genus Rhipicephalus; species Rhipicephalus annulatus. The sequence continues at coordinate 123,046 of WOVY01010077.1, read as the reverse complement.
CAAAGTGTCCCGCGCACCTGTAGAGCTACGCAATTTGTTAGCGTTGTTGTCGTTCATAATGCTTATTAATTTGTATCGAAGCAGTCTAAAGATATATGGCGTAGGACTGTTGTAAGACACTTAATTGCAACGCAGAAGGCCTGGATTAGATCGTCACACCAATCGTAACTTTGTGTTGTTTATTCATTTGCAAGTGTCTTGACTTCTCACTCACAGACAACGCTGCTTTGTCTCTCGGAAGCAACGATGCAACCATTGATGACACCGCAATTTCTACGCAAGGAGATTTTCAGCGCTATTTCTGTAAAAAAGCAATTCTTTCATCATATAGACAGGCCTCTGTATGGTACAGAAATAAATTTGTAGATCTTCAAGTTGAGAACATAAAAGCAGGCAGCAAACACTTAGCCCTGTTTTGCGCATTAGTTTCTGCACTTTGAACAATATGAGATGCGTAGCATCTAGAAATTCGCGCAACAGTTAACAAGTTGGACGAATGTCGATCTGTGTCACCATAATAGAGTCGCACGAAGAAGTTAAAGCTTAACATCATCGGTAGTGTGGGTCACGGGTGTTCTCGTACCATTGCAGTAGGCTACCGCGCTTCGATCAGTGAGCCCTTCAAACTAACACTTAAGGCTATGCCCCCCCCCCCCAAAAAAAAAGAGAGCATGGGTGAGGTGTCATTCAGGTCCCGTTGTCGTCAGAATTCCCTCTGCAAGATCCACTTTTCTCAAGCTTTAGGCCGAAGGCTCTCCTGAACGGTGAGGACAGCTCCGTTTTGAGTACTGCGTGTCGACGGTTGACTGGGGTGACTTCGAAACAAATCTGAATTGCTAACGCGCACGTGCGTGGGTTCGCGACTTTCGAACGTCGCGGTGTGCGCGATACAGCGTCGATGTCAGTACCTATCAACCAATTTCGCATTCGAAGGCACGCTTCCCAAGCGGAAGCTCCGAAGGCATTGGGTTCAGTGTCATTCATGATGCGATAGCTTGCCGCTGCTCAACAATATGACCGATAAGCTGTGTGTGGTTATGCCTCTCCTTTAGCGTCTTTTATATAGTTTTCAGATCCACATTTCGTGCGTACAGAGTTCACTATACTGCTACATGTAATAGCATTTTTCTCCAGGTCATAATCGAGAGGGAGAAATTGAATACAAAATGAACAATAAATGTTCTCCACTGGTCGCGCAAAAGCATACACGAATAGCAGATTATTGTGTCCTATTTATGAATTACCCAAGAAACACCTGATCATGCCATGGCATGAAAAGTCACGCCAGCATCATGATGCATTCTCCTTTGGTGGCTCAAAATCACAAGTAAAGCTCCAGGTTGTCTTCTCTGTAGATTGTATTTATCCTGCACCCTCCCCTAGCCTCTCCAGAATGTTTTCTGTACCACACGAAGGTTAAGTATTACCTCCCAGATCAACTGAACTATGAGCTAGTGCAATATTATGTTCTGGTGTCTTCGAGAAGCCGTATAGTCGTCAGAGTGACAGTGTTCGCCAATCGGGCTCGATGGTGTGCCTATACATGTACACTTTGATACCTGAAGTGAAATTATAGAAAAATTGCCAATGTTTTTTTTAACAATGCTAGCTTCACCTTCTTTCAAGCCAAAGGCTCGATTCATAATGTGTATTCCATGGATGGGATTCGAAGTTGTGAAAAAAAGGAATAGACGTTTGACTGACCTCAATAAAGGATCATTGAACACTCCTTTGAAAATATGTTTTTTTCTTGCCTCAAAACTAGAAAGAATGAGTTCCCCTAAATACACGCAAATACGTATGAAAAAGGCTTATGATAGTTTCTATGCTAGACACTGGACAGCTTGCCAGGATTGACGTCGTTGTCGATTGTCGCCGCTCTGCTGACACACCTATACCTGTTTCTGTCTGCAATGGTGGTTGGAGGGTCCGCGAAAAAATGGCGGGTACATTCTGCTTACAGGGCTTCACAAGGAAATTGCCCTGAACTGACGCTGCGAAATGTCGTATGTCTGTTGTATTTAGCTGCTTCGTTAGCTGTGTGATCCGTTCTTTTATGCAATCGCATGAAGGAGTGGAGCAGGAGTGGCTTGGGCTTATGCGCCTCGCAAGCGTTCAAAAGCTCCGGATACAGCTTCGTCTCTTTCACATCGTTCATTGCATTAGTTGAAAACATCACCTCCCTGCTAGCGGGTGGTGTTTAGAGAAGCATTTTCGCCAGGATACGTAGAAGACATATGCGATCACCGGCACTGATTCCCAACACTGAGCATTTTTTGATCAACAAAAGACGCGTATCACTTACGGACTGAACTCGGTACTTCCAAGTCAGGTATTCGTCACGATCCTAAAGCAAAGTGAAATAGGGGAGAACCGCCTTCATTAACTTTATCCTAAGAATAAATGCTCAACATGACACACTGCATTGCATTCCGAAACAGGTTTCATTTTTTAGTCGACTAGGGGTATTCGAAGGCACTGAATTGTCATGAATGTTACATTCGTAATTTTGTTTTTCAGGACATTGCCATAATCCTCGCTCAAGTTCTGTTATCGCTCATTACATTCTATAAGTAATAATCACGCAAATTACGCCTGCATTGTTTCAGAAGCTTCGGGACTGTAGTAGATCATTTTTTTTAAATTACGCGCGCATCGCGAACATTATAGATTATTCTGGAATTCACGTGGCAGCCCGCAATAACGCTGGAATATTCGACGGTACATGTATAAATGCCGACGTGCTTCGCTGCTTCTCAGTTGATCGATGAATGACTCTCAGTTCTCCGCTCTCAGTACCAGCGTGTATCGCTGTAATCTTACTTTTCGTTGACCGGCCAGAATTTCAGCCGGATAAACAGTTTGATCTTCGAACTACAGTCAGCCCCCTTCGTCGACGTCACGACCCCGTGACGATATGATACGGTGGGATACGATATATCTGTCTTCAAGCACTATCTTCTGTTCTACGGCACATGCACGTACATGAGCTTTATAACGGCGTTCACTCCAAATAGTAGTGCCCATGCAGCGCTCGAGTGTTGAACAACATCCCACAACACAAAAGGTTCACATTCTTTTTTTTTCTTCTGAAAGGTACAGTGTCATTTTTTATGAAAGGGAACGCTGGAGCGCGCAGCCTGTGTGCTCCGGCTGCTGCTGACAGGGCGTTCAAGTGGGAGCGAGTGGAACCACGGTCTCTTTCCACGTCATCTCGCGGCGAGCGAAACAACCATTTATTGCTGATATGAAACCAGCACCAAGATTTCAACCCCCTCCCCCTTCAAGGCGATTGCACAATGGCGGTAATCACCATGAAAGGGTAGGGGGCGCAATCTTGCCGCTGGTTCTATATCAGTAATGAATGTTTGTTTTGCTCGTGGTAAACAGCGTGAAATACGAAGACGGAGAAATAGGAAAACACAAGATGAGCGCTGACACAAGACGCTCGCCCCGAGATGACGCAATAAGAGACTGTGGTTGCTCTCGCTCCTGCTTTAACGCGCTGCCAGCAGCCGCTGGAGTACGCAGGCCACGAGCTCCTATGTTTACTTTCATAAACATTGACACTGTGCATACTGTGTAATAACTTGAGCCGAAGTGAAAATTGTGCGCTTTCCAGGAAGGGAGAAGATCCCGTCATAGACGCAGCCTTAATGCAGAGAGACTCCCAGGTAAACGTACTTGACCTCGTCTCCAAGGCGTCTGAACCTTGCAACAGCCCTTGGTAACGCCGTGATTATGGCTGTCCGTGCATGTCTTTTGATTCCACGTTCATTCAGTGGCAAAGCAAGCGAAACTTTATTTGGGCTAGCCTGTCCTCTCTTTATTTACTTATTCGCCGTCTTTTCAACATTAATGTGATCATACTTAGGTTTCAGACATGCGAGGGTGCATATCCTCTTAATTACTATAAATAATTGGTTAAACTTCAAATATGAACCGTTTCAATGTATCAGTAATTTTGTTGAAAATCTAATGTGTTTCGGACGAAAAGTTGCCATAATGACATTGAGCATTCTAAGCTGCTTTAGCGTAGTACCTCGGTGTCTTCTGAACGAACGGAATGTGCCCCACAAAAGAATTAGCCTTATTAGGTGGCTAAATGGTATCGACCATTCCATGCACCAAATAATCTATATGTCTGCACATGCTTGCACATGCTCAGCCCATATAGCTAAAGCTCGCACATGGAAGGATTCCAAGCGATAAGGTTTCCAATGACTTGAGGTGTGAATGACGTGAAGTCCTTAGGACTCGTTCAAGTGTAAGCGATCTTAAAAAATAGTAATTCAATATAGTCGACTGAGTTGTTATAGTGCACTCAATAGTTTTGCATGCTTTCAACATTGCATTTGGTTGCCTTCGCTGGCTTTAACCTGGTTGCATTCGCTGGTGATGTGTAGTGTTGAGCTTGAACGCTGGCGTGTGTACCTACAACAGCAAGATAGCGTCGGTCCCCACGTAGTGACAATGATTTTGTCAATATGGCAGCACGAAGAACAACCCTTGATGACAATTCGGTGCCAACAAAGCATTTTCAATTTTCTTTTTTTACGTGCTCCGGGTAAACTGTGTCGCTTCCCATTCTTTGTTTCAGCAGCGTCTAAGCATGGTTATGACTGACTGTTACGCCACGCTGTCCAGTTTTACTGAGCTCCGGGTAGACCCTTGTCAAAAAGCTGCCAACTACAATCGCACTCAACAGCGCGAACAACGCTACTTGTGCAGTAGGAAGCCGACAGCTTTGACCTTTCAGTATTTCTGTCTAGCGAACACAGATGCCAAAAAAAAGAGAGGGGGAGTAAGCATCGCAAGTTCTGAAGCTTACCCATTTCGGCATACTGGTGTTTTTTTTAATGCGCTAGGGAGGAAGGAGAAATGAAATGAGGAATGAGAGAGTGCTTAACCAGAGGAGGCTCTACAAAACCAAGACAAGGACAGGAAACTATACCTTTAGGCACTGTATAAGCAAAGTCACTCGATTAGTGCATTCAATAGTGTTTACAATAGCACAATCCCGCCAATCCCCATTTTCGAACCACTGTAAATGCGGACTTATTTTAATCGAAAACACTACGCTTACTCACGTCACGCTACACCAGTATACGGAAGTTTTGCAGAATATGAACATTGCAAATTAATGGACCGAATAATCTTTGGGTACAATTTTTAAAAATAAACATGACACTTACACTAATCAGCGCTTAGGCGCGTGCACTGACTGCGCGGAATGCCCGCGGCCCTAAACAATAGCAAAGCAGGGAACGCAGAATGTCCCGTTGATCGCCCAATTCGCAAATGAGTGGGTGATTATCTTGGCTGGCGCTCACGATGCGAGGAGGGGTTCAGTTCGCGACAAGCGGCAACGACCCGTTCACAATGGCTATCCAAAAACTCGAGCACATCCGGGAATTTCGAATGGTCGATATATTGAAGCGCGGTGGCTTCGCTTAATGCAAAACTACGTGAAGGGAGCGTATATCCTTTGTGCGCGTTGGTCAGAAATGACTCGCAAAAAAGTTCGCTGTTCAATACATTCATGCGTTCAGCACGGCATGACATTCAGTGGAAAAGCCGTATGAGTAGATTCCCCTTCCCACAAAAACTAAAAGAAAACATTGAGAAGAAAAAATCTTCCACAATTCGTGTTTTGTGATTCAGGTATTGCTAATTTTCACTCTTCTCTGCACCCAAAACGACGTGTATAAAAGAGTAAAATTGAGCTGAGCGTCGTCTATTTGGCAGTTATTTACATTTCAAGATGCATTCGACAAGAACGGAGCGTTGGTAAAAGTTTAAAGCGCTTCCTACATAATGTGTAATTTGTTGTAAATGTAAAATACTTTGTGCACAGAATGCTTTAGAAAAGAATTCAAAGGGCTGAGCGCATTCCAGAAGCAAAAAAAATCATAGCATATCCACGGAGTGAATGATGATGAGTCGGGCGAAGCCATTCATTCGTGCTTGCTTCCGTTCGTTCGTCTGTACGTCTGTCCCTGCGTCAATCCATTCGTGTGCGCGTCCATCCATCTGTCCGTGCGTCTGTCCGAGTATCTGTTTGTCCGTCCGCCTGCGCGACCTTCCATTCGTGCGGCTGCTTCTCTGTCTGCAAATCCGTGCATCCGTCCGTCTAGTGAACATTTCCAGTACCGCCACCTTGCAACTTTTAATCATATACTTATAAAATACAAGTACCGCCATCCAGCGATCATTCTAATGACTAAACGAGATGTGGGTACCTACTACTACGACGACAACTATTACTACTACATTAGCCGTGAGGGCCTCCACTAGAGAGGCAGGCACTGTGATCGTTTAGACATCACAGATAGGATGCGTGCGCTCACCTTGCTTGCGTCGTCCCTCTTGGCTGCACCTGTTCTTAGTCGCGAGTTTACGATGAAAATTATACACGAGAGTGCCCCCGGGGGCACCTATTCGTAGTTTGCTTGCACGTATTATCAGGTCTTATCGCTTCTTGAAGCACTGAGCTTCAAAACAAAGGGAAGCACGCACGGTATCTACAGCAAAAGCGCGGGAAATGCGGTGCTCTAGCAGACAGCACAACCCGGTATCCTATGAGCGATGTCATTTCGTAGGTGGCGCCTTGGTGTGTCCTCGAGGCCAATACATCGCGGATGCACGACCCATGCCTTAAGGAGCTTCGCCGCTAAATTGGTTTACGATTTAGAGTACTTGATATTCTACCATGGGAGAGCATAGATCCGTCCCATGGACTGATTTGAGACTATTTTATTTCCAGGTCAAATCTTACATACCTTGCGTACACAAAAGGATATACAATGGTATTCATGCACATGTACAATGCAAGCTGTGTGTTTAGAAAAAGTGTTAACGATTTCGAGTATTTCGCACTCAGCTATGGGAGAGCAGTGAGCCGTCCCGATTACAGGTAAATCTCTGGAGCAAGAGAGTAACTTACCAGCCTAGCAGCTCCCGGGCCATTATATGTGTTTATAAAAATTATTTACGCTATGTACAGAAAACAAAAGTATCATAGCATTCCAGTAATAGGGCACATCCATGTGCCACGACAAACATCACGACGTGGCAATGAAGACATCAATGCTCTAATATACATGACACTATTGGCATACATGTACTCGAGATCTCAATGCAACATCATAATACAAGGGTATAACGATGCAATAGAAGCAATGAAACTATTAGTTGCAAACGAAATTATGAATAAGTACTCAACGATTGCTGCTTAGCACCACGTCGGCGGAAAAATCAGTTTTACCCTTTCGTGTCTAACATTGACGAAAGGGCACGACCAATGCCGCAGAAACTCGTGCTCTCCGAGAAAGAACAGCTCCTCAGAGAAGAACGCGAGGATATCGCGTCTCATTTGGCACACTATTTGGCACAAAGGAGGCCAGTGCCAGTTCGCAGCCACGGCCTCGCATCACTTTTTGCCAAAGGCTGAACAGCCCCGCAAATATTAAAAGAGCCGAGAAGTGCCAGCGCCGGAATTGGCCGTTGGTCAGGAATGCTCGCACACCTTGACCCTGAAAATCAGCATGCACCGCGCGCCGAAAAAGGCGAGAGAACACACATTCAATTGTCGCACGTCGATTGGTCTCGACCATGACGCCATTGGGGCAAGTGAGAGTGCGAACCACCTGCCATCACTGCAACCGATCTCGAGTGGCGAGCAAGCCCCAGCCCAACCGCCAGATAAAGTACCGAAGACGTCCTGGCAGCACTGCTGTAGTTATTTGTTTTGAAGGGTGGTTCATTGTAGATTGACGATGCTGGGGCACCAAGGGCCGTAGTAGAGCAGCCATTGTGTCCACCACTTAAGATTCGGCCACCTCTATCTCTGGGCACGTAGACTCCAACCATCGGTGAAATGCCTAGATACAAAGATGATCACTAAGTTGACTCAGGACCTTGGTTAATTTGGCTAGCCGGCAAGAAGACACATAGTGATTGCCCCACATGGTAGCAAGGCAGTGTCTGAGCGGGTGTGCCATCATTGCTCAGTATTCGCAATTGAGTGCGGCGACACAATGTAGAAGCCGTGAGGGAAACATCGGGGAATGCAAAACCGCCTTGATCTCGTGGTTGAGCTAACGCCGAACGACATTCTGTACCACCAGACCTAAAGAATTAACTGACGCAGCTTTGCACTTTCCTGCAGAACTGGAGCGGTGACTTAACAGAATGGCAAAGGTACCAATATTTTCCGAAGTACACCATTTGAGATAGGTATTGGCGTTTCAAGAAGGTTAATGCGAAGTGCGTGGTTGATTTCATTACACGCGGAGCATGTTATACTAGGGACCTGTCATGCGCCGTCGCCGTCCGCAGCCTCTCCTCCTCCTCCTCCTCCAGCCATCTGTGCATCCCTTCCTCCTCTCAACACAGTGCGCGCTGCGCTCGCTTTTCCCCTCCGCGCGCCGCACGACCTTTAAGTGCCAACCACTGGCACGCGTATGCATGCGCCTACACGTCAAAAGCGTCTAGTCACACCTGTGGAGGAAACGGGTGCGCAACCACTAGCACACGTACACCACGTTGACGCCCACGCATCCAAGGCCGATGCACAATGTTGCTTGGTTTCTTGGCTTAGAACTGTCCAAGTTCAGCACAGAACGGCACGTTCTTCACTGGAGCGGGTTTTTATGTTTTAGAGGATATGAGAACACGTTAAAAAATTGATAGTGCTTCACCCACCACAGTTCAGACTCTTTCAGAAGTAATTGACATTCCAGTGCCCAAAGTAACTACAGCGGTATGCACCAGAAATCAACATCGGTGTGTGCGCCGCTCCCACAAATGAACATTCGCTTCTAGGATACTGTACGTCTGTCATAGGCATGTGCAGGGTTCTCCTTAAGGAGGGGGGTCAAAAATTTGTCACAGTGCCCCCTTCCTCATATGTCCATATAGGGGCTGACTTAGCGCCCCCTCCCTATTATGCTAATATATGTAGTTGACATTAAGCTTCCCCCCTCCTCTCTTCGGTGAATGAGGTGGCGGCTGCCCTCCTGATCAGGTTTACAAACCACCGGGTTTCTATATCTGCACTACCAATTTATTAACAATATCTTGAATATGCTGGTACCTTCAGTATAATTACACAACATATTTTATAGCACTCAATTTAATAATCACGCCTGAAACTTCATGATCTGACAGATTTAAGCCAGTAATAAGCCTACAATTGAAGCCAGAGTAGCAGGCTTTAGGCTGATGTGTGTGTTCGAAATATCCTCTAAAGCAACAAAGCACACCTGGTTCTTATTGATACAATAGATATTGGTCATAAGATAAGAACCAAATACTGCGTAGAATGCTTTCGGGCATTTCCGATAGTCAAAATGTGCTCTAATGCAACGAACTGTGCATGACACTTCATGATGTGACAGATATCACATCTTTTTATCATATTGTAACGCGGACTGAAAGAGCGCGAAAAAAGAGATAGGACGCTCTCGGGCGATAGTGTTAGCAGTGACGGTTTAGCGCTGGCATTTTCAGTGTAAATAAACCCATCACATCCGTAACAGCTTAGGTGGATGTGCTGGGTAACTTGCCATCCTGGACACCGCAGCAGAAGTACTTCGAAGAAGCAGACGCTTAGCTGGCCTACCCCTGAACAAAATCAGCAAGAACGACGACACAGCAATCCCGTTGACGTACAACGCTGCTGCATCCACCAGTGCCACCAACACGGCACAAGGTGGCCATCGACCTCGACAACCAGACTACTGGGCACCTGAGCAACGGATTTTCTCAGGTAAAACTGAAGAAGACGTGAACGCTTGGCTAAAACACTACGACATAATGAGCCGCTACTACGAATGGGGCGCGCCGGCGAAGCTCGTGAACGTAGTATTCTTCCTTGCCGGGACCGCTTTTCTTTTGGTTTGAGAACCATGACAATGTCCTCTCCACTTGGGATATTTTTCTTGAGGAATTGAAGGCCTGCTTTGGGGACACGAGTTCAATGAAAAAAAAGCTGAGCAAACGCTGTCACGTAGGGCTCAGTTGCCAAGCGAAACGTGCACAACCTACATTTAAGAGGTATTAAAGCTTTGCGGGATTGTCAACGCAAATATGACTGACGAAAACAAAGTTGGTCATTTGTTAAAAGGCATCGCCAAGGACGTGTACAATTTTTCGATAACGAAAGAAAACTTGAACACACCTTCTATTTTCAAGCAGCAGTGTCACGCATTCAAGGCGTTGAAGACCCGGAGAATCTTACCCAAGTTCCGACGCTTGGACAATGTTCCCACTGTTGCAAGTGTGGACGTCGCTGCCTGCGAAGACATTCCCTTCCTCGTACGTCGGGCAGTTCAAGAAGAGGTCGTACGACTTCAAGCAAGTCACGTTCACCACCAATTCTCGTTCTCTGCGTGCCCCGAACCGCCTCTCTACTGGATGCTAGAGCGCCACGTATAAAACCGACCACGCACAGAAACTGCAGATTTCACCCCGCGGTTTCCGTTTTCCCGGCGGATCACGGCCACCACCGGATGTCATCATCTCGACGTGCCACTGCGGGCCTCCGACCATCGTCAACCAGGCCTCTTCCAGAAGATTACTATGCGTCATCACAGAATGTTCCTGCAGATCACGACCCGTATCCGTGCACTTCTGCCACCTCTACTTCTGCTTATGTAAGTCGACAAGTCCCCATTTGCTCCTCATGCGGTCTTCCAGGGAATATTTCGTGCTTCTGTCCCAGCCGGCCGCCTGCACCGCCTCATTTATCGACGTACCCACTTCGTACGCACGAAACCTGCATCTCTCACCCGCCCGACCACGGTTCCCGACAGCAATGGCCTAAATCATTTCGCAGCGAGTCCTCCGCCTCCGAGCGAAGCCTGACGCCGCCTCCGACACGTTCCCTCCAGTCGCCGTCTCCAGGTCGTCGGGTAGGTCACATTCCCCGCATCAGCTGGGAAACTAGCTGGTGCGACCGATGGAGGTGCGGTGGCGGGATGGTCAGTTTCGCGAATTCCTCCTTCTCCTGTGATGTTGATGAACAAAGTGCGTGCGTGTATAGACGGTGTAGATACTCCTCCTCTCGTAGACACTGGTACTGCTGTTTCGGTTATGAATATTTGTTTCAAACATCTTTTTCCTGGTCACAAAGTTATGTTCTCGTGGAATCGTGAAAAAACTTTTCGTGGAGTTGGATGCGAAGTGTTATGTCCTGTTGGTATTTTTTCAGTTGTACTCACAATTGGTGGACAAAATTTCTGGGTTGAATTCACTGTACTGGCTCACGCAACTCATGACGTCATTTTAGGGATAGACCTCCTTCATGAATGCGGCGCTACACTTGACTGTGGAACTGGAGAGATTCTTCTACAAAGTACGTTGCCCGCTGCAATGGTTGACGATTTTCTAACTCTGCCCATCGACGTGCTTTCGCTGTCTGAAGATGTGACGATCCCTGGTCGGACAGCAGTGTTTGTACCCGTATGCTCTTCTCACGTCCGCTCAGGACTGTACACTGGACTTGTCGAGCATGATCATACAAACGCCATCAAGACGAATGTGCTGGTCCCATGGTCTGTCCCTACTGCCATCGACGGACATGCTTGTTTGTGGGCACTCAATGCAGCCTAAGAGCCTGTTGTTCTACCAGCTGGGTTCAAACTGAGAACGTTCGAGGAGCAGGCCACAATTGACGTCAGAATGTTCTCAGAGTCTCCAGACATCAGTCAGACTGCGCCAAACTACTCAGCCGAGATGAAGCGTATGATGAATGAGTCCTTGCCTTCTTCCGAGCAGGATGTCCTCGACGAGGTGCTTACACGCTACACAGGAGTCTGATTTCGCTCAAGACAAGTGTTGTTCTATGTTGCCCGAATCCCGTATGCACTACTGCATCAACACGGAGATGCTACACCGATATGCCAGAAACCCTATCACGTATTCCCGTCAGAGAGGCAAGTGATTGCTGATCAGGTCAACGACATGCTGCAGAAAGGCGTTATTCAAGAGTCAAGCAGTCTCTGGGCAGCTCCTGTTATATTGTGAAAAAAGAAAGACAGCTTTTGGCGGTTTTGTGTAGACTACCACCGTCTCAACGCCGTCCCAACGAAAGACGTGTATCCGCTACCACGCATCGATGATGCTGTTGATTGCCTGCTCTCTGCTGCATACTATTCGTCTCTCGACCTAAGGTCTGGATACTGACAAATACCAATGCATCCGTGTGACAAAGAGAAGACTGCTTTCATCAGGCCTGACGGGTTTTTCGAGTTTAACTTTATGCCATTTGGCCTATGTAATACTCCAGCTACCTTTGAGCAAATCATGGACTCGATCCTTCGCGGGCTAAAATGGGAGATATGTATGTGTTATCTCGTTGATGTGAAGATTTTGGCAAGACATTCCACGAGCACAATCATCGGCTTAGCATTGTTCTATATTGCGTCAAACAAGCTGGTCTCGTTTTAAACGCAAATAAGGGTCATTGTGGTGAGCGTCAAGCCCTTGTGCTCGGATATCTAGTCGACAGGGATAGTATACGGCTAGACCCGCAAAAAATCATTGCTGTCAGAGACTTCAAGCAACCAACGTCTGTGAAGAATCTCCGTAGCTTCGTGGGTCTGTGTTCTTATTTTCGCCGGTTTATCAGACTTCGCCCAGCTTGCTCATGTTCTGACAGAGTTGCTCCGCAAAAACGCCCCATTCCGATGAACCGTTGAGTGTGAGGCTGCTATCGAGCAGCTGAAGTATTTCCTTACTTCCGGGCCCCTCTTGCGCCAATTCGATCAGGAGGTGCTCACGGAACTGCATACAGATGCCCGTGGTATCGGTGTTGGTGCCGTGCTAGTTCAGTATTAGGACAGCAGCCAGCACGTCGTGGCGTATGCAAGTCGTACATTGACTAAGGCGGAGAAGAATGATACGGTGTTATGCCAGCGAGTCCTCGTCAAACGTCCGTGCCTCTGAAAAAGGCAATCTGGGTCAAGGCCAGCCCGCAGTCCGCCTGACGCGAACAACTCAACGGCGTAAACACGCGCGTCGCATCTCTGGCCCACGTGCAGTGAGTCAGCAGCGCACGTGACAGCGAGCCGGCGTCTTTGTGCCTGGGGGGCTGACGTGGCCCAGCGGCGACCCCATTGGAGGAATCTGCCCTGACGACCAGCGGCGCTTCTGATTGGACATTTTGGTTGGACCCAGTGCAAATAAAAGAAGCCCTGCGGCGCGTCGGGATCGGCGGTCCTATGAGAGAGGAGTCCCCGTGTCGGAGAGCCGACATGTGTGTGAGTCGGCGGTCTTAGGCGAAAAGCTGACCTATGTGTTAGAGAGGAGAGCTCGGCTCTTCGAGTCTCTGTCGGCCCCAGTGCCGAAATTGTAACGCCTCTGTATATATGCTGTACATAAACCTTGTTTAACTCACCGTCGTCTCGTCCGCTCGTCTTATCAGCTCTGCGCAGAAGCAGTCGCGAGCTGAGAAACATACGCTACCAAACGGCTGGTGACCTTTCCGGCGGAGTTGAAAGCAGTGGCGCCTTCGGGACCGTGTTGGCGTCGCCGTCTTTCGCAACAGTGGAGGTCAGCGGTGGGATTTCGGAGGTGGCTTCGCAACAGTGGTTGCAGCGGTGAGATTTCGAGGCGCCCTTCGTAACGTCGTCGGAGGCGCGCTTCGCAACAGTGGTTGGCAGCTGCGGGATCGGCCGGCGTCAGCGACATCGATGCGGTGAGTGCCTGATGTTTTCCCCTCAGTTCACCAGACTACTCTAGCTCAGGTTGTAGTAGTTTAGAGAAGGGCTGTGTGAAGCATTGTAGTGAGCTTTGATCGTTTCAAGCAAAGTCGAAGTGCTTTGAAACCAAAGTTAATGCGGAGGGGGTAAACACGGGAGTGTGAAAAATTGCTTGCGCGTCTTGCTAGTTGACTTATAGTGGGTACGGCAAGTAAATTGTTAACAGGGGCAAACAGCAAGAGGCTAGTGTGAACGATGGAGAACCTTAAAGTGAAGGAACTCGTCGAAATTTGTGAGGAACTCGGCATTACTTTGGGCCGTGCGAAACGAAAGCAAGCGATCCTTGAGATCATGAAGGATGAGGGAGTGTCGGCTGAGGAAGTCGATGAGGCCTGGGCGGATATCAAAGCACGCCGCGAGGAGGCTGAAAGGCGAGAAGTAGAAGCTCGCGAACGTCAAGAAGCTGAGAGGCGAGAAGTTCGCGAACGTGAAGAAGCTGAAAGGCGCGAACGTCGCGAGCGCGAGGAGGCCGAGACACAGGAGCGCCTCTAGATGAAACGACTAGAATTGGCAATCCTACAGTGTTCGCAGGCGCCTAGCGTAGCTCCTCCGACGATTCAGGTCAGCGGTTTTAGAATTCGGGACCAACTGCCACCGTTCGTAGTAGGCGAGGACATGGCGAAGTATCTCGTCAAGTTTGAACACGTCTGTGAGCGAAACGCTTTGGAGCGGCCTCTTTGGGCGCGGAACCTGCTAGCTCTTCTTCCCGGCGAAGTGTCCGACGCAATAACTTGCTTGTCGAGAGAAGCGTTTAAGAGCTATGACGAGGTTAAGGAAGTGCTCTTGAGACGTTATAAGTTGTCACCCGAGGCTTTCAGGCAAAGGTTCCGGTATGCTAAAAAGGGGAATGAGTCACACGTTGACTTCGCGTTTCGTCTTAAAGCCGATTTGATTGAATGGCTCAAGGGCGAAGGTGTTTATGACGACCGCGATAAAGTGGTGGAATGCGTTGCATTGGAGCAATTCTACCGCTGCATCGAGGAGGATGTCAAACTTTGGCTGCAGGACAAACTTGGTGAAGTACAGCTAAACAAGGCAGCAGAGTTAGCTGAGGAGTATTATACTCGCCGAAAGTTGCATAGCAGGGCAGTGCGCGTTGAAAAGGATGAAAGGAAAGAGGGCTTTTCAAGGAAACCTGATCAACGGAAACCCGCTCCGCACCGTAATTTCAAGAAGGACCCGTCTCTTACGAAGGACAGTGTAGGGGAAGGGCAAACAGAAGCGGAGAAATCGAGTGAGGTTTCTACCACACAGGCATTTGAATCGGAAAACAAACGGAAGCCGCTAATCTGCTACAACTGCAAAAAGGAAGGACACATCGCGAGAAACTGTCAGGAAAAGTTTGCCTTCGCAACAATCCGAGAATCAGAAAAAAAACATGCGGTTGTTGGAGCCGTATCTCCAAGAAATTAGGGTGAATGAGAAAACGTGCCGAGCACTTAGAGACTCAGCGGCAACCATGGACGTTGTCCATCCTTCATTGGTGTCTCCGGATGACTTTACAGGAGAATGCGCGTGGATCAGGCAAGTCGCCGAGGAGCAGAGTGTTCGCTTACCAATCGCCACGGTTGTCATTGAAGGCCCGTTCGGTGAGCTTCGCACCGAAGCGGCTGTGTCTGCCGCGCTAAATGATCGTTTTCCATATCTTTTCTCCAACAACTCCGAGCAGCTTCTCAAAGAGCAGGGCAAATCGTTCTTCCCCAACTTAGCGTGCGTGGCCCTCACGCGATCGCAAGCGCGGAAGCTTGACCTTGTTCAATGCGGTGAACTCTCAAGTGACCTTGTCGGCGGGTCGACGGAACCCCAGAAGGGAAATTTTCCGCATGAGTCATGTGAGCAGTCACGCGAGCGGCCCGTCGCGGAAGCGGCCGGCGCGGTATGCGTTGGGGGAGACGACATGGCGCCATTGAATCAGAGCGAGAGGGCTACAACGCTCTCGCCTGTAGCGGAAAGTTGGAGCGAGCTGCCGAGAGTTGATCGAGAGAGGCTCATTCGAGAGCAGCGTGAGGACCTCTCGATTGAAGCGCTAGTGGAAAGCCACAAAAACGCGGCACAAGTGCTGTCGAAGGAGCACTACGAGAAATCGGTAAAGAAGCGCACTTTTGAAGTAGGAAGTCAGGTAATGCTGCTGCAGCCGTCCAAAAGGAACAAGCTTGAGATTGATTGGCAAGGGCCTGCCAATGTAATATTGAAGCTTCCCGATACGAATTATGAAGTGAAATTAGGAAGGCGGCTGAACAAAATTTATCACAGTAACTTGAAAGCAGTCGTAAATTTACTTTTAAGTGCGTCAGAGGAAGAGGGAGCGGAAGCATTGAGTTCTAGTGAGGTAATCGAAGGGGGACCGAACGTAATCTGGGAGCAGATAAACCTAGAGCCTAGGTTAAGGGAAGTTCGGAAGGAGGACCTGAGAAGGATTGTTTCCGAGTTTGGAGACGTGTTTTCGGACCGCCCCGGAAATACGACGGTGATCGAACACGATATCGAGCTAAGCGGTGAGGAGTCAATCCGTAGCAAGCCGTATCGTTGTTCCCCTGTGCATCGTCGCAAGTGTGAGCCGCTCTTGGTGCCGCATAGGTATCGTCGCCTAAAAGTGACCGGTTACTGAGGTGGAGCACGTTGCTCCACAGCGCAACCTTGACGTTCGCTAAAAAAAGGGGGAAAGCTAAACGCTAATGCAGGTGCATTGAGCAGCGCGTTTAGTTAGTACCTTCTCAACCTTTCGGTTTCTGGCTGGCGATTCGGGGCAAAATTTTGACCTCATCACGACCTGGGCTGAGCGCTCTCGTTCAATGTGATCTCAAGGGGCCAACTTTGTGGTATTCTAATTCGTTACGTTGTTGTACGTTGGAAAAAAAAATTGAGTTGTCATTTTAAGGGTCTTTTGTCCTACATGTGCCTCTTGATGTAGAGGGAACAAAATTCCGATAGACACTTAGCTGGGTATATGTTGTACTATACTTTGTCTGGTGTTCTGTCGGGTGACCGAGGGCACTTGCGTGTGTCGTGTGTTGTCTGTTGTCGAACCGTTCTTAGCAAGTTGCAGAACCATCGTCAAGTGCTGAAACCGAAGATGGTCAGAAGAGACGAGCGAAGTTGGCCAGCAAGTTGTGGCGACAAGCCAGTGGAGCTGGGATCCGTCGTCAAAATGGGATGTGTTTCCGGAACAGTCTGGAGCTGTATTCTCCCCATGGCCCTGGAGGCGAACCTGGAGGGACCTGGCGAACGAGCGCACCTGACATCCGAGCCCCGTGGAAGCAGCTCCTCTTTCCGGTGCATTGTCTGGCGGCGGGGGTGCTGTTATGCCAGCGAGTCCTCATCAAACGTCCGTGCCTCTGAAAAAGGCAATCTGGGTCAAGGCCAGCCCGCAGTCCGCCTGACGCGAACAACTCAACGGCGTAAACACGCGCGTCGCATCTCTGGCCCACGTGCAGTGAGTCAGCAGCGCACGTGACAGCGAGCCGGCGTCTTCGTGCCTGGGGGGCTGACGTGGCCCAGCGGCGACCCCATTGGAGGAATCTGCCCTGACGACCAGCGGCGCTTCTGATTGGACATTTTGGTTGGACCCAGTGCAAATAAAAGAAGCCCTGCGGCGCGTCGGGATCGGCGGTCCTATGAGAGAGGAGTCCCCGTGTCGGAGAGCCGACATGTGTGTGAGTCGGCGGTCTTAGGCGAAAAGCTGACCTATGTGTTAGAGAGGAGAGCTCGGCTCTTCGAGTCTCTGTCGGCCCCAGTGCCGAAATTGTAACGCCTCTGTATATATGCTGTACATAAACCTTGTTTAACTCACCGTCGTCTCGTCCGCTCGTCTTATCAGCTCTGCGCAGAAGCAGTCGCGAGCTGAGAAACATACGCTACCAAACGGCTGGTGACCTTCCCGGCGGAGTTGAAAGCAGTGGCGCCTTCGGGACCGTGTTGGCGTCGCCGTCTTTCGCAACAGTGGAGGTCAGCGGTGGGATTTCGGAGGTGGCTTCGCAACAACGGTCACCGAACAGGAATGTCTTGCGGTTTTTTTCGCCGTCCAAATGTTCAGACCTTACTTGTACTACCGGCAATTCAAGATTGTCACAGATAATCATTCTCTTTGTTGACTCGTCGGACTACGCGACCCAACTGGCCGGTTGGCTCATCGGGCCTTACGGCTTCAAGAATATAACTTTTCTGTGACATACAAGAGCGGTCGATGTCACGCAGATGCCGACTGCTTATCTCGTCTTCCATCTCCGACCGTGGATGCTGATGATGATAATTTTGATAACTACCTGGCTGCAATCTCATCTACCTTTCCAAATTTGGACGTCTTCCGTCACGAGCAACAGCGTGACCCTTCGCTGAAACCAATGATTGAAGTGGCTCGTAGCTCTAAGCGCGCCACGCCATTCGTGATTCATGACGCCCTACTATATCACAAGATTTACTCCAGCCATGGTTCCACACTACTCCTCGTTGTGCCAGAATTCCTGTGTCTTGCGGTATTCCAAGCCATGCACGATGACATTACGTCTGGGCACCTTGGATTTACCCGAACGCTTCACCATATCCGACAACCTTTTTACTGGCCTTGACTATGGAAGACCACCAAACACTACGTCTCAAGTTGTGATGTCTGCCAACGCCACAAACAACCTACCACGCCATTGGCCGGCTCACTGCAGCCGGTTAAGCCACTGACATCACCATTCAAAAAAAACATCGGCAAATACCACGCACAGTAGGAATCGATGATATGCGAAACACGAATGAAAAATGCCGATATGTGACTTTAAAACCAACACATCTTTACGACGTGGAGGTATATAATGCCGTACATGACTTCCGTGTCATGAATATCATGCTTAGATGCGCCGTTTACCTTCGTCATCTATTCACGTCACGTGATGCCAAATTCAGTATATGTGCACCTAGCGAAAAGGCCACGAGAACGCTATAAGCGTGGTATGTTGTCATGTTCTTAAATTACACGTGTTTTGGGATCATCGTGTTTGCGCCAGTCATATATATCGTCATCTACTGACGTCACGGAACACCAAATTTGCTTTATGTGGAGGTAGCAAAACGGCTGCGAGCGCATCATGCATAAAGGGCCCAATATACTTTAATGTAGCGTTGACGCGCGCGCACTCAGGGCAAAGTGACGCTACGTTAGCGAAACGCGAGCACTCCATAGTCTAACGCTAGGCGCGATCAGCGTTCGTCGACAACCAGCCAGAAATGGGGCATGCTGCATTTCGCGCTGATGCGTGTCCCAGAGAACACTGCGTCTCCCCCTTTTTGTGACGGAGGGACGCCGGATGCGCTGAAATGCGCATGCGTCAAAGCAACGCAGCGCGGCGCGTGCCTGGGAGTAAATGGCTGGACTGGCACCTGGTGTGGCAAAGCCGGCGTGGCGCGACGAAACGAACGCCGGTAAGCAGGCACCCCGCGTCATGTCGAAATGTATTAACGCCTTGACTGTGGCAGAAAGTCATGTTGTCACATGACACGCATCTCATGATTCGCATGTTTGCACCAGTCACATACCTTGGTCATTCATTTGCGTCATATAATAGCAAATTTGGCATATGTTGATCAAGCGAAACGGTCGCGAGCGCATCATCAGTGTGGCATGTAGTCATGTTGTTACATGACACACATGTCGTGATTATCATGTTTGTATGTGTCAATTAACTATGTCGTCCGTTCTCGTCGAGCGATTCCAAGTTTGGTACATGTGAAGCTAGCGAAACGGCCACGAGCGCATCATGAGCGCAGCATGAAGGCTTGTTACACGAAATGCATCTCAAGTTTATTATGTTTGCACCAGTATTATACCTTCGCCATCAATTCACGTCCCGTTATACCAAAAATTTGATATAACTGAAGCTAGTAAAACGGCCGCCAGCGCATAATTAGCGTGGCATGTAGTCATGTTGGTACATGACACGAATCTCAAGTTTTTCATGTTAGAGCCTGCCGCTTGGGTTTGCCATGCAAGAATTCCATACCATACTAGTTTTGCAACATGCCATGTGAACGAAACCATCGCAAGAGCTTGAAAAACATAAAAGTAATTCATGACATTCATGACATACATGTCACGATTTTCATGCTATGACTAGTCAAATATGTTCTCCATACAGTCTTGTTACGCCATACCAAGATTAGTATCGATACCTTTATCGTAACGGCCGGGAGAGCTAAAAGTCGTAGGCGGCTAGATTTATAGATAGATAGATAGATAGATAGATAGATAGATAGATAGATAGATAGATAGATAGATAGATAGATAGATAGATAGATAGATAGATAGATAGATAGATAGATAGATAGATAGATAGATAGATAGATAGACGCCGTCACCAAAGCTCGCTAAGAAATTCTTCGCATTTCAAAGAGAAAAGTGCTCGAGGTCACGAGGCGTGGGTGACGTATTTTCTTTGCCCCTCCTATTTCTCCCTCCTTAGCTTCCAGCGCTTTCGTTGGGACGAGAGAAGAGTGAATGCACTTGCAGCATGCGAGAAATTTTTTGATTTCCACTCACACTGAACGAATTCTTAAATTTTTTGCGGCGTTGAATTCGAAAGGCAATAAGTTCTTCCAGTGAGTTCATTCCATGGTTACTAAAAAAAGTGTTTCAGGGCCCCTTTAAACATCGCGCTGAGGAGCGAGGTCGGATGGTTCGAATGCCCGGGGGGTGCCCTGGAGTTTTTTTCTTCTGAATTATTTTTTTTGCTTTTCACCTGTTATAAAATATGAAAAAACTATGGACCCTCTCCCCGAAGGGAACCCTAATGGCATGCGAAGCAGCAGATGTGTGGACAGCGTAGACACGGTTGAAAGTAGAGTCGACGTGGGTGCTGCAACTCGGTGTAGCGTCTACTCGAGTAAACATTTGTTCGAAACACAGACAGGGGAGGCGGGACGCATTGAAGAGGCTTCAGCTCGGCTTCCTTGGCTCGCGTCTCGTCGGTGTTACCTACGCGCTATCTGTATTCTCGAATGAACGCGATCGGTGTTCTTGACTGGCACCTCGTCAGTGTCGCTAGTCTTCCACTGCCGACGTTTGCGTTCGGCTTCCCAGGCTCAAGCGTCGTCGGTGTTGACGTCGCCATTTGCGAACGTGATATGCTTCTCTAACTCTCGCAGCGCCGGTGACAGCCAGGAAAAGTACGCACACAATATCGGAAAGAAATCTGCGATGGCTTCTCACCCGTCGGTGTCATCGCGCGGCAAGCAGCGGCTCGCTGTCCACATTGTCGGCGCCGCGAGCTTCTCGACGCGCGCCCACCAGCCGGCTTGCGTCTTCTCGCCGAGAGATAGAGAGAGGTGGCGTGGGTGAGCTAATGCCCACGTGAGGAGTGGGTTCGAGCGTTGCGAGCGGTGGAGAGGGTGAAACGAGAGAGAGCTGACACGCGGCGAGCGCACAGCAGGTGCGCTCGCCGCGTGTCACTATTCGACAGAGCTCGCGTTACTGTAACAAAAAGAACACATTCTAAAGGAACTTGACAAAAATAAAATAGTTATTGGGATCTATGTCGGCTTTACGAAGGCTTTCGACCTAATAAACCATGAACTATTGCTGCGTAAGTTAGAGCGTTGCGGATTTTGTGGATATGCTTCTGCACTCGTAAAATCTTATCTTGAATTCCGTAGGCAGGCAGTTGTTGTAAACGGATTCTTATCCGATACACGGCCTGTTCACTGTGGCGTCCCACAAGGCAGCATATTGGGCCCGTTTCTTTTTAACATGTTTATAAATGGTATTGTGCAGACTATACCCTTCACAAAGATTGTATGCTACGCTGACGACACGAGCATATTTCTAGCTGGAGATAATATAGGCGAGTTGACAGAACAAGCAAATGACGCACTAGACAAACTTGATAACTGGACACGAAAGAACGCATTACAGATAAACAGTTCAAAAACTAAAGTCGTCATCTTTAGAGGAAAAAACAAAAAAGTAGCATTAACAAGAGATATATGTTTTCAGCGTATTCCCCTAGAAATAATGACATCGATTAAAACATTAGGAGTTATGATAAATCAAAAACTGTCCTGGGACGACCATGCAACCTATCTTGGTAGCAAGCTGTCGCAGATAATAGGCATTGTTTACTGAAAACGTGAGATGCTGTTGCTGAACGTGATGATCCTAATCTATCAGTCTTTATTTTATTCTCATCTGAACTACTGTCACATAGTCTCGGGTACCACGACACAAGAAAACCTAAACAAATTACACGTCCTACAAAAGAGCTTCTTACGCTTAATGTAAAACCTTCCTTGCTGGCACACAACAACCGAACATTTTACCAAACACAGAATTGTGCGAGTAACTACATTATATGAGTATCGTCTTTGTCATTCGTTCAAGCGTGAAATCAAGTATAGTACATTACTACTTCGTAAGATTGCTCTGCTAGAGCCGCGAAAACATATATTCAGAACAAGAAATACAGATATATGGCACGTTCAAATATACAGAACAACTTACGGCACGCAAACCCTGAAAACCCAGCTTCCGCGACTGCTCAATAGCTTCGCAGCTAAAAATGCACCCCTTGAAACATTGACAAATAAAAGGTTGTTATCATTTTTTATTTCATTATTCCTGTTATCTGTTTGCTCGCGATTTCTGTGCCTTAAAAGTGTAATTCCTTGTATTGTGTCTTTCATTTTTCTCTTTCTGTTATATTATACACATTTGGTTGTGTTTTTTTTAATCCTTGCTGTTCGCCAAGTTAGGGGTCAGCAGCTCAGTGAAGCTGTTTTTCGTTGGAGTTTTCATTGGAACGATCCTCGGATTTTGCAGCTTTTACTGCGGGCCCCTGTCATCATGTACACAATGATGGTGAAATAAACGTATTATTATTATTATTAGGTGAAGAAGACAGACGTCACCACGCACTGTTAGGAGGGCGTGGGCTACTTGGCACTGCTTCAACAGCTGCGGCGAGGGGAGTGGTGCGGATGGAGGGACAGCGTTTCACAGGCTAGTCAAAGAGCTGTTATGTATTTAAAATATATATATATCTAGTACATGATGGTGACGATAAATTTCAGCCGACTGACCCTAAATTTCCCATCGAAATAAAAATTTGCCACGTATCTGCGTATCGAAAGATGATGGCCTTCGGCCACACTTATTTCGTGCATGGCATCGCATTTTAAGAGTGGCCTGAGAAACACTCGAGTATTTAGAACTACCTATGTGTGTATTTTTAAGTAAAGGAACACACCACCTAATACTTACGGATTCTTGTGGGTCCTCAGGTATGTGTAATATTTTGTTTTTGATCGAGAATGTTTTCAAGTATCACCCCAGCCACCAGTTTAGGATTGCTGTTCATTCAGCAAGTTGTACGACGATGCTAACGCAGCATCATTCGTGGGCTTAGATAAAAGTGTAGGGTTGAAATGCATCTTCTAAAGTGGTGGACACAATGGCCGCCCTTCTACGGCCCTTGGTGCTCCAGCATCGTCAATCTGTAATGAACCGCGCTTGGTAATCAATAACTGCCGCAGTGTTGCCAGGGCATATCAGAGACTTTGTCTGGAGGCTGGGCTCGGGCTTGCTCCCCACGCGAGATCGGTTGCAGCGACGGCAGCTGGTTCGCACTTCCACTTGCCCCAACTGCGTCATGGTAGAGACCGATCGACATGCGATGTTTGCATGTGTGGTTTCCCGCCTTTTTTGGCGTGCGGTTAATGCTGGTTTTCGGGGACAGGGTGTGCAAACGTTCGTGTCCAACGGCCGATTTCCGCGTAGCCGCTTCTCCGCTCTGTTAGTAGTTACGGGGCTGTTCAGCCTTTGGAGAAATTGATGTGAGGCCGTAGCTGCCAATTGCCGCCGGCGTGCTTTCTGGCCGATATTGGGGAGAATGAGACGAGAGATCCTCGCGTTCCTCTCCGAGGAGCTTTTGTTCCTCGGGGAGCAAGAGTTTCTGCGGCATTGGTCGTGCCCTTTCGTCAAGTTGGAACACGAAAGGATACAGCTCAATTTTTGACCGACTTGGTGCTAAGCAGCGCCCGTTAAGTTCTTTTATAAGGTTTCATTTGTTACATATCCTGTTTTATTGCATCTATTGTATCGTTATACCATTGTATCATGATATCGCATTGCGTTCTTGTGTACATATATGCCAACATTGTCATGTATATTAGAGCAAAAGTCTTCACTGTAACGTAGTGAAGTTAGTCGTGAAATATTGATGTGCCGAAGTGTATCTGCCCTGTTACTGGAATAGTATGAAGCTTTTGTGTTCTGTAAATGCTGTAAATAAATTTTTTCTAAACAGAACTAGTCATGCTGAGAGAGGAGGCTTTCCTCCGACCCTGGTCTACACGATTCATTATCGTAAAAAACAACAGTGTCCATGCTTTCCTCCCCTATTGAGGAGGTGGGCTAGAGCTTGTCCTTTAGAAACACGTCCTTTTGGTGCAATGTTACTCTTGAGCGCGAGAGCCAACTGCCCCTGCAGGTGAATGCAAAACGCCACCCTACACCGTGAATGACACCCCCTTGTTTGTTCATGTAGCCTTACTGTTTATTTAGGTTTAATCATCACAATGTCATGTATGTCCTGTCTTTGTTGTACAATTTTCGCATTGTACGTCACTGCATACGCAATAAGTTCTTTCGCTGTATATAACAGCTTGCACTGTACGTACGCATTGATCACCATAGTCCATTTTTCTGTGTGCACATAAGCTGTGTAAGATATATCCGGAAATTAAATTCTCTTAAACGAGTGCCAGGCACTGTGAATGACCCCCCCCCCTCTTGTTTGTGAATATAGCCTACTGTTTATATAAGTTTACTCATCCCGATCTTCATGAATGTTCTGTCTTTGCAAAATTTTTGCAGTGTACACCACTGCATACACAAATAAGTTATTTTTGCAGTATATAACAGCTTGCTGAATATAACGCTGTATATACGCTGTATATAACGCATAAGGGCGTCCTTAGGCTGGTGGGCGCCCATCATGGCAAGCCAGCCACCGAAGATGGCATTAGCCTTCGATGTCGTTGTTCATGAGGGGACAAATCCAGAAGACGTCATTGACGCAACATCTTCAATAGTAGGAATCAAAAAAGTATACTGTATCCAGCACTTTGGAGGCCGTAATTATCAAGTTAGCGTGAACAGTGAAGCCACACTGGCTCAAATTGTCGACGAGTCACACGTCACCATCCAAGAGCAGCGCATCACCTTCGTACCTCAAGGCCCCCCAAAACACCAAGGTAACTGTCCTGTTCTTACCGTGCTGCGTCCCCAGCGAAGTCCTCGCACAAGCACCTTCCCCCTACGGGAAGGTGTTGCATATCACCGGAAGACTCATGGCATCACGCCAAACCGAGACCACTGTGACGCGATACCTCCGCATGGAAATGAAGGCGTCGTCACTTGCTCCCAGCTACCTCAAAGCGACTGGCCACCGTGTGAACTACGACTCAAAAAGAATAGAACAGGTGTGCCGTCGTTGAAGTGATAGTGGTGACTTTCGTGCGAACTACACCGCTCCCTTGTGTGGTCGGTGTCTATGGTCATGAAGGGAAGGGCTGTTCACGGCCATGCCACCTCTATGGCCCCCCCCCATCTCACTGTCGCTTGAACAATAGAGAGTTTTAGTACTGCGTATGCTGCGTACATGGCGGCGTTGCGTACGTAAGGACGCCACGTTCTGCGTATTGCGCATGCGCAGACCGCAACGCGCACGTTTCGCGTTACGTACGCAGCCGCTACGTACGCACGCATGAGATGCGTGCGTACGTACGTACGAGCTGATCGCGCCGCTCTCGAACAAGTTCGCGACAGCGCCAGACTTCGTTTTGCAAAATGGCGGCATCGAAGGCAATCACCGACCGGCTCTGTGGCTTAAAATATGACCATAATCTGGCTATAACACTCGGATTGGCTCACATTGGCTGTCAACAACACGTGCTTCTATTTTGATCTACCAGATGGCGCAACACGCTTCACGCTCGTTACGTACGCGGGTACTACGGCGTACTAAAAGCCGATTAGTGGCAAACGACGCCCCGTAACGCAAGGCGCTTGCGTGATGCGTACGTAGCACCATTCCGCAGTACTAAAACTCTCTAATGAAAGAGTCCTACTCGGAGGCGGCATCCAAGGATTTCCATCTACTTCAGCCAGAAGAGCCGTCTGAGAACAGGTGCGACGGTTCATCAACGCGAGCCGCAGTAATTGACTGCGACCAAGGTGCGCCAATCGCGACGCTGCACCAGGCGCCCACTGCGTCCCCGACGATTCCGGAACTGGTAATTCGGTCATCCAGGTTCTGAAAACTCAAGTTCCCCGCGTTCGGTGGCTAATTCTGAAGAACCGTAGACTGAGCCCTCGCCAGACAAGGCACGTAGTGAGGAAGGCGTCTCAGGTGGAAATATTATTCTGACGCTCCTCACGTGGCTGCTCAGTCGACCACAAGTTCAGATGTAATCAAGGAGACTATATCCCAAGATGACGACGCCTGCATCTACGGGGCTTCAAACAGCAGCACAAATGAGGCGCCCCTAAAAATTAACGAAGACACCAGCCCCAGAGACATAAGCCAGGACAGTGTAAATGCCTTTGTACCGTCCTCGCTCAAGAACTTGGGCACCAGGCGCCACTGGATATCGATTGACTTAGAAGCCCTCACAAAAGATCGAAGTCTCCTGCGGACTTCGATGTGGCCCCAGAAGCCCCGAGCTTCTGGTGGATCGCCTGCAATGAAAAATAACTCAGCTGCTCGTTCAGTCCTTGGAATATCCGCGGGATGGCGGTGCTTCTATATGAGGAATATATGATAAAAAGATGCCAGATGGTAGTACTTGGAGTGTTGATTAGGTGGACGAATGGACACACAGACAGACGCATGGACGGACGCACGGATGGCTGCACGGACGGATGGACTCATGGACAGACGCAGGAGCGGATGCACGGACGAACGCAGGGATGGACGCACAGATGAACGTGCGGACGCACGAAGAGACGCACGCACGGACGGGCGGATGGACGCACGGGCGGCGGATGGATGGACGGACGGAAGCAAGAATGAATGGACGAGCGGATGCTTCACCCCACACTCCATCATTCACTCCGTGGATGTGCTGCCATTTTTTTTATTGTTTTCATATCGGAGTATACTTTTCGCCATGGCTCGAACTCTAAAGGTTCTAACCTTTACGTTCAGAGTTTCCACCACCCGTTAAAACAGGCTGAAGTATTGGCTTTCGCGTGTTCGGTGGCCTGTTACTTACTGTTCATGCAAGAAACAAATTTGTTTAGGCTCTCTGACGTAATCACTTTCAAACGCGTGTTCAGTGTTGATTGTTTCTTTTAAATGCAAAGCATTTCTTAGCGAACTTCGGCGACTTTGAGCGTATCTATCTATCTAGCCGCCCACAAATTTTAGGTCTCCCAGGTGTTTCGATAATGTTATTGATGCCAAAGTTTATATGGCATTACATGACTGTATGAAAAACATATTTATCTAGTCATAACATGAAAATCTTGACAAGTATGTCATGAATGTCATGATTTACATTTCATGGTCATGCAGCTCTTGTGGTTGTTTCGTTCACATGGCATGTTGCAAAACTGGTACGGTATAACGTGATTGCTTGGCAAACACAGGCGACACACCCTAGCATGAAGATCATGACATGCGTGTCATGTAACAACATGCCTACATGCCACGCTCATGATGCTATCGCTGCCAATTCATCAGCGTCACATATACCACGGTAACTGAATGGATAACAAAGGTATTTGACTAGTGGAAACCTGATAATCTTGAGATGCGTGTCATGTAGTAGCATGACTACATTCCACGCTCACGATGCGCTCGCGGCCTTTCGCTATCTTCGCATATGCCAAATTTGGTATCACGTGACGCCAATGGATGACGAAGGTATAGGACTGGCGCAAACATAATAATCATGGGATGCGTGTCATGTGAGACCATGGCTGCATGCCCCCATGAAGGCGCCAATACTTTTCGACATGACGTGGTGTGTGCGGCCACCAGCGATCATTTCGTCGCGTCACGCCGGCGTTGCCACACCAGGTGCCGGTCCTGCCATATACTCGAAGGCACGTGCCGCGCTGCGTTGCCTTGAGGCATGCGCATTTGAGCGCGTCCGGCGTACCTCCATCCCGAAAATAGGGAGACGCAGTGTTATCTAGGTAACGCATCGGCATAGAGTAAAGTAACTCTAAGACATCGGCACGAAATGCAGTATGTCATATGTCGCGCCAGTTGCCGTCGGGTCAAGCCGACGGATGCTGGTCGCACCTGGCGTCAGACTATGAAGTGCTCAGGTTTTGCTAACTTGGCGTCTCTGCGCTCAGTGTGCGTGCGCGTCATCGCTACGTTGGAGTATATCGGGCCCTTCATGATGCGCTCGCGTCCGTTTTGCTTGCTTCACATATACCAAATTTGGTGTTACGTGACATCAGTGTATGACGAAATATATGACTGGCGCAAACATGATAACCCTGCCACGCGTGTCATGTAAGAACGCTTTAACACATCACGCTCATAGCGTGCCAGTGGTACATACTAAATCAGTTATCACGTGACGTGAATAGATGACGAAGGTCAACGACACATCCTAACATGATAATCATGACACGGAAGTCACGTAGGTATCATTAACCTCAACCTCGTAACATTGTGCTGATTTTAAAGTGACGTTCGACATTTCTCATTCGTTCTTCGCATATCATCGTTTCCCACTGTACATGGGATCTGTCAATTTTTGTTCGCCTGCACGCGTTCGACTGGCGTCGGGGTCATTATATTTAACCAAAGTCTTTTACGTGACCATAATGTTCCTTTATATGCCTTTGGATGCGTGCTGGCGTTCGACTGCCTCATTTTTTTTCTTACGTATAAAATTCGTTTGCGATAACGCACTATCGGCGTCCGTGAACTCTAACGTGTTCTTTCAATATCTTGATGCGTTCGTTTAAAATTCCCAACATGTGGTACTCCTAGGTGACATTAATTGTGTCTTAGACTCACACGCAGACGTTCGAGGTCCGGGTCGCAGCCGGTCAAACTGGAACGCCAGAAAATTTGAATGTCCAGTGCAGCGATTGGCATTAAGTGACATAATGGAAGTGTACATGGTAGCATTTATGCCTATACTTGGCGTCAAGCAGCAGACGTTATCGCGTGTACGCATCATCCGGCCTCAATACGTATGCTCACGGCACCGGGGTAATGTCATTGCAGCCGACACCAGTGTACATTGTCGACCACCGCCCGGTTATGCTCTCTTTCCACCTGCCAGTGGAAACGCCAACGTTTCAGAGACCATGGCGTCTCGATTGCCACGTCCTCCAGGACTCTATGTCTACGGAAAAAATGCCACGAGTGTTACGCGCACGGCTCATTGGGATGGATATAGATGATAGGGATTGCCTCAAAAAAAAGTGGGGCTATCATCGCAGTGCGTCTGGCAGGGAATGTCGTACCGTATGGCCAAAGATGCTTCGTTGTTAATCCAAAAATACGAATTGTCCTCCGTAATCCCAGGCCATCCCCCCTTAAGCGGGCATGACAAGAGGAGCTCGTTGAACGGTAACAACCTACTATGCGCGATTCTTCGCTATGGACTGGAACTTGGCACGGTAGGCATGCAACATGTACGAACCCTTACGTGCACGCAGAGCTCTGCCTCTTCCACCAGGCTCTTCTGCCCACTCGATGAACTCTCTCGCCCCAGCTGCTTGGGGTACGCGTGACTTTCAGGCGTTCACACGACACTTTCAGCCAATGGCTGAATCTGTTGCTGGTGTCAGTTACCCAGGATCCGTTTCTTCACATCCACTGCTAAAGGACTTGCCACATGATTCCAACATATCACATGGCATTATGCTATCACTGCCATCTGATGATAAAACAAAGGGCGCATAAGACGCAACGGAAAAGGGTTCAGCCTCAGAGCCTGACGGACTCCCTGCAGAGCTTTATGGAGAGTTCTGGCCTATCTTTGATCCAATTATGTCA
The DNA here is from genome assembly GCA_013436015.1 of Rhipicephalus annulatus. Taxonomy (NCBI): domain Eukaryota; kingdom Metazoa; phylum Arthropoda; class Arachnida; order Ixodida; family Ixodidae; genus Rhipicephalus; species Rhipicephalus annulatus. The sequence continues at coordinate 93,270 of WOVY01010077.1, read as the reverse complement.
CGCGTCATTCGCAAGTATTTCCGAAATATTACCCTTCTACCCTCTTTTCACAGAGGTCGTGTACTTCTAGTTCCCACAGAAGACCAAATGTCCACGCAACCAGAAGATCGGCGTCCTATTACTCTGCCTTATGTAGATCACGAGATATTGGCCAACACCTTGGTGCGCCAAACCAGTCCGTTTCTGGCATCATTATTTGCTCCTCACCAGGTCTTTTCCGTTCCGGGCCGGGAAATACACACCCATATGTGGTTAACGCGTGACATCATTCAGTACACCACTATAGCTTCCTTAGATCAGGAGAAGGTTTTTGATTCTATAGAACATGCCTATTTAGTAAATATTTTACGTGCACTTGGATTCCCGGATAAGTTCATTGACCTCATTCACGCGATGTACAATAATTCAGAAACTACCCGTTACATTGGTTCCCCTGAGAGTCACCCCTTTAAATTCACGCGTGGGGTCCGTCTGGGATGTCTCTTTTCCCCAGTTCTATTCATCCTTGCATTAGAACCCTTCCTAAGGGCCGTTTATTATGACCCTAAGATTTGATGCTTACCCCTACCTGGTAACACTGAAGTAAATGTCACTGTATATGCAGACGACATTACTTTATATGTATATGAGGCACAGTCGCTGCGGACTTGCTCTTGATACTTTTCATTATTTCGGGATTATATCCGTTGCAAGGTTAAACTTCTCTAAAAGCCAGTATTTCTTTATTAGCAACCCCAGCGGTCGTATCAGCATTCCGTCGCCTTTACAATGGTCTCTTAACATTGCAATACTGGGAGTTACCTTCGCTGCATTTGGTGTACTGAATAGCATCTGGTCTTCCGTTGTACAAACTCTTCTAAGTGATATCAAAGCAGCCAGGTACTTCGAATTCCCCCTCTTGGAACGCTGATACTTAACTCAAACAGTGTGCCTAGGAAAATTTTGGTACCTTTGCCATTCTGTTAAACCACCGCTCCACGTCTGCAGGAAAATGCAAAGCGGCATCCGTTCATTTTTTTGGTCTGGTGGCAGATAATCGTTATCGCGTCCAACGTTAGCTCAACCGCGAGATCAAGGCGGTTTTGCATTCCCCGACGTTTCCGTCACGGCTTCTACATTGTGCCTCCGCACTCTATTACGAATACTAAGCAATGATAGCATGCCCGCTCAAACACTGGCTCGCTACCATCTTGGGCCATCACTACGTGTCTTCCTGCCAGCTAGCCAAATTAACCAAGGTCCCCAATAAACTGAATTACCATCTGTATCGAGGTCTTCTGTCATTTCAACGACGTTTGGAGGCTACGGGCTGAAAAATATATAGGTGGCAGAATGTAAAGTGGGGGACACAATGGCCGCCTTTCTACGACCCCTGGTGCCCCAGCATCGTCAATCTATAATGAACCACACTTGGAAACCAACAACTGCATTAGTGTTACCATGGTATCTCTGGGACTTTGTCGGTCGGTTGGGCTGGGACTTGCTCCCCACTCGAGATCGGTTGCAACGATGGAAGGTGGTTCGCACTTCCTTTTGTACCAACTGCGAGACCAATCGACATGTTATGATTGAATCTGTGTTATCCCGCCTTTTTTTGGCATTCGGTCTATGGTGGCTTTCAGGGACAGGGTGAGCGAACATTCCTTTCCAACGGCCGATTTCCGTACAGGCACTTTTCGGCTCTTTTAATAGGTGCTGCGCTGTTCAGCCTTTGGCGAAACGGATGAGAGGCCATAACTGTGAATAGCCGCTGGCGTGCTTTGTGGCCGATACTGGGCGAATGCGGTGAGAGATCCTCGCATTCCTCTCTGAGGTGCTTTTCTTCGTTGCGAGCACAAGTTTTTGCGGCATTGGTTGTGCCACTTCGTCAAGGTTGAACACAAAAAGGCACAACGCAATTTTCGACTGACGTGTGGTTAAGTAACGCCTGTTGAGTCGTTATATTTAATTTCATTTGTTACCAATTGTCTATTATGGCATCAATTGTATCATTACATCGTTGCATCATGATATCGCATTGAGTTCTTGTGCACGTATATGCCAACTTTTTCATGTATATTAGAGCAACGATGTCTTCGCTGCAATATAGTGATGTCTGTCATGGTACATGGATGTGCCAAAGCGATTGATTGATATGGAAGGTTTAATGTCCTAAAACCACCATATGATTATGAGCTGCGCCATAGTGTAGGGCTCCGTAAATTTCAACCACCTGGGGTTCTTTATCGTGCACCCAAATCTGACCCCACGAGCCTACAACGTTTCCGCCTCCATCGGATTGTGCCAAAGTGTATGTGCCCTTATTACGAAACGTTATCATTCTTTGTTTTCTGTACATAGCGTAACTAAACTCTTTCTAAATAAAAAAAACGCTACTCGGTATGAACGTAAACTGCAATGAACGGACGCAATCAAAACCACCACTCAAAGGGCACCCTCACCTGTCATTCTGTTGAGGGTCGCCACCAACTTCCGGAACTAGTTCTATGAGCTTTTAAGCAAGAAAAAAAAACGATGTACGAACAGCACGGGCCGTAAAACGTCCCGGCGCACAAGCACACAACAAGCGAGCACCATGATCGCCAGCGCACGCTTTGCGAACTCCATAGACTTTATTTTTTATTGGAATATTTTTTAAATTTTATTTTATCATTTTTATATTTTATTATTTATTTTTACCTTTTATTTATTTTATATTTTAATTTTCTACGTATACATGAAGTTTCTCTTCTCTTCTAAGTGAATTTATGGTGACATGTACAAGTCCAGTCTCGTTGTCAAATCTTGTTCGCTCCTTGGGGAGCTCCTTCGACGGAAGCGATAGATGATAGGCATTGCTTATGCCAGCGCACGCAGCCTTCTGCCTGTTGTGTTCCCACGGCTGCACGTGCAATATTATAGTCAAAATAGTTAGACACACGTGACAGAAGATGAAGATGCACGCATAGGACAAGTTAGTGTCCGTTATTATAAAAACAAGTGTTAAAATATGACACACAAATAAATTTACCTTCACATCTCGCACAGTCCTTCTGAAGTTGCTCAGACGAAAGAGATGAATGACAGGCATCGCAGACGCCAGCGCACACAGTCTTCAGCATGGTCTGTGCTGACGGCTTCACAATAAGTATGTAAAATAGTGAGTCACACGTGACAGAGGATGAATAGAAATGCATAGGAGAAATACGTGCACGACTCTCTCTCCGGCTTGGAACGCACGTGAGCTGCACAGCACACGTGTCGTGACGATCCGAAACTAATGGAACAGGGTTCAATGCTCTGAGCCAGCGCGACACCTTTTGCGAAATAATTTCGTCCGAGTATTAACAGCGAGTAACAGCTCACCGACAACGAAGCAAGTACGGGAAAACGCGCGCTAGATGCACTGACAACGGCGAGTGTTTTCACGTCATTAATTCAGCAACTGTACAGACAACACGATCGGTCGTGCGAATTCTACCGTTGCATTTCACCACGCGGCCGACGCAGCGTCCGGCCACTGTGTCCGTGTTCCGCGTGAAATTTATCACCGGCGCTAGCATTCTGCGACCGTAGTGGCTTTGAGCACGGTGCAAGTGACATTTGAATGCAGTTGCTGTTACGCTGAAATTACATGCAAAGCTCGGGAAGAGTATACGAAGCGGACCAGAAAAGATATTTTAATACGCACATGCAAGTTGTTACTGAACACACACAACAGAAAACTTCGTGTGTGCACATGGTTGTCATTGCGTCTTGCTGGGCTCAACAGCGTCGTCCATTGTCACAAGCAGGAACAGTGCCCAACCGTCACTGACCCGCAATGCGTTCGTCGTCGTTCCGCTTCGTCATGGTGCCCAACGCAATTTCGCCGAACACTTCAAATGCTTCATCAGCGTCATCCGCCACCCAACACATAAGTATGCGCTCGATCTATGTGCTGTTGAGGCCATACGGTGGACGAAAGGGTTTGTAAACGTTTATAGGAGTACAGTAACTGCCAGGAGAACACTGCATAACCAATAACGGGGCGCAGAGCACGGATATTGTCCGCCACGGCTCAGCAGGAGACCTAGGGAGGCACACATGCCGCCGCCAGCCGCGGCCGCTCACTGCTAGACCAGTTCGGCTGCGCAACACGTAACCATAACAACGCCGCCATTGTGCCCAGTGAATATGGCCGTCATGACGTCATTTCCGCCACATTTTTCACGTAGCGCGCTGGCTGGGCATGCCCTCTCCTACCTTTCCTTCCTCCATGCGAACTGCAGACAACCAAGCTGACCTTCGCGGTGCATTTCGTGCTGCGATATACAACACGACCAAGCCCGTTGCCGGCAAGCGCGATCCGTATCGCACACGCGACAAGTAGAGTAGAATGAAGAATGATAACCTATTTGCCTTAGAATATATGTCCGATAGGCCTGTTGTCTTCTCAGCTGCCATATTGGTCATCCCAACTGTTGCTGTCGTGTGTTGATCGTGACTACCTTGAAGCCAGAGACATACAGCATGGCGTGTTGACGTGTCGAGGATTGCTCCAGACTTCATGGGTGCCGCGAAACGCAAAAGCAGCAGCCCGCGCTCATCCAAGCGTACACACAAGCACCACGTCGTAATTATTAGATCGTCGAATCCAGGCGGCCGTGGCCGAGCACTCCGAGCGTGACGCAACGCAAACCGTCGCTGGCAAAATACGCGGGAAGACTGAGCCAGCAGAGGAAGAGAAGTGAGGAGAAGGAGGGTTGGTCACCTTGGAATTGGTTTTCGCGCTGCCTGCAATCCCCGGACGGTTCATTTCTTCGGAGCGTGTTTGGGGACTAAGTGGTCTCGCGCGGCACGCCTCCCTCTGTGGTTGCTCCTCAACGGTCTATCCGTTTATCGCGCGCGCCTATTAGGCTCAGTTACTCCTCTTTTTGGGTAGTTTAGCCTGAGAGTGCAGGTGAATCTGGCACACGTTTGGGTGAACAGAAGAAAAGGGGGGTGGTATTGGGGCATTCATTCATAAAAGTGAAGACTGGTAATGGGTCAAGCAGGAGTGCAAGGAACATTTATGGCTAAACGGGAAAGTTGCAGGGCAAATAAATGATACTCCTGGGTTTTGTATACTCGTGGACAGTGGCAAAAGCCAGAGAGGAAAATAAACAAATGGTGCAGTGCATAGGAAACTACATTGACGAAGCAGGAGATGAGTCTGAGGCTATTATTTTAAGAGTTCCCTATCGGAAAAAAACGAATGGTGGGCATGGTGGAAACCACCACCCACCATTATAGTGGATTAGTGTAGTGGGTGAATGGTGAGAAACGCCCACCATGGCGCATGGTGGGTATGGTGGGTGCTGCAGTGCCGGCAAAACTTGAGCGCGAAATGACGTCATAATCACCGTGACGAGCTGCCATAAAAAATAAAAAAAGAATTCTATAAAAACAGCATAAAAAACACCCGTCCCGTAAAAACAAGGCGCAACGGAGGATCGAACGTGCAACCTGCGGATTCCCTTCCGAAGACGCTAACCACTGCGCCACACCAACATGACGTTGTACGGGTGTTAAATACTTAGTTGGCATACAAACTTACGGTTCAACTTAAGTTATGTTTGTCGTGTACACAACATAGACAAGATCTACACCTGCTTCTAAAAATTGCACATGTATTAAACACAAGCAACTGCGGCCTGTAACGATTGCCACTATGTTAACGGCACTAGTGCTATTTTTTTTTACAATTCACAACTTCAGGAAAAAAACCAAGTGGACTGGGGAGCAGCAACAGTTTACCGGCGGGGTCTGCCAAGTGTAATATCCGATTCGCGCTCGTTCTAAAGGGTGACATCTGCTCACGCTTTATGACGCCTCTAGGCTCATTCCATAGATACGCCCGACTAATTTATTTGATTGAGTATTGGGATGCTTTTCGCGCAATGTAGAGGGCGGTCGCGCCAGCGCAATGCTGTAGCTTTTTCGCTAAAGCAACTTCATAACGTCTTGGCCAAAACGAACGCAGTGTGCCGGAAACATTACGCTTCATGTTGGTTCACCAAGCATACGAATTGCCACGTCTGAGTTCTCGTACAAAAGCTAGAGAAGTGCCGGCGAGTGCGACCGGCGGCTGTCGGTGAGAAGACACTTAATTACGTTCTCTGGGAGTGCTTTAATCGCGTCGCATCGATGTTTGCTGCTTCTTGAGCGGACACCATACACAATGAAAAATGCTTCATTTAGGTTCATTGATGCCATGGCTGCGCTGTATTGTCATACCTAATCGTCGAAATCGTGTATTCTGAAACCCGGAAGCACGGATAACACAATTGTAGGGGCTCGGTCGGTAGGCCTAACTTTGATGGAAATCATGGTGGTAGAACATGTAGTGTACTGATCCCAGATTGGTACACTATATAGATTGCCCGCCAATATAAGCCCATCCATCATCTGCTTACTGCTTCCCAGCATTATCGCGATGGTGGGCAGAGCTTCTCAGCTTGGTACACCATGTGGCCCACCATGACAAGCAGCACCCATCATCTGCTTAGTGCTTCCCAGCATTATCGCAATGGTGGGAAGAGTTTCTCAACTTGGTACACTATGTAGCCCACCATAATAAGCACCACCCACCATAAGCTTAGGGCTACCCAGCATTATCGCAATGGTGGGCAGAGTGTCCCATTATTGCCCACTATCTAGCCTCTGCTTTCCACCATCATTTCCACTTTACCCATCATCTGTACACCATACCACCCAGTATGTCCCGGCATAACCACCATATTTTCCACTACGTCCCACCATAGCCATCATAATTTCCACCATGCCCACTATTATTTCCACCATGCCCACTATTATTTCCACTACGCCTACCATGTTTTCCAGTATCCACCATGGCAATTTTTCCGATAGGGTTATGAATGTGCACATAGAAGATATAAATAGATATACTGACCTGACAGGCAGATTACTAATGGATATGTGCGAAAGGCATCATTTAATCATTTGCAACAGCCCTGAGAAATGCGAAGGGCAGATAACATGGGAGGTGCGGAGGCTGCAGTCGACGATAGATTACGCAATAATGTCACATAGGATGTATGATAGGCTAAGGTTGATGAACATAGATGAATATCCGTCCAGAAGCTCAGGTAGTGATCACAAACTATCAGGCTGAGTTTAGGAAGAGAAATGAAATAGGAAAGACAGCATTGTGAGCAACCACATGGTAATATTTGCTCAGAAATGAAAATATAAATAGCAACTAAGGAGATTGAGAAAACAAACATCGTGGATACTAAAACAAAGTGAACAAACACAAAACTAACTCGATTGTTTGAGTTAGAGCTTGCTAAGGTACGAGTCAAATCAACCGGGAAAAGCAGACACAAACCCTAGAGTTGGTGGATTGAGGAAGGTAAGGGAGCCATAGTAAGACATCAGGAAGCCTCCAGCGAACAAACGTATGCTAAACAGAGGGGTGAACCGCAAGATGATGTTAAAACAAAATTGGAAAACTTTTTGAGCTGCAAAAGGGAAGCGTCCGATTAGGTCAGTGAAAAGATTACAAGAAAAGGGGCCCCATGGATGGCGGAAAATAACAAAAAGGATAGAAAGGCAGCTGCAAAGATTTGGAACCCTCTCAATTCTTTGAGTAGTCAAACAAGCATGAAACAGATGTTTATAACTACAGTTCAAGAGGTCTGACTAGAAGGGAATGAGGCATTGAATATATAGAACAATGATGATAGAAAGATATAAACACCAAGAAAGTTCTGCATGCACCGTACCATTTGAAGATAGACCAATTAGCTCAGTGGCTACACTGGGACAACGAGAGTGGGAAAGGCCAGAGAAAGGAGTACCTAAGAGCATATAAACAGGCCCTGACGGCATTCCAACCATGCTAATAAAGAAACTACGACCAAACTCTAAGCAAATTTTAGGAGAGACAACGAGCAAAGCAGTAATGGATGGTGAAGCTCCGAATGGGTGGAAATTAAGCAGGATGAGGATTATCTATAAAGGAAAGGGGGATAAAGCCAATAGGAACAACTAGCGTCCTATAACAGTGACATCAGTAGTTTACAGCCCATTGATGAAGATAGTAAAGGAAAGACTAGACATGGGTGGAGAATGAGGGTGTGCTGGGAGAACTACAAAATGGGTTCCGTAAACGAAGGAGGTTGGAGGAAATTCTGTTTTTATTGATGTAGTGTATTGAAACAGCGGAAAAAGAACACAGGCCCCAGTGGCTGGCATTTCTAGATATCAAGAGAGCTTAGGATAATGTGATTCAAGAAGACTTGTGGGGAATATTGGACACACTAGATGTAGAAAATGGAATAACTAATCTTCTAAATGTCTATAAAATCTATAAAATCTTCTAAATGTCTAAATATTTATAAAAGTAACAAGGTAGTTATCAAATAGGAAGAACAGGTATCTCAATTTACAAAGATACAACGTGGGCTTCGACAGGGATGTCCCTTGTCGCCTTTGTTATTTATGCTTATCTCCAAAGACTAGAAGCCAAATGAGAGGGGAGTCGACTCGGCTTCAGCCCATCTTGTGTCAAGCAGAGAAAACACATTGAACAGTAATACCAGCATTGATGTTTGTAGATGATATAATATTAATCGCCGACAACAAGGAAGATCTGCAGGAATTGATAGACATCTGTGGTAATGAGGGAGATAGGTTAAATTTCAAGTTCTGCAGGGAAAAAATGGCAATCATGATTTTTAATTATAACAAAGGCATTGAGCATAAGATACAGGAAGTCATGCTAGAAAGAATGGATAAATACAAATACTCTGGCTTATGGATAAATAACTGGGCTGAGAATCTAAGGGCGCACGAAAGATACGTAATGACTAAAGGCGCGAGGAAAGCAGCTGTAATGAAAAATAGGGCACTGTGGAACCGCAATCAGTATGATGTTTTGAGAGAAATTTGTAAAGGTGTCATGCAACCGGGTTTGACGTTCGGCAATGCGTTTTGTGCATGAAATCAGAGGTTCAAGCAAGATTTGAAATAAACAACGTGAATAGGTAGACTTGCTTTGGGAGCACACAGGAATACCCCAAATCAGGGTTACAGGGAGATATGGGATGGACATCGTTTGAGTGCAGGGAAGCTAGCAACAAGATAGAATTTGAGGAACAATTGAGAAAACGAGCGATGAGCGTTGGGCTAAGAAAGGTTTCAGTTACTTGTACTGGAAGAATGTCGATACTAAATAGAGGATACAAACTCGAAAATTGTCAAAATACCAAGCCAAAAGGAAACATCAGTTAAGAAGAAGGTGAAGGAAACGGAGAGGGACATGTGGAAGATAAGAATGCTTACGAAATCGTCACTGGAGGCCTTCCGAACTTTTAAGCAAGAAAATGCAAAAGAAAAGATCTTCAATAATTCCCGGGGTAGTTCTCCGCTCTTCCAGGCTTTTAATACTCTACCGCTTTTGTTCTATTTTGTACTATTCATTCTCTATTTGTACTGTTTAACCAGCATGTGTTCTCCTAATGATGTGCAATTAGCGGTGGGTTGAAACACAAGTACCAGAGAACTACAACCACGCGAAACAAACCAAACCACTTGAATAAGGAAAATCAACGTGTTCATTGCTCTGCGGGACGGAGACAGAGTAGAAGCTTTGTGCGATCAGCGCCATAGCATTGATGTGAGACAGGAATTAATTAGGACATGAGAGCCGGTAGCAATTGGTACGATGGGCTGCATGGTTCCCTTTGAGCACTGCGTATTGCTTGATATTGAGCCGCCTCTTTTTCTTTTCATACGAGCGCTTACGCTTTTGAAAAGTATCGCTTTTCTTTTTCACGTTTTACGTGCTATAGAGCACTTCGCAAATCGGCTCTCTCACTCAAGACCTAATTAGGGCTTCATTGGGAGATAATTACAGCTGTTCCGGGAGGTCTATATTTATTTTCAATGGATAGCGTGAATATATTTGAGATGCTGAAGTGTGAAGACAGCAGAATTTGGAAATTTTAGTGCGTACTGTGAGTTGAAGGTTTCTGCGATATCTAGTTCCCTTATAAGAGTCAATGCTGCGTGAGAACTGCTACGTTGTATATGTAGAAGCGTTGTGTCATAAGTATTCTTTGCTGGGAACGAACTAGTCAGGGCGTTGCGCTCAATAATTATTGGGAGCAGGACATTACGTGAACGCCGTCTGATTTGCCCTCCATCCTTGAAAGGCTGAGCTATCAGTTGCTTTCTCCATGCCACAATATACATAAGCTCTCTATTGGCGCAGATAAAACTCGCCTGCACTAACTCAATTTTTTGTTGGTGTATATTCTTGTTTTCAGCCTGTCACGTAATACATCAAGGGCCTAATAAATGGCTTCGAAAACGTTTGTATTTCGAAAGCCTAAAGTATTACTACGGAATGAGAAAGATATACCACGGATGTAAAAATACACACTTGGTGTATAGACCAACAAACAAGTCACATTCATGTCGACATTTTTCTCTCGAGGAGAAATTCGTAAGTGATCACGTTAGCGATCCGGATCGCGAGACTTGCTTCAAACTCTGAAAGTCACTGAAGTCTCCTAAAGTCTCGTGGAACCATGTAAAGTGTTGCTAAGTGTGGGGAAAAAGACACGTGACCTCGCCCGTGCTATGAAAGTGCATCATGACGTATCATGAAGTTGTCCGCATTTGTGACGTCATGGACAGGCAACTACGAGATTTCGCGGCTTGGTTAAATCTGGGTGGATTGCAGAGCCAGTGCAGTCACGTGAGGCGAGGATATTTGCACTTCCTCCTATCAATGCAAAACGGCCTTAGGTGCAGGCAGCCTTTCGGAAGGTGGGCGGATCATACGACCGAGTGAGAAAAATAATTGGGCCGGCTACATACTAGTAGTGCGAAATTAAGAACTTACCCTCCTCCTCACCCTCACACCACTATCCCACCCATTCTGATACCATAGTACACATGGCTGTTCTATGCGTCACCGTCTCTCCTCACACTCACTTGTTCCTCACGACCTTACAATGCTGTACTACGTGTAACATCGCCCCGCCGCAGTGATCTAGTGGCTAAGACACTCGGCTGCTTACCCGCAGGTCGCGGGTTTGAATCCCGGCTGCAGCGGCTGCATTTCCGATGGAGGCGGAAATGTTGTAGGCCTGTGTGCTCAGATTTGGGTGCACGTTAAAGAACCCCAGGTGGTCGAAACTTCCGGAGCCCTCCACTGCGGCGTCTCTCATAATCAAATGGTAGTTTTCGGACGTTAAACCCCACATATCAATCAAATCATCTATGTGTAACATCTTTATCACTTCTTTTCATACCTGCTTTCTTCTATTTCCCTCATTTCACTGCCTGCTCGCTCTTTCAATTTATTTTGTTTTCTGTCATGCTTCCTGTTTAATTTTTTATGCATGAGACGTTCCCACTACCGACTGACCGCCTAAGAAAGGAAGGACCACTCAACAACCACTTTTCTCGGTTCCCTTTGGCTATGTGTCTCAGCCACTTTCTCCACAAAAGGATCCATACTGGAGCCGCGAAGAAAAAGACGCCACGACCTTTTCCTAATTACTGACGCACTTCACTTAGTAGCAAGTGCGAATAGCGTACAAACACACTGCCCGCATGTGACAATTCTGCGGCGAAAAACTGTAACACGTGAGTAAAAAACTTGCGACGTGTGACACAGGATACATAAACAAAGTAACAGTGACAATGCAAGGGTGCGTAAATACAAAGGAAGAACACGAGGGCACTAATTATGAAGCTATTATCGATAAAACCAATGTCTCAATGCGCCGCATCCCTTCCCGCAAAGCTCGTCTATGTAAGAAAGATGAAGTTCGTCTCACGAAAAGTCCATGTAGCCAGGTCCTCGAAGTTGGCTGCTCGAGTCGGGGTTCAAGGTTGGTTCTTGGCGTCGATGTCCAATTTTTCTCCTCGGTCGTCGTGGCAGACTTCCTTGGAACCTGAGTACGACTCTCTGGACCTCTTCTCTCTTCGCCAACTTCTTTGACCCACGGCCGCTTTTCTAGGGTTCCGACTCCGCCCTTCCGGGGCACCAAACCAGTTGCCACTATCAACGTGGCAAATTTTCTTGTCAGTCGGAGTGTTTCATCTTCGACGGCCGCCCCCGCAGCCCACACCAGTAGAAAACTCTCTCCCAAGCAAAGTAGAGCAAGTAACAATGTACAAGCTCAAAATTTAGAGGGATATATGAGCGAGCTGTCCAATGACACGTGAAATATGGGCGAACAGGAGTCCCAACATTCCGACAAAGCTCGCCGTCTCTAATCGCCGACGCCCGGAGTACGAAGTGCGGTGCGAAAATGTTTTAGGCCGCCCCAATCGCCCAAGTGTCTGGTGACCGACGACCCGTAGTCCAGATCGAGTTTCCACACCTCCACGCAACCCGGTGTCTCCCGCATAACGCTCCGCAGCCGCCGCCCCTTCGTCATTCAACGCCACAGGCGGTCATCTTGGCAGAACGCAGTAATGCGCTCGGGAGCCGCAAAGGATGACGGAATGTCAGGCCAGGCACGGTACAGGCGCAGCAGGGTCGCTTGTACAGAACCAGCAAGAGGCGCTCTGCGACCCCTAGGCCATAAGTTTGAAGGGTGCGCAGGGTGCATCCGTAGTGTCCGTAGAGAACAAGCCACCTCCCGGTCCTGGTGTTTGCGCAGTGGGTCTGCCAAAACCGTTGACAGAAGCCTTTTAGGAACTCAACTCCGGAACACGTATTTGTTACACCGGGAGCTTTCTTTTTTTTCCAATGCGTGGGCTAAAAGACGTAAATATATTGAAAGGCCGTGCTTGTGGGGACGTCCCAACCCCTTCATCTCGCGGACAAAATTTCCCAGCGGGGAAATTCAAACATGAACAATCCGGGTGCGTGGCGTCTTCGGGTAACCCAGCGAAATTGAGGCATTGCGGCAGTCATAGAAATAAGGCATGCGAACATGGTACACTAGTGATTCAGTCCCGGCAGCCGCGCGTCACCGAAAGGAGCTAATCTGTGATTGTCCCTTTATCATCACCCACCTCTAGTGAGCTAGTTAAACGGCGATCGCAGCCGTTTCACTAGCTTCCCATATACAAATTTCAGTATAAGGGACATGAATGAAGGATGAAGGTATGTGACTGGTGCAAACATAATCATGAGATGCGTGTAATGTCAGAACATGATAGCATGCTACGTTCATGATGAGCTCGAGGCCGTTTCGCTAGCTTCACATGTAGCAAGGTCGGTATTGCGTGACGCGAATGAACAAATTGAGTAAATGACACGTTCAAACATGATAATTATGATATGCCTGTCTTGTAGTAACATGTCTACATGCCACGCTCATAATGCGCTCACGGCCGTCTTGCTAGCTTCACATAGGTCAAATTCGGTATTAAGTTATGTGAACGGATCACTAAGGTACCTGACTGACGCAATCATGATAATCATGAGATGCGTGTCAAGTAAGAGGATGTCTACATGGAATACTCGAGCTGCAATTACACTATGTAGTGACTCGGCGCGCGTGCGCACTGGCGTTTGTTTTTTCGTGTCACGCCAGCGATGCCACGCCAGTCGCCGATCTGCCTGCACAGCAACGCATGCGCGTTTGGAGCTCCCGGCGTCCCTCCGTCACAAGAGAGGAACACCCAGTGCTGTCTGAATAACGTCATTGGCGCGAAATGCAGCATCTCGCATTTCACGCCAGTTCCCGCCGGGATGCGCCAACGGACACTGGTCGCCCCGGTCACGCCTGGCGCCAGACTTTATAGCGGCTCGCGTTTTGCTTGCGTAGCGTCACCGCGCCCAGCGTGCACGTGCGTCAATGTTACGTCGGAGTATAAGGGCCCTTCATGATGCGCTTGCTGCCGTTTCGCTAGCTCCACATATACCAAATTTGGTGTTACGTGACGTTAATGGATTACGAAGGTATATGACACGTATAAACATGATAATCAAGATATGCGTGTCATGTAAGGCATGACTAAATGCTACGCTCATAGCGCGCTCGCCGCCATGGCACTAGCTCAACATATACCAATGTTGGCATTACGTGAGGTGAGTAGACAACAAAGATAAACGACACATCCAAACATGATAATCATGGAATACGTGTCATGTAAAACTTGACTACTTGCTACGCTAATAGCATGTTCGCGGCCGTTTTGCTAGCTCCACTTATACCAAATTCAGTATTAGATGACGTGAATAGGCGAAGAAGGTAAATGACACGTCGAAACGTGTAATCATCACGTGGAAGTCGTGTACGTCATAATCTACTTCCGCCTTGTAACGTTGTACTGCTTTTAAAGTGACATACGTACCTTCCTCATTCGTGATTCACATATCATCGATTCCCACTGTACGTGGGATCTGCCAATTTTCCTGCCTTTGTAGTTCTTTACCTCACTTTCTCTTTTGCCTTTCTTCAGTTTTTTTGTCTGTATCTCCTTATTGGGGCCACAAGGGGGACGCCATCTCGTGTGGATGTGGGAACTTGGGCTCTGCGTTCGAAAATGTTTTTGGTTAGTTCTTTATGCATTTGTGGGCGTCTTTTGGTGCCAGTTGACGCATAAAACTGCACGGACTACATCGATACCAAGTATTTCACTGCGAGTGAGCTTTTTGACCTTTTTTCGAGACTCTTCTGGTTGCCCATCTGCTCAGCTGAGCACGCTAGGCTGAGGCTACGGTGGCGCGGCCACCGGCCATTCTCGTAAGGGTGTTTCAGCGTTCTACGCACGGAATGTCTATGCAAGTCTCTGTCGATGGGGAGGATATCAATCCCGAATATCTTCAAGATTCTGATTGGTCTGTGGCTACCACTAAACGTAAACTTCATGGGACGCATACCCCCAGGACCGAGACGCAAGCAAGCGTCTCTATGCATGACGACGCGTGGTTGCCTCAGCGCTCCCGAGCTGCGGTGAAGAAGCGTCTTATCGCTGCTTCTACACTTCCTCACCTTCCCATAGATCACCATCGAGTCATCGTGAGACCTAGAAATGGCCTGGACATGAAAACTGTGAGTCAAATCAAGTTCGCGAAGTCACTCGCAGTGGCTGCAGTGCTCAGTGAGGAAGAAGTCACGGAAGACGTGGTATGCCCGAATATGATGCAGAAAATCGCAGTTATAAGCACTCCGGTGGAGAGGAACGCCAGAGCCTATTCTAAGATCACCGCCATCACTCTAGGTACCGTCAGTTGTGATGTTAGTGCCTACCGAGCTGCCCCAGATGACCCCTGCAAAGGTATCATCAGGAGTTTTGACAAGAACATTGGTCAAGAACAACTTTATTCACTTATTTTACACCCAAGAAACCCGACTGCACTCTAAGTGAAAGGAATCGAGGATTCCACCACGGTGATTATCCTCTTTGACGGACTAAAAGTCTCAAATTATGTCATATGTGAAAATAGTTTGGTTCGCTCTACCCGGTATTGTTGACAGACGGATGTCTATTATGCCTGTGAAAAGCTAGGTCATCGAGCCGATGTTTGTCCCCATCCAGAAGAGGCGGTGTGTAGAGGGTGTGGTATGTCATCTCCTTCGGAGGATCACGTCTGCACTCCAGAATGCAAGTTGTGTGGGGGTCCACATCTCACGGTAGACAAGACTTAAAGCATCGTTTTCAAGTGCCCTACATAGTCCGTCAACAAAGACGAGAGCGACGGATGCAATATACAATAGAATTAGCGGAACAAGACGCCGAGGACATGAACTAAATAGATGTTGGAGGATACTTCTCATTGTTACCAGCCGCTGCAGGCGGCCGCGCTACGACTGAGCACCCGAGCAGCAGCTGGCGCCCGCCTGACGTAAGCCAACAGCTACAACCACCGCGAGGGCGATCCCGTTCCAGAGGCAGAGCAAGGGACCGTTCGAGATCCAGAGGACATTCTAGATCCAAGGGCCGTTCTAACTCACGGGTGCCTACCGTCCGCATTGGTGTGCAGCAAGGAAATCAGCACAAGACCTGGACATCCAAGATCAAGGGCTCCCAACTACAGGTAAAGGGGGGTACCAATCCAGAGCATCACTCAGATATATACGCGCAGATGCAAAGAGAAAATGCTAATCTCAGGACCAGTGTCGAGCAACTCAGGGCTGAAATAGCCGACTTAAGGAAATCACAGCAGGTTTCATCTCTGTATCCTTCAAACACAGTTCCCTGTACAGAGGCCGCATCGGATGCGAGTCACGATTAGGTACCCACGGACGTCCAGCCAGGGGCAAAACCAACAAAAAGGAGAGCGCTAGAACAACCAGCCAATAACGAGGACAGAGATTTCAAAACACAGGTCAAGGATACCTTGAATGATATGAAAAATGCTCTAAGGGCGGCGGTCGAGTCGATTGCGGTATTGGACAGCAGAGTCACAAAGATCGAAGCTGACCAAGTTAAAGCTTTACAATCTGCTGAGTAACTCCAGCCCAAGTAATAACGAAGGTCAGGATTGTGCAGAAGGTGGCAACCCGTAGCGTTTCTCAGGAGAGAGCTTTTGAGGGTCCCAAGAAGGTGGGACACCTTAACAATTTCGTAATTTGGCAGTGAAACTGCTGGGGCTTCCAATCAAAGAAGGCAGCTCTCCAGCAGTATAATAAATCCCAGCCAATTAGACCACATGTTTATATGCTGCAGGAGACGCTTACGGAAACGATGAGCCTGCCAGGCTACACCCATCACATCACGAAACCTGCAGATGGCCGCGGTATATGCACCTTTGTGTCCAAGAAGTATACTTACATTGAGCACAATTTGCACATGGCAAAAAGTAAGATTGAACACTCTCTTTTAGAAATTATACCAAGCAGCAACCCTAAAAATAGCATTTTCATGCTCCACATATATAGCTCTCCAAAATACAGGCACCATCGCTTCATCTCATTGTTATCGAAAGCCGTTACGATCGCTAGGAATGTGGACGCTCCCATACTTAAGGCGGGAGATTTCAACGCACCCCATCAAGCTTGGGGCTACCCTCGCACCACTGCCAAGGGAGTTGAGCTCTGGCAAGCGGTATCGGATCTGAATCTTACTTTGGTCACTGACCCCACGTTTTCTAACCGCACTGAAAGTTATTGCTCTAAGGATACTACCACAGACCTCACCTTTGTCGCAACCACGGGGGAGGTATGATGGATAAACTTGGGAGAAAACTTGGGGAGCGACCCTTGTATTCTGAGTACGACTTTACAAATTCAGGCAAAGCCCCCTAAAGCTTTCAAATTCACAGGTTGGGACCTCTTCCGTAAGATCAGAGCGGAGAGCGCAGAGGAGAATAATGACTCACCGAATTTTGACAAGTGGCTGTTTCAGCTGGTCGAAGACGTCAAGTTGGCCACCAAAACAATAGAGACTGTCCTTCCGGTCAATAAAATGAATAGCAGGCTTGCTCATCTTCTCAAGGCTAAAAGCGCTCTCCTTGCCAGGTGGAAAGCACACCGTATGAATCGAAGACTGCGAAAACGCATCGCAAGTCTTAACCAGGAAATAACGACTCACTGTCAGACGCTAGAAAACCAGCATTGGGACGAGATTTGCAACACGGTGGATGGTCAGATGAAAGTTGGGGAAAAATGGAACCTCCTCAAATACCTGCTGCAGGAGACCAAAACTAAATCCAACCAGACGCGCTTGGTAGACCGAATACTGCGCTCAGAAAGGAAGGTTAAATCGGACACAGAAAAACGGAGTGTCTGGCAGAGATACCTTCCTTTGGACACAACCCGGCCTCCTTCTGGCTAGGTGCAATACACGGGATCACCAGCCTTTGAATTCAACAAGCCCTTCCAGGAAGCAGAGGTCCGCATCATAAACAATCTTAATGGGAACTGCAGCCCAGTCTAGATGGCATTACAAACAAGACACTACGCAATTTAGACGATGACGCTGTCACCTACCCCACCAGAGAAGGCAATCGTATTTGGGAGACGGGGACTTTCCCTGAGCACTGGAAAAGGGCGCCGGTTATTCTCATACCTAAACCTGGCCGGAGTCCCAGTTTTAGCAACTTACGACCCATTTCACTGACGTCCTGTATAGGCAAGCTCACCGAGCATGTCATCAACGATCGAATATCAAAACACATAGAGAAGACTAACCTGTTCCCGTGCAACATGGTAGGTTTTAGACCACACCTATCTACTCAAGACGTCATGAAAATGTTGAAGCATCACATCATAGATCAGGAGACGAAAGACGTTAGAGCTATTCTCGGTCTGGATCTTGAAAAGGCCTTCGACAATGTCTCGCACTCCCACATACTTGCCTTCACCTTTTCTCTCAACTTAGGAGCCAAGTTTCACAATTTCCGCAGCTCGTTCCTAAGGAATAGAAAAGCCACTTTATAGCTTGGGGATCTCAAGTCTGAGCCCTACGATCTTCGTTGCTTCGGCACCCCGCAGGGCTCAGTCCTTTCCTCACTGCTGTTTAACATTGCAATGTGTGGCCTTGCTGCCAAGCTCTCAAACTAAGAAGGCATCAAGTTCGCCATCTACGCGGACGACATCACCATATGGAGTGTCGGTGGCTCGGAGGGCTCTGTGGAGAGTTCTCTTCAAGAGGCCGTCGACTGTGTTGAAGTCTACCTAAATGAAATGGGCCTCAAGCTCTCAAGCTCTCGCCAGCAAAGTCCGAACTTCTCTTATATCGACCCACGAGACGGGGACCCAAACCCAAAAACTTGCAACCACTGGCCGACATCGACATTAGGCTGCACATGGCATGGGGGCAGCTTATTCCAAGGGTGGACTTCATATGCGTTCTGGACATGATTATCGAAGCTAATGGACAGAACGGCCGCACGATCGCCCGTCTGACTTCCAAGGCGAAAGGGGTCATCTGTATAATCTTACGCATTTCCAACAGTCAGGGGTGGTCTTCGAGAGCACAACATCCTCAGACTGTTCCATGCATTCTTGATGAGCCACATAAGCTATGTCGCATCTATGCACCGGTGGCAACTACATGAAAGAAATAAATTGAACATCCTCATAAGGAAAAGCATGAAGAAAGTTCTTGGCATTCTTATGCGCACAAGCACTGAGAACCTTATGAAACTTGGAGTTCACAACACGCTTGAAGAACTTATCGAGGCTCAAGAAACGGCACAGGTTGCCAGACTTTCGATCACACCAGCAGGAAGAAAGATTCTGGTTGACACTGGAGTCAACCCCCTGACGCTCGAAGTGTAAAATACGCCGCTCGATCATTATATACGCTCTGGAATCAAAGTGTTCCCCCTTCCACGAAATATGCATCCACAGCAAAACGTGGGCAGGCGTGTCGCGCGAGCCTCTTCTCTTTTAGCTCAAGCTCACAAACACTCGTCTGTTTCATGCTTTGTTGATGCCGCCCAGTACGGCGTTTCCGCTCGATTTGCAGTAATATCCATAAATACTAAGGGTCAGATTTTATCCTCGGCATCGATTCGAACCACTTCTCCTTACAAAGCAGAACAGATGGCCATTGCTCTAGCACTCCTTGATCCACAAAGGACTGACATTTATACGGACTCGAAATCCGCTGCTAGGGTCTTCGCTGCTGGTTGCGTGAGCAAGGAAGTTTTGAGAAATCTGGCTCAAAAGGAACTCACCCACCACACTATAATTTGGTTCCCTTATCACCTTGGCTTGAGGGTTGGTGGCCTTCCCAATGTCATCGAGCTAGCCCACTCCAAGGCGCGAGGCCTCACTTACCGCGCCGGGGCTCGTGCTTCTCAGAAAGAAGAGGTAGCGCCCAGCCTTCATTTTAGAGGCATTTTGACTACCTTCAACGAGATCACGAAGCATTATCAATTAGTCCGTAGGTCCTTTCCATTGCCACACGAAAAGTTGTCTAGGCCACAGGCAATCTCTCTTCGCATGCTTCAGACGGGAACATACCCTAGCCTCGTAACCTATAGCCATTACTCCAATATTTCAGAACTTTGTCCGGACTGCCAGAATCGCAGCGATTCTAACCACGTAGTCTGGAGGTGCCCCTCCTTACAAAGAAAAATTGAAGAAATTTCGGAAAACTCCTTTCATTTAATGCTCATGAGTCCGGTTCTCATACGACTCAAGGCTGTCCAGAAGGCCAACGATGCGGCAGTGAGGCTGGGCCTCCCCGTCCCAACGTGGGAGTGGCCCGCGAGCCTTCCCCTATAATACGGGGGTGGAATCTTTCAGGACACCAATAAAAGTTTTTGATCCATTCATCCATATCTCCTTATTTCTAAATCTTTTTATGCTCATTTTTATGTATTCCTCAGTAAATACCACGTAAGCACAAAATTTAACGCTATTCTTGAGCAGCTGTTGAATTGACATCGTGTGACCATTCACTTCGTAAAGGTGGAAACGACCTTGAAAACAATTCAGTCATCTGTGGCAAAGTGAAAGGACCAGCAACCTGGTAAAATATCCTAATGCCACAATAAAAGTGGTTGATCACGAACACGTCCGCGAACGAGAGACCAATAATTATTGGAATTCGATGCATACTACTACGAAGGTGACCGGAACTGCTTTCAGGGGCCGTGTTTGTGTACACTCACCGGCACCTGAAATTTCGAGCATAGCGCTACCACCATGCAAACAATACAATTGCATCGTAGAGCTCCACAGAACGGCTTTCAGCTTTCTTATAGTAGAGTACTAAGTACATATAGTAGCATAGTAAGCGTATAGAGCGGACACTCCTGTTGAATCATGCAGCCCACATGATTACTAGCGCTCCAAGCGGCCGGCATTCAACCAGGCCCCGGAAACTCTCAAGTTTAAGTGCTCACCTGTAGGAGGCAAAAAATCAACCACGGCGCGTTTTTGCTTCAAACACCCAGAGTAGATTTATTAACCTCTCTAGCCACTCGCGCGATTGCACTGTCTTGTAGAGGCGCCCTCATCGGGTCAAGTTTTAATGTTTTAAAATGATCGAATACTAGATTTTTGCGTATGGCTACACAAAAAACCACTTGATCTTCCAGCAAGTAGTTTTTACTAAGCGTGTGTGGCGTCACCAATTTTTTAATAGTTTTTGCTCCAGCTAATATCGAGGTTTGCAGCGGCCTATTGACATTTATCCCCATTTCAAAGTTTGTGGCGACCAACGGTTGCGAGAGCAGGTAACGGCTCGCAGTACGTTCGGAAGTCTCTCGCACTGTTTCGTTTCGCTGTAAATATTTAGAGCCTCTGCCGAACGACACACTCTTTCTGGTTCTGTTTATTTTGACTCGTTCAAATGCTTTCGTGAATGCAATTCAAGTGACTTCTGGGGAACGAAACGACCGTTGAAGCTTTCATCGGATGAACACCCGTTGCAAGCCCGGACCGATAAGTAGAAACCACTTCAGTTTTTTTAAGGATGATCGCTTGCAGGGCTAGTTGGTTCATTTCAACATATGTAGTTTTTTTGCTATAGACTGCGTAGGCGTCACACGGTGGAAGCGCATTGTGATATTAAATTTTAAAACTGTTGAACTTCTTAATCTGTAACCGGAAAAACGTGCGTTACTTGTGGCGTGCTTTTACATGGGAACGAGTCGTTGACGCAATAGGTAATTCTGAAATTCTATCACCAGGTAACACCAACCAGGCCGTTGCGATAAAAGAAGGCAAATAAATTAAATGACTGTCACCTTGCATGTGTTTCCGTAGCTAGCCGATATATTATTGCAAAAAACCTACTAGTTATTGTTTACTGCAGTCGCGTTTGAGGAACATCAAATTATGGGTCTGGTTTTGCTATAGTGTGACCAAGAAAATGTCACATAAATGAGAAATACTTCTTTTTCTTCCACACCCTCCTGGCCCACCTGACATGGAAGCAGCTGTGTACAATGGGACAGGAACCTGCTACATGGCTTGCTTTGTGAAGAAACAGCCCTGAGTGATACACGTGTTATGAGGTACTATTACATATATTGAAACGGGTTGTTGAACAAGCAGGAGTTGACTCGATTAACGAGAGCTTTATTTAGCGCAAGGGCTAACTGAACGCAAGCCTGTGATCACAGCAAGGCTTCTTTCTTTTCTATATTCAAGCTCCATGCCCACTGCCCTCGTTACAATGACCCCCGGGTGATGAGGGAGCCATCCTGGCGACCTAAGGACAGGTGTACACAGAAGGGTCATGGTATGGCTTGAGACAAGAGATGTGTACGATTGCTTGTCCCCGACGGCTCTTGTACAGAGATGCATCCAGCGGCTCGACAAGGTAGTTGACAGGGAATGTTTGGCGTACAACTCGATAAGGGCCATGGTACCTGGACGTGGGAGAGGACGTGGGAGGCTTGTGGGAGAGTTCTGGAGGAGTAGAAGGAATCCATAGCCATACCAGTGAGTTCGGAGCAAAGCTCATAGGCGTGGTTGACGCGTCGTGGCGATGTTTTTGGCGCGTCTGGTCATGTGACGTGAACGCACGAGCAAGCTTCCGACATTCTTCAGCGTGTGCTGCTGCTCGAAAAATGGTACTCATCTCTGAAGGGTCCGGTCTATAAGGAACAATGGTATCCATTGTTGATGATGGCTCGCATCCATAAAGAAGGAAGAAAGGCAAAAATCCAGTGGTGCTTTGCGTTGAAGTGCTGTAAGCATATGTCACAAAAGGCAGTATTCTATCCCAATTTGACTGGTCGGATGAAGCGTACATAGCCAGCATACCCCCAAGTGTACGATTAAAACGCTCTGTCATTCCAATAGTTTGCGGGGGCTGTGGTAGTGCGGTGTATGGTGCGACACTCGCTCAACAGTGCTTTGATGGAATCGGAGAAAAGAACGCGGCCGCGGTCGCTTAGTAACTCCTGAGGTGCTCCATGCATTAAAACCAGGTTTTGCAGTATAAAACATGCAACGTGTTTTGCGGTAGCAGAAGGTAACGCAGCTGTTTCAGCGTACCGCGTTAGGTGGTCGATAGCGACAATGACCCAGCGGTTGCTACTCGAAGTATAGGGAAGCGGACTGTAAAGGTCGATTCCGACACAATCGAAAGCTCGTGCTGGACATGGCAACGGCTGCAAGGGACCTGTGGCATGTTGAGTGGGCATTTTGCGTCGCTGGCACGTAGGGCAAGACCTTACGTAACGGCGAACGAAACGGTACATACCGCGCCAGTAGTAGTACCACTGCTGCAAGCGAGTGTATGTTTTTAACACACCAGCGTGGCCACATTGCGGATCATCGTGGAACGTGGCGCAGATGTCAGAGTGCAGATGTCGGGGAATGACTAGCAACCACTTACGGCCGATAGAGTTGTAGTTTCGGCGGTAAAGCAGGTTATCCCGAATAACGAAGTGTCCTGCTTGACGGCGAAGCGTCCTGGAAACTGGAGCGGGCGTCCGGTTTGAGAGAAAGTCCAAAGAGAAAAAATCCTAGCATCTTTACGTTGCTCGGAAGGCATGTCCGAAATTCTGATGGCCAAGGCAGCACTGGTGGAGATAGGCGAGCCGACAGGCTCTGAAGCCAATGGCGAACGTGACAGGGCATCGGCGTCGGAATGATTCCGGCCAGAACGGTAGATAACACGGATATCGAACTCCTGTAACCACAATGCCCAAAGAGCGAGTCGACCATTAGGATCTTTAATGAGGATAACCAGCAAAGCGCATGGTGGTCTGTTACAATATCAAACGGACGTCCGTATAAATAAGGTCGAAATTTCCCGATTGCCCAAGTATTGGAGAGTCACTACTTTTCAGTTGCACTGTAATTCTTCTCAGCTTTACTGAGGGTGCGGCTGGCATAGGCAACGACGTACTCGTCAAAGCCACCCTTGCGTTGGGCAAGTATGGCCCCTAGCCCGACACCACTAGCGTCCGTATGAAGCTTCGTTGGAGCAGATGGATCGAAATATTAGAGTATGGGAGGCGTGGTTAGAAGCCGTCGGAGTTGCTGAAATGCATCACACGCCTGCGACCACGCCGACAAATCAGAATTTCCGGCAAGAACATTGGTCAAAGGGGCGATAATGGCGCGAAATTGCGGACGTAGCACTGGAAGTACGAACATAGGCCGATGAAGCTTCGAAGCTCTTTGATGGTGCTTGTCTTTGGGAACTCCACGACAGCATTAAGTTTTGTAGGGTCCGGGAGAACGCCGTCCTTAGAAACCACATGGCCAAGAATTACAAGCTTGCGAGCACCTAAATGGCATTTCTTCAAGTTAAGTTGAAGTCCCGCCGCGGAAAGGCACGTAAGAACTTTCTCGAGGCCGCTGAGGTGGGACGCAATGTCGCTTGAAAATACCACAATGTCGTCCAAATAACAGAGGCACGTTTTCCATTTCAGACCTCGCAAGATGGTATCCATCATCCTTTCGAAAGTGGCAGGCGCATTGCAGAGGCCAAAGGGCATAACCGTGAATTCATATAGTTCATCCGGTGTTACAAAGGCTGTCCTCGGGCGGTCAGCCTCTGCCATGGGCATCTTCCAGTAGCGGGAGCGTAAATCTAACGAAGAAAAGAACTCTGCTCCTTGTAGGCAGTCCAAAGCATCATCGATTCGCGGCAGAGGATATACGTCTTTGCACGTTATCTTGTTTAGTCGGCGGTAGTCAACACAGAACCGGATGGATCCGTCTTTCTTCTTGACGAGAAACACCATTGAAGCCCAAGGAGTGTCGGAGGGCTCTGATGATGCCACGTTTCAACATGTCGTCCACTTGTTCGTCGATGACGTGGCGTTCAGCAGATGACACACGGTACGGACGCTGTCTTTGCGGGGCTTGTTGACCGGTGTCAATGCGGTGAACGACCGACCGCAGAGGTTCGGTCTAAGCCTGAACGGTCACGATTGAATGAGGAGTGAAAGCGGAGTAGAAGATTTATAATCTGTTCGCGCTGACTTGGTGCGAGCTCAGAGTCGATGGCATCCTAGAATACATCCAGAACATAATTAGGCGCGTTGGTAGCAGTGACAGCACAAATTGGGAGCGAAACCATGGAACCGGGTATAGTAGCCGAAGAATGCACTCGTAAGGTTCGTAGCTTCCCAGGCATTCTCCACGTAGTAGAGATAACGGGCTGTCCGAGGGATTGCACGCAAAAATGACAGCGTGAGCGTAGCAAAAAGCAACGACGGCAAACAGAAGCTAGATATTTCGACGACACGCAGATGTGCTCGATGGCATAAACAACACAGGCGATTTTGGAGGGGAGGCACACGACACCGGGACAACAACAGCTGAGAAAGGTGCAATGTCAACGTCAGAAGCAGCAAACACTCTACACGAAGCGCCATTGCGGGGTAATAGCACGGCACAGATAACGCGAGTTCGGAACGTGCACAGTCGACCAAAGCAGGATTTGACTAAAGAAAGTCCCACCCAAGGATAACGTCATGCAAAGAACGGAATAAAACTACCAATGTGACGACGTACATCGAAACTTGAATGACGACTCGTGGAGTGCACAAAGCTGACGGCTGAATATGATGGGACGTAGCTGTCTGCAAAGATAGGTCGGTAAGTTGTGTGGTCACTTTCTTCAAATTTCGGCACAGTTTTTCGCTAATTACAGCTACGGCAGCTCCAGTGTTAACAAGTCCGTGCACCTTAATGCCGTCAATATAGAGCTCGATTTCGTTCGGGGGACAGCAGTTAGGTCTTGCATTTTTCACTGCAAACGCAGTTCATGCCTCTGAAACTGCGCTCGTCAGTTTTCCCCTCGCGGTGGGCTGTTGCGACGTAACTTTGGAGAAATAGATCGACGACGAGGAGAAGGTGAACGGCTTCAGTCGGATGGTCGGTGACCGGGACGTACGTCTAGAGGTGGATCGGCAAGAATGGGATATCGTGGCTGAGTGGGCATGATGGGCATGTAATGTAAGGCCCCTGCAATGTCATGAGAAGAAAAGCTGCGACGACGGCAGTGACGAGCTACGTGGGCTGGGATGCCACATGAAAAACATATCGGCCGATTATCCGGAGTGCGCCATTGGCTGATGGTAGGGGCACTGTTCGCCGAATAAGGTACCGCAAATGGTCGTGCAGGCGGCGTCGTCATATAAACGTTTCGAGTTGTTTCGTATACAGCCGGAGACGGTACGTTCAGTGAGCGGGAACGTGACGTCGATGAATAAACGTGGCGAGTAGCTTCGTAGATGGCCGGAGACGCTGGCGCACGTGGCCGAGCAACTGCGGCTGCATACGTTAGTGATGCGGTAACAGTTGGTGGAGCCTGAGCTGGCGGCAATGCTTCGGTAACTTGCGATTGAATGACCTGACGAAGCGAAGGCGACAAGGGTGCCATCGGCTCGGTAGTTCTTGTGATTATAGATAGCTGCCGGGCGACCTCTTCGCGTATGACTTGCTTTATGAGCAGCATAAACGCAGAGTGGTAGGCGGCGTCATAGTGATAGTCGAGGGTTGAGATGTCCGCGGTGTCTTGAACAGCGCAGCGTGTAGAAGCGAGCTGCTTAGGCAGCTTATCATAGCTTTGGCAGAGCTGAATCACCTCGGTGACCGTCTGGGGACTCTTCGCAGCCAGAATTTGGAATGCACCGTCGTCAATTCCTTTCATGTTGTTCTTGATCTTGCCTGTCTCATCCAGAGTCAAATCGAAGAGCTTGCAAAGAAAGAGCACATCTTCGATGTAGATCGTGAAAGTTTCATCTGCTCTCTGTACTCTGCCCCGCAAGCGCTGTTTAGCACGAAGGCGGCGGACAGCAGGATGGCCAAATACTTCCGATAGGGTTTTTGCCAATTCCGACCAGGTACTGTAATCACTATGAGGATTCCTGTACCATAATTTTGCCACGTCGGTCAGGTAAAAACTCACATTTGTGAGCTTATCGGCTGCGTTCCACTTATTGTATGCGTTCACCAGTTCATACTCGGCAATCTAGTTGTCCACATCTTGGCCCTCTGTGCCACCAAATATAGGGGGGTGGGGGTCGCGCTGCAAGAGAGCGCCAACGCGGAAGACAGGCACAGGTGCGAGATCTGGAGTAGCGGCCTGAAATGGCCCCGGATCAGTCATTGTAGGAGGTAGTTGGAGTGTGCGGGTGCAAAATTTCAGGGTGAGGACCAGATGTATCTCAGCACTTCCACCACTTGAAACGGGTTGTTGAACAAGCAGCAGTTGACACGGCGAACGAGACGTTTATTTAGAGCAAGGGCTAAATGAACGAAAGCCTGTGATTTGTTTGTTTCTTTGTATCCTCTAATCTATGGCTCGTAACCACTCTGGGGGATTGGCCAAGAGAACATATAGTGTCATATGGACGGTAACTGCATTGTAGCTTACAACGAAAAAAACGGGGGGGGGGAGGAAGTTGTATAGTGAATTGTTAAAAAAGGAAAGAAACCAAAGATTTAGATTGTGAGAAAAAAGAATCAACAACAAAGTAGACACTAATAGCTACAACTTGATTTTCGGAGCCGACCAGACAGCTGGTTTTGCCAAACACGATCAATTTGGTATGTCACGGATTTATCCAGAATTGAAAATTACTTTTCGACCCATTTATTTTGAGTATCTGTTAACGTGGGCTTTATGTTGAAAAACGTTTAGAGTCTTGAATAAAATTACACACCGCATCGAATGCATCTCTGTGGAAATTTCCCAAAACAGAGGCACCAAAACTTAGAACATTTACTGTGGTTAAATTTAAATCTAGCTTCGCAAATGTAATATCTAAAAGTCGTTTCCTAATTATTGCATAATTACGACATGAGCCAAAATAATGTTCAATAGTTTCTGATTCTTCGCAGAACAGACAAAGGGGGAGAAAGTGTCAGACCAGTTCTGCGTAAATAAAAATTTAATGGGGGGCCGCGGCACCGGAATCTGGAGATTATAATTTCAAGTTTTTTGGACGGGCTCCACTGGGCTTTCCATGGAAATTTGAGGTGCTGATAATCGGTCCATTGTGTGATATTTTCTAAACTATCGGTAAAATTAGCGAATTTCCTATATCTAACCCCTGATAAGTATTCTACCTCGGGAAGTACTGAAATTACTGGTCCATCAGGTGATGCTCGTGCCAAAGCATCTGCCAATTTATTTAATTGTAATACGCATTGACCTGGGGCCCACACTAATTTGAGGAGTTTTAAATGCGGCGGTGCTAATGTGTGGAACGTTGCTAGGTGTCACAGAACGAGCCCTCACAATGGGCGCGCCGCAAATTCTTGCGATAACGCGCGGGAGAGACGCCGCGAGGTCAACTAAAAAGAAAGAAAAAGAAAACAAACATCTAGGGGCTCCCCGGGTGCGCGAGCCTCTCCTCTCTGAAGCGTGGCTTCGCCGACGAACCTCCTCACCCCACATCGGCGGCCGAGCAAGCACTCGAAATTTCTAGATGGAAAGAAGGCGTGGTCATGCCGGGTTGAGTCATCCGTCGCGGAGGGCATTCGAACCGTCTCGCCCTCTTCCCCAGCCTTCGCTGCGCATCGCGCCGACAAAATGATGAGAACTTTCTGGAATGTCGCGCGGAAAGTATTTAACCGAGCAGCGGAGATGAGAAAGCAGGAGAAGACGGAAGTTAACGCCAGAGCGCGTATGGATTCCGCCGTGTAGTCGGCGAAGGTTCTGTCCGTAGGGACAAAGCAGGAGAAGACGGAAGTTAGCGCCAGAGCGCGTAGGGACTCCGCCGTGTAATCGGCGAAGGTTTTGTCCGTAGAGACAAAGCAGGAGAAGAAGATGATTTCCACTTGAGGGGTGACGACTCGAGCTACAGACAAGACATATTGCAAGATGTTTCAGCGCGCGAACAAAGGAAAAAGGACAGGGTAGACAGAAAGAGCGCTGACTTCCAACTAACTTTATTTGACAGAGTGCCAAGAATATATACTGCTAAAAAGGATGATAACAGAGCATGAAGATAAAGGCACGCCTAATCTACACATGAGTAACAAACACGTGTGACAGGTCCTCTATTGCCTCAAAGCCCAGCTAGGTAATCACGTTCAGCCTGTGATAAAGCAATCGATGATGTGCTTACACATTTATCTCCTAGCAAGTGTATTTTTTCGGCTTCAATAATTTCTCGGGTAAGCTGATCCCTGTGCCTTGCCAATATTGAGCACTGATCAAAGAGAGGGGTGCACCCACAATCTCAGCAATGAATGCCAAGATGCCCTTGTACCACATTGTGCACATTGTTTCGGTGTTCTCGGAGGCGGTCATTTATGCACCTGCCGGTTCGCCCGACATAGATGCACCCACACGTCAGTGGAATCAAGTAAACGACTCCCACTGCGCATGGGATGTAGCGTGTCCTGTGCGCGACAGAGCACGAGGCAGAATTTGCACGAGGTGCATTGACTCGTTTGCAAAGCCTCTGCAATTTTTCCGGGGCAGAAAAAACCACAAAGACGTTGGCGTCTCGAGCAATCTTTTTTAGCCTGTGTGATACGACGTGCACGTAAGGCAGTACGACAGGCCGGCTCTTTCTGACACTGTTTCGCTTATCCGGTTTGTCGCCTAGCTTCAAGACAGTGACCAGCTTTTCCGCCACCAAAACGAGAACATGCGCGGGGTAACCAGCTTTGGTAAGCCACTCTACTTGTAGAGCAAAGCTGTGGGGTACCATGTCTGGGGCATGACTTCTTTAAGGCATTGACAAGGCAGAGGTTAGCGATGCCCCGCTTGACCAATTTAGAGTGAGCCGAGCTGAAAGGCAGAAGAGGCTTGCCGCTTCTAGGTTCATACATCCAGCAAACATGTCGGGAGTCTAACAAAAGCTTCAAATCTAGAAACTTCAGGTTGTGATTGGTGGGTGATTCATGGGTTAGAACTAGTGGTTTCAGGCACTCTCGGAAAACAGTCAACACGTCAGAGGAGATGGTCTGAAAATTTTGACTATCACATTTCAACAACACTAAGTAATCATCAACAAAACGGCAAACTTTAAAAACTACAGAGTCGTCAAGCTTGTTTGACAAGGCACGATCATGGTGTGCTAGAAATATGTCACTAAGAATGGGTGCCAAACATGAACCAATACATATTCCACTTTTTTGTAGGTAGTTTTTGTCCTCCCATGATACAAAAGTGGCCTTCAAATAAAAACTGAGTAATTCTAATAAGCTGCTGTTGTGAATTCCAGTACGCGTTTGAAACGCTGATGATCCTAACCTGTCTATGGATTCCTCTACACATTTAAGTAGTTGGTCATGTGGCATAGAGTAATACAAGTCCTTAATATCCACAGACATTGCCTGGAGTCCTGTGTTAGTTCGTCCAATAATGTCAATAACAGCGTCAGAGTTCTTGACCAAAAAAGGATCGTCTATTGTTATATGTTTTAGCTTTTCCTGCAAGAAAAGCGCTACAGACTTTTGCCAGGTCCCCCTTTCTGTTACAATGACCCTCAATGGGCAGTCAAATTTTGTGAGTTTTCGCAGAAAAGAACAGGTCAAGGCTAAGCTTTTTGCAACTATCTATCGCCTTCGAAAGCTTTTGAAACCCCAGGGCCCCGGTAAGAGTTTTCGCACGCTTCTTAAGCTTATCCAGACCAATCTCATCATTCTCGTTGAAAAGAGACTGCATTGCTTGCATAGCTTTCACCTTAAACATTGAACGAGGAAGAACCGCAAAACCACCTTCCTTGTCTGCCGGCAGAAGTGACAAGGAATGTGCCTTTAGGTACGCGACAGTGCTTCCTGTATTGACATCTTTGTTCGAAGGCTTACATCTCGAGAGCACCTGCACGCCTTGGGCAACACATCTATCACATTCAGAGTCAGGAGCACGACGGGCGACTTGCCTGCCAGAGTGAGGAGCTCGTGCGGTGTTCTTGAAGGTGCCACCGCGTACTTTGGTCCAAGGCATAGGGTGTGCTTAACGTTGTCGGGAAGAAAAGCATCCCCGAGAACATGCACACAGTCCTTAGCAGCTGGAGACTTCCTTGGTGTGATGGCCCGCAGGTAACTGAGCGAATGACGCCACATGAACTCGACGTTTCGGTCTACTGAGGCTTGAGAGTTCACGACACTTCTTCTGTTTAACTGCTGTGCATTTCGTTCCCTAGAATTTGTAGTTGCAGGGCTTGACGGTACAGTCGAGCCTGCCGAAGCCATTCTGAGCGTAGAATCTTGGATACTCTTAAACCATGGCAAAACGAGGGAGTGAGGCCACCAAACAATGCCTTGACTTCGGGAAGAAGGTATCTTTAGCCGGATGCAGTACGCCAATGAACGTGCGCGGCAAGTCAGCCACACTGATTAAACTGACGAGAAGAGAAGGGCTTGTAGAAGAGGAGATATAGATGCCCGATGTACTAGAAATGTAACTCACAAGAGTGGAAACTTGGGCTAGTTGGTGCGTAGTAATATTGCAAGATGTTTCAGCGCGCGAACAAAGGAAAAAAGGACAGGGTAGACAGAAAGAGCGCTGACTTCCAACTAATTTTATTTGACAGAGTGCCAAGAATATATACTGCTAAAAGGATGATAACAGAGCATGAAGGTAAAGGCACGCCTAATCTACACATCAGTAACAAACACGTGTGACAGGTCCTCTATTGCCTCAAAGCCCAGCTACGTAATCACGTTCAGCCTGTGATAAAGCAATCGATGATGTGCTTACACATTTATCTCCTAGCAAGTGTATTTTTTCGGCTTCAATAATTTCTCGGGTAAGCTGATCCCTGTGCCTTGCCAATATTGAGCACTGATCAAAGAGAGGGGTGCACCCACAATCTCGGAATTGAATGCCAAGATGCCCTTGTACCACATTGTGCACATTGTTTCGGTGTTCTCGGAGGCGGTCATTTATGCACCTGCCGGTTTGCCCGACATAGATAGACATAGGAAGCACTGTCGCGTACCTAAAGGCACATTCCTTGTCACTTCTGCCGGCAGACAAGGAAGGTGGTTTGGCGGTTCTTCCTCGTTCAATGTTTAAGGTGAAAGCTATGCAAGCAGTGCAGTCTCTTTTCAACGAGAATGATGAGATTGGTCTGGATAAGCTTAAGAAGCGTGCGAAAACTCTTTACCGGGGCCCTGGCGTTTCAAAAGCTTTCGAAGGCGATAGATAGTTGCAAAAAGCTTAGCCTTGACCTGTTCTTTTCTGCGAAAACTCACAAGATTGACTGCCCTTGAGGGTCATTGTAACAGAAAGCGGGACCTGGCAAAAGTCTGTAGCGCTCTTCTTGCAGGAAAAGCTAAAACATATAACAATAGACGATCCTTTTTTGGTCACGAACTCTGACGCTGTTATTGACATTATTGGACGAACTAACACAGGACTCCAGGCAATGTCTGTGGATATTAAGGCATTTGTATTACTCTTTGCCACATGACCAACTACTTAAATGTGTAGAGGAATCCATAGACAGGTTAGGATCATCGGCGTTTCAAACGCGTACTGGAATTCACAACAGCAGCTTATAGAATTACTCAGTTTTTATTTGAAGGCCACTTTTGTGTCATGAGAGGACAAAAACTACTTACAAAAAAGTGGAATATGTATTGGTTCATGTTTGGCACCCATTCTTAGTGACATATTTCTAGCACACCAAGATCGTGTCTTGTCAAACAAGCTTGACGAATCTGTAGTTTTTATAGTTTGCCGTTTTGTTGATGATTACTTAGTGTTGTTGAAATGTGATAGTCAAAATTTTCAGACCATTTCCTCTGACGTGTTGACTGTTTTCCGAGAGTGCCTGAAACCAACTAGTTCTAACCCATGAATCACCCACGGATAACAACCTGAAGTTTCTAGATTTGAAGCTTTTGTTAGACTCCCGACATGTTTGCTGGATGTATGAACCAAGAAGCGGCAAGCCTCTTCTGCCTTTCAGCTCGGCTCACTCTAAATTGGTCAAGCGGGGCATCGCTAACCTCTGCCTTGTCAATGCCTTAAAGAAGTCATGCCCAGACATGGTACCCCACAGCTTTGCTCTACAAGTAGAGCGGCTTACCAGAGCTGGTTACCCCGCGCATGTTCTCGTTTCGGTGGCGGAAAAGCTGGTCACTGTCTTGAAGCGAGGCGACAAACCGGATAAGCGAAACAGTGTCAGAAAGAGCCGGCCTGTCAGTACTGCCTTACGTGCACGACGTATCACACAGGCTAAAAAAGATTGCTCGAGACGCCAACGTCTTTGTGGTTTTTTCTGCCCCGGAAAAATTGCAGAGGCTTTGCAAACGGGTCAATGCACCTCGTGCAAATTCTGCCTCGTGCTCTGTCGCGCACAGGACACGCTACATCCCATGCGCAGTGGGAGTCGTTTACTTGATTCCACTAACGTGTGGGTGCATCTATGTCGGGCAAACCGGCAGGTGCATAAATGACCGCCTCCGAGAACACCGAAACAATGTGCACAATGTGGTACAAGGGCATCTTGGCATTCATTGCCGAGATTGTGGGTGCACCCCTCTCTTTGATCAGTGCTCAATATTGGCAAGGCACAGGGATCAGCTTACCCGAGAAATTATTGAAGCCGAAAAAATACACTTGCTAGGAGATAAATGTGTAAGCACATCATCGATTGCTTTATCACAGGCTGAACGTGATTACCTAGCTGGGCTTTGAGGCAATAGAGGACCTGTCACGTGTGTTTGTTACTGATGTGTAGATTAGGCGTGCCTTTACTTTCATGCTCTGTTATCATCCTTTTTAGCAGTATATATTCTTGGCACTCTGTCAAATAAAGTTAGTTGGAAGTCAGCGCTCTTTCTGTCTACCCTGTCCTTTTTCCTTTGTTCGCGCGCTGAAACATCTTGCAATATGACTACGCACCAACTAGCCCAAGTTTCCACTCTTGTGAGCTACAGACAAGAGTGTGTGTGTCTACCGCTATCGAGCGAAGACGCATGGCAGCAGCTGCGTGTGTGTGGCCGACGTGTTTCCGGCGAAGAAGTTGAAGCTTGAAGAGTGGCCAATTGAAGACGCGAGGTTTCCTGGAAGAGAAACTTCAGGGGCAGCGGAACGACAACAACGCGGGACTTTGAGTGAGTGATTATCGGAAGAGTATCATCCAGACTTTTGTTCCAAGAACTTTGGACTGAATAGGTTTTCTATCTCTTTAGTCTTTAAGCGTCTTGGTTGTTCAATGCATGCGAATGCATTGTAGTGTGTATTGTTGTCTGTGTCCGTTGTTTCGAGTGTGGCTGATTGTACTGTGTAGTACGTTGTTTTATCGGTGACATACTGTACTGAGCTATTGTGGAGTGAGCATACTTGTGTATTGTGTTTTGATCTGCCATTATTGAGAATATAATTTTGTTTTGATTATCAACTCTCGGCTCTGACTTGTTCTTTGGGCCACAGCCGGTGTCCGCTGGCACGCCAAAAAGGACCACTTCTAAATTGTCCACGCTTTCGTGGTGCGGTTCGGGGGGCCGATACTTCGGCCCTTGGAATTAGCCCGGCGATCGCCTCCCTAATTAACGGGACCTGTGACACTAGGGCACGAGATTGTTCAGAGGTTGTCAGAGCTGCACACACCGAAAGTGAGTCTGTTAGGATGATTGCACTGGTCTCGGTCGTAGAAATTTTACGAAGAGCTAAAATAATAGCTACTAGCTCGGCTTCAAATATAGGAGGGAAATCTGGAAGCCTTACTGAAAAAGACCAGCCGAGGAAATCAGACGCAATTCCTATGCCTGCCTTTTCTTTGTTGACAGAAGAATCTGTAGCTATTACATTTTTTGTTTCTACATGTACCAAATAATCGTTTATTGTAGTGGTCAAAAATCTAAGAGATTGCAACTTGGCTTGTGGGGGGAAGATTTCATCGTACTCTATACTAATGTTGATGGTTGAGGAATTAGTTTCAATTACTGTGCTAATGTCTACATTTATGCAGTCCAGTTTCTTTTTAACAAAAATTATCTGAGGGGTATGAAATCGAGGCCAATGTGCAAGAAAGAAAGAGTCGGGGTCGCTGATAAATGCGTACTCTGATCTTCGCGCCGGTAAACTGTAGAACTTTAAGAAGGTTTAAACCGTTAGAATGCGAAATCGACAGAGGAGTGTTGGCAATCGTGCTTCTTGATACAATATATTATTCGCCACGAACCTGGGAAGTCCCAGGCATATTCGCAGGGCTTCTCACGCTAACATTACTAGCGGTTTTAATTTTATAACCAGCGGCCCCAGAGAATAATACACACCAAAATTCCAATAATGGTTGCTCATACATTTTATATATCATTAACATTGTGTGTCTGCGCAGCCCGTATTTTCTGTTGCTTGACCTGCGTAATAAACCTAAAGCCCGTTGTGCCTTTGCTGTTATATATTCAATGTGCGGGCTCCAATTTAGCTTTTCATTATAAATCATTCCTAAGTACTTGACCTGAATCAACTTGTGGAATAGGTTCCCGATTATACAATACAGACATTGAAAGTGTATCTGCTATAGGAAACACCAAGAGCGCGCTTTTACTGATGTTCAATGACAATGAAATGGATTGCAACAAAATTTCTAGTGTAATAATATATCTTTGCAGCTTTTGATGTAGTGAGTAAATGTCGCTCTCTGCAGCGAAGAACGCGATATCATCTGCATAAATGTAGACACTGACATCCTGAACAATTGGAATAGAGCTCATCAGTATATCGAATAATGAAGGAGATAGGACAGACACTTGACAACACCACGTTTCTGTTTGAATTTATGCGAACAACAGCCATCCTTCATGCAATACAATTCCCTCGATTTTAGGAATTCTGCTATCCACTCAGTAATATACTGAGGAAACTTTAGACTCTGCAAGGTGGTCAGTAGAATAGAGTGCTGGACACTGTCGTACGCTTTAGCTATGTTGAGAATTACTAATGCGGCGTACTGTTTCTTTTTACGACCAAGCTGTATTCGACTCTCTAAATCCGCATGGGCGCACCAAATTGAGCATTCACAACGAAAACCAATTTGATTTGGCTTTAATATGACCTTATTCATCATCCAGGAGTTTATTCGGTCCTTTGGAACCCTCTCTATGTGTTTAACCATGTTCGAAGTTAGCGAGATGGGTCTGATAATTTCTATGGTAAAACCTAATCCTTGCTTTTTTATTAATAAGATTACCTTAGCAATTTTCCAGTCATACGGTATCCAGGCATTCTTTATAGAGTAGTTTATAAGATTAAGGACGTCGCCAGGGGATAGCTTGAATAAAATTTTAATCATAGGAACTGTGATCCCATCTGGACCAGGAGCTGACGATGGTAGATCTCGAATAACTTTTGATGCTTCAGATAGCGTTACGTTTTCGAAGTCAGTGCTTATGCTAGACTTTTGCCAGTTGAAAAGCATAATCGAAGAAAATCTAATTTCTAGACCTCTGCCTATTGACTCTAAAGAGTTCTTCGTTTCTTCGAATGATAGTTTTTCATAATCAGTATTTAATGTAGACGGCAGGATTTTGCGAGATCGCATGTATTGAAATAAAGCTTTCTTATTTTTGGATTTCGAGAAAAAATCGAAATGTCTTTTATCATATTCTTCTTCAGCTTGTGCCACCGTGTGTTTATATACAGCGGCAAGAAATTTATAATCTGACCAGTTCTTAGGGGATTGATTATGTATTAGCTTCTTCAAAGCAGCCTGTCTTTGTCTGTGATCTCGTGAACAGTTGGAATTCCACCAGGGGCTATAGGGTACTCTCTTCGCCAATTTAACAGCAAGTTCAGCGATTTTGTATGCTCTTTTGATTACTGCGCTTATTTTCATAGCTTTAGTGTCATCTCCATCCTGAGAGGGAGCGTCTAAAGCAATTTTTAGGTCGTGTTGAAATTTTGCAAAATTTATATAGGTTCGGGCATGGAAGTATGATGGTTTGATGGGGCAAGCAATCTCGAACATTATTGGAAAGTGGTCATTTTTGGAGGCGCAATCAAGGGCTGTCAACGATGTACTAGCAATGGCCGAGCTTACAAAGCTTAAATCTAAGGCGGAGCGTGACTGACCTCGAATAAATGTTGGAGTTCTAGCGTTAAGGCACAATAAGTTGTTGTCTACCGACCAGTCCCACAACCGTTGTCCACACTGATCTGTTCTAAAACCCCAGCAGGTATGGTGAGAGTTGAGGTCGCCAACTATAATTTTTTATTTACAGCCTGAATTAGCAGCCATATCTAACAATCTCGTGTCTTGAACGCCTACAGGAAAGTAGACGTTTTTTAGCGAGAAAGGCAAGTATCCTGGCAAGGTAATATCAAACGCGAAAATTTCGCATTCAGAAGACATACATTTGTATGAGTTTTTTACTTTTAAACTATCTTTATTGTTTATGAAGAAAGCTAAACCTCCACCTTTGGATGGACGGTCTAGACGAAAGGTTTAAAAGTTGGGTAGGTGAAATACATGATGTGAGGATAGCCAAGTTTCTTGTAATGCAATAATAGCCGGATCGAATTTGCAAGACAGGTATAACAGATCTGTTATGGCTGAGTGAAGAGATCGGCAATTCCAATGTATATATTTAAGAGTCCCTATGATTTCGTTAAAATGGTTTCGGCAATCACCTTATCTAAAATACTTTCTTTTAGAAAATCGGTTTTTGAAAGGTTGTCTTTCTGGTATTTCTTGCTTTTTGCATGTTTTGGCGAGCCAGGTTTTTTCGATACAGGGGATCTAGAACGCTTTAGGGATTTGAGATCTATATCCATATCTTGTGTGTCCAGAGAAGCTTCCTGTGCACGCTCGCTTTGCCTCTGAACGCCTTCTGCAGAGGGCTCTGCAGACTGTGCATCCGGTAGAGTTATCTCAGAATCTGCCTCACTTGTCGGGTGTGCAGACTCAGCACTTTTTACAGCCGTACTTATATCTATCTGTGCTCCATAGACTTGCGCGATTTGGTTATTCATAATGTGCGACAGCCACTCACATAGGGTGGTAGCAAGGCGTTGCATAGCCTTATCCACAGCCTTCTCGATAATGTCCGCAATTGGTAGGGAAAAGGATGCTTCTATTGCTATGTTATGGCGGGCAGCTGCTCCTGCATACCCTTGAGTTCGGACTCTGATTTCAGCAATGGCATCCTTTCGGGAGCATCGCCTTCTGTCTACAATTTCAAGGATTTGGAATTTCACATGCCTTGGTTGATCAGTTTGCGTTATCAGCGCAGTGTGCTTCATGGCAAAGACAGCACTTTTCTTCATTTCTGTTACAGTCGTTTGAGTTCTGCGTCTCACCACAAATTCTGCATCTAGTTTCTGGCCTGCACCCTTTCACTGTGTGCCCATAACGCCAACACCTAATACACTGTAGGGGACGAGGTGATAGTGGCTCCACTCTGTATATTAAAGGCCACGCTTTGATTTCGGTTGGGCGATTTGACCCGGCAAATGTAGGGATCACGAACTCCGTTGGGACCTTGTTCTTGTACACAACTCGACTACATCTATAGATAGCTATCACACCTGCTTCTGAAAACTTATCGAATATCTCAGTTGGGGTCAAGTTGACATCGACACCCCGAACGATGCCTTTGACGCAAGCTAGGTGAGGTGGAATGAATGCGCTCACTGGGTTGGTAGCGAATACCGAGCATTTTAGTAGGTCTCGAACACAGAGCTGGTCAGACGAGAAGCAAAGAATGCCACCCTTGCCGAACTGCCTGACCTCGGTGATGCCTTGGTTGTGAGTTGTAGCGGCTCTCAACTCCGCCTGAATCATTTTTGGATTCTTCATCCGTATAAAACCATCGTTGCTTGGGACCAATGCCACAGGAACGGGTGAGATACCATTGCGTAAGAACAAGTCCACTGGCAATTCCTGCGAAGGGAAGAGAAGCAGACCAGAGGAAGGCCCCTGATCCAGGTGAGGAAAACGGCATCTGCCTGGTCGTACTATCTGAAAATACACTCGCTAATCAATTAGAACACTATATAAACGCTTACGAAAAAAAGAATAAACAATATCAATCACAACCACTGAATTCTTGGCCAAATCCTCAGAGCAGGCGACCCGAGCGACGAAACGTCTTCTTCTTTCGCCTGTGATCACAGCAAGTCTTTCTTCCTTTTCTATATTCGAGCTCTATGCCCACTGCCCTCGTTACAATATGTAAAAATTACTGCTGTTTACTAGTTAGGTGAGTTTATTTGTTTACTTTGAAAATTTCATGCATTTATTTCGTGCATTGATATCTATCTGGTGATGCTACATTGTTTTTTTCAAACTGCCATGCAACGACAGGTTGACTACCCTCGAATGTTCACTCTGCAAGCACGTTGAACCATCTGAATGTCCACTACAACAGGTCATCTCGAACCTCACATATGTAATGCTGTATTTGTGAATGTTTTACCGTGCATATCGTGGAGGGGTGCTTTAGATTGGCCACAAGCATTCGCTGTCTACCGTGGAATGAATGAATATACACGTCAATAATGTTGAAACTGTAACACTATTAGTTAGATTGTGTGGCACTGCTGAGCTCAACAACACACTGTTTGATCCCAGCCACAGTGGCCATATTTCGATGGGGGTGAACCACGAAGACTTTTGTGTGCTTAAAGGTTTGTTCAATTTGCCTGCACCTCATGATTCATTTTACAAAGTGCTGCACCTTGCCATTCATTTCAAAAAGGACAGAAGAGGTACAGCACCAAAACTAGTTCATTACTTTCCTGTACCTTCTGCTCTGACGGTGCTGGTTTGGTGCAGCCGCACGCACAGCTCAACCAACAATATAGCATTAGACGTAGGTGCTGTATCCACCTCTACAAATGCGGCGTGTTTTACCAAGATGTTTCCATCTCAATAAATTAAGCGAACAAAAATAGGGAACAAAAACCCCTTGAAGCCAGAATCAATCTAAAATTGCTCACTACTGTACGACTCACGATCACTGCATCTAAAATTGCTCACTACTGTACGACTCACGATCACTGCATAGTTGGCATGTGAATCGTCGGAAATTATTATTTGCACTGCATAATGAACACACCCACAATGATGGGCATTAACAGGCTTTCCGACATTTAGTTGTGCCTTGTGACAGTTTACCAACAACACCCAGAACTGTTTTGTCTTAATCAACTGTGTTTAGATCATACAAGTTTTCAAAAAGATGCACCAATGCTCATAAGACTGCACTCATTTGCTTTAGCTTTGCACATAGGTTCAAGGGGCTCCTAAAATAATAAATCATAATGGTGAGGAGCAGTTGCACCACAGCTTTCTCAAAGACGTGTATGCAGTCATGAAGAGCAAGATTGTGTTCATTGCATGTGGTACTGTTTTTTTTTCTTTGCAGAAAAACGTTCCAGACTTCCTTGTGCAAATCTGCTTCTGTTTAAATTAAGTTGTCATAACTATAGTGTCTACCACTACGAAGTGAAATTCTGTGAACTACGGTCATGAAAAAAAAATCTAAGAAATTGCACAGGTACTTGAAACATACGAGATCTTCACTTATCTACAGCCACACTGCAAGATAGTACGTATTTCAAGTCCTAACCTCTCAAAGTAGCAAGGAGAAAACAAATTCATCTTCAAGCACAAGTATACTGAAGAAGTAAGCACCATAACAAGTGTGTAATAAATGTGACCTTTATTGACCCAGTATTCGGACAGATTCACATCATGTACCTCCAATTGATTTCAGGAGTGCTTGCTTGCAAGAAAGTACTCAATTTCTATGGATATGTCTATGCAAAAAAAGAGACTGTGCTCAGGGCTGAGCAGATAGTGTGATGTAAGAGTACCAACAAAGATGTACAGACAACAAAATTGTACAATGCATACCTGAAGCTTATTTTCTTAGAATTGGGCCTCTTTCGATCTCTAAACACACACCTCATAAGTGTCCCTTCAGCATACATGTTCGCTGCATACTCAGCAAACTGGTCATTGCCTGCGACGAGAAATTCAAGCTGTGGTAACTGTGTAACTTATCTCTAACAATAAATGTAGCACGCCTGAAATATTTTAGGCCCATCCCCTAAATACATAATACCTATGAAATGGGCTCACGGCTGTAGTAATAAAACAACTGCCTACCCTCTCGACACGACTCGACATGGCAGAATTGTGAAGTACTCAATGTAGCATTGCAGAGCGAGAAAAATTCAGAAATGCACGCATCCGCAATTGCTTATTTAACAAATTTAGCAAAGCTACATTGCTCTAACTGCGCGCGCTATCTATCGACAATGTGCAAGTTTCCTTTCCGATTCCACATCATGAATTCGCTTCAAGATCAACACTACGGGGCAAGCGCCGCATCTGACGGCAGAATTCGGACTCTTGTACGGAAGCCACGCTATTAAACTCGAGCGCCGCAACACAATGAGAGCGACGTTCATTCAGCGATTTCTAGGTTTGGTTATATGCATATGCTTGTTAGCTTTCGAAGAGTCTTTACACATGGGTTGAAAGCTTTCGATATCTATGAGTGACTTGTTTTGTTCGGACCCGACCGTATACATTGATTGTACCGGCTTGGACACTCGCAATAAACGATGCAAACCTTACTTGATTGACGGTTGTTTTTCCAGTCGAGGCAAGCTAGGTCCCCTGGCGCGAATTACAGACGCGAAACGCGATTGGGCAACGGAAAAAAAAAACCAGAGGAAGCGAGCAACGTGAACCAGCCTAGCCCCTCCCCCCACCTGCAGCAAAAAAAATGCGCCTGTTTATTGATGATGATAGTGCTACTAGCGCCATCTCGCCTCGCGGTATTGCAGTTCAGTATGCCGCCGCTACGTATTTGCATGTTATTTTGACACAACAGCCCAAATGTACAGTTTCCGTTCTTTAAACTGGTAGGTGTTCTGTGACTCAACTATGGGAGAACTTGAGCCGTCCCGTGAGCCTCACGCTTGATAAAGCACATAAAGCTTGCTACGACATTAGGTGTTTATAAAAAGTTCATAACAATTAACAGTACTCGGTACTCTACTATGAGAGAGCTAAAAGCCGTCCAGAAATCGACCTGCTGTGCGTTTAGAAAAAGTGGTTAACGATTTAGAGTACTCGGTACTCTACTATGGGAGAGCTGAAAGCCGTCCCGTTGGCATACATCGTACGCTTCGAGTACAGTGCCTGCTTCGACGACCTGCTGTGCAATGTCTAGTCATATTTTATTACACGCTGATGGCAGCGACGATGTGAAGACACCATTCATAGCCTATTGTAATAAAGCCTCCATATTTTTTATGTCTAGACAGCACAATGTCTTCTATAGCGTTTAGCTTGGACTATAAAAAACAAGAATGTTTGTGGCAGAAAATGATCTTCTTTTGCCATCCCACATAGTCTTTAACTAAAAGTTCATATCCAATCTTGGCATAAAGCTGTGATTACTATAAACTTCTTCTGATAGTTGCTATGGTGATATATTAATATATGTTGTTCGTTGCTCAGCGTAGTATGAAGGGGAACCGCGATGCTTAATTCTGGTAGTTGCTGGTGAAATAAAACATGTACTTCCGTGCCAGTTGCGTAACTGTGGTATTGTTATTCGTGACTCCAGCAATTCATGCAGCACATAGTGGAAATATAGGGAAGCTGCGTACTGAGGTCCAAACAGCCCAAGCGTCAGTCGTATGCAGTAGGAGCACGGTAGGATTTTGCCGCCAGGGAAGAAAAAAATGGCAGCATATTCACGGAAGTGAATGATGGATAGTGAGGGCGAAGCATTCCGTTCGTCCATTCGTTCTTTCTTCCGTCCATCCACGCGTGCGTCTGTGTCGCCGCCCGTGCATCCATCCGCCTGTCCGTGGGTGCGTCTGTTCGTGCGTCCGCTCGTTCATCTGTGCATCCGTCCCTGCTTTCGTCCATGCATCCGGTCCTGCGTCTGTCCATGCGTCCATCCGTCCGTGCAGCCATCCATGCGTC
This sequence comes from Rhipicephalus annulatus, assembly GCA_013436015.1. Classification (NCBI taxonomy): domain Eukaryota; kingdom Metazoa; phylum Arthropoda; class Arachnida; order Ixodida; family Ixodidae; genus Rhipicephalus; species Rhipicephalus annulatus. The sequence goes on along the minus strand of WOVY01010077.1, from coordinate 50,579 downwards.
CGTCCATGAATCTGTCTCTGTGTCCGTTCGTCCACCTATTCAACACTCCGAGTACCACCAATCTCGCATCTTTTCATCATATATTCCTCATAAAGAAGCACCGCCATCCAGCGGATATTCCAAGGACTGAACGAGATGAGGCACACGCACACTTTCTTAAGGCTTGCGCTTCGTGTCTACTTCCCACCTTTAACCACCTCGAGTTCATGGTATATACTAGTTCAATGTATTCATGGATGCGCGGCTCAACGCTCGCTAAACCTTTCTAAAACTAAGGAGGTTACGCCCAGCGAGTACAACGTAGCAACTCTTCCTTGTCTTCCGTGCGTTGTTGAACAATAAAAAATTCGCAGCGTGCGCGTTAACTAAAAGCCGAATTCTCCTGTCTCTCATTCTCCCTTAGCAGCCATTGGCATGTACATTGAGCACTATCTTTTATTGTTCAACAATGCACAGAAGAAATCTCTCACCAGCATCACCTTAGAGGTCGAAATGTTGTACTTTTTACACAATACTACAATGTCTGCGTGAGACGAACGGGTGCCGCTTAACAGAGCTTCACGTCGGCTGCTTACTCCGGTTTGCAAATGCTAAGGACGCCCCTGATCGTTCTACGTCAGGGGCGTCCGTAAGTACGAGTCATGGTGCCCGTCGCGTCTTGGACGCCTTCGATGGCGTTTGTATTCGACGTTGGTGTCCCTACGGGGACTAGTGCCGAGACCGTCGTTGATGCGACGGCCTCGATAGTCGGCCTCTCAGAGGTATACTGCGTGCAGAATCAAGGAGCTCGAAACTTCCAAGTCACCGTGAAGAGTATGGCCTCCATGTCTCTAATCGTCAATGCTGGCAGTCTGGTGATTGGCAGCGAGCGTGTTCAAGTCGTTCTCGTTGGCCCACAAATGACCAACGTCGCCTGCCTGTTCCTGCCATCGTTTGTCTCAAACGAAGCTCTCATCCAAGCGTTATTCCCATATGACAAGGTGCTCACTGTCACCCGTGGTTTGATGAGCAGGCGACACGGCATACTCACTGGAACGTGGTATGTTCGAATGGAGATGAACGCCGCTATTCCTGTGCCGAACTGCCTGTGCATCTCCAGTCACCGTGCTACGTTTGACTACCATGGTCTCCCGCGCGTATGTCTAAGATGCGGCTCAGGGGACCATCTACGAGCCCCGTGCACAACACCGCATTGTGGTCGCTGTGGTGAGCTCGGTCACGTTAGTGAAGGATGTGACCACCCGTGTCGACGCTGTGGGGACGGCCACCCAACTAGGGTTTTCCCTGTCCTGCCGCTCTTACTCAGACACTCCCGCTGGTGCCTTTCCACCACTGACACCGGCAACGGAACCAACTACCGACTCGGGGGACGCAGAGTAGGTCACCGACGCTGTGCTGACCTCACCCCTACAAGTTCCTTCAAACAAAGCGCACAACGAAAGCGCGATTATCGATGCGACGCTTGCCGCGTCGTCCTCCCCGCTGGTGCAGGAACCGTGTGCTTCGAAAGACGCAACGCACTGCCCTGAAAACGGCGTCGGCGTCTCTTCTCTGACGCCACTTGATGTTCAGTGTGTAAAATGACCCCAGTTTTCAGGCTGCTGCTGTTGGAGTTAACCCTACGAGCCCTGTTATTTCGGAAAACTGTGGCAAAAATACCACAGATTCTTCTGTTGCGGCCGCTCCGACCATTTCGACATCGCGTCGTACACGTAAAAAATTGACCACACAAAGGGTGCGTACACCGGCCTGCCGAGACGTGGACAGTGCTGCCAGCATCAAGGATGTAGATCCAAGCTTGCCGGCGGCTCAGTCCCTACCCCCTCAGGACACGTCTTCGGAAGACGGTTTGAGCCTGGAACTGGATAGTAGCATCGGACTGTCTAGCCTTGCCGATTCCGACGTCGAAAATGGGAGCTCCACGTGAAACAAAGCGAGGGCACACTTCCAGCTCTTGCTCCGATGAATGCAGTGATGGCCGTGGTAAATCCCAACGGTCCAAAAAACGTCGACCCTCTTCTGCAAGGTCGAACAGTGCGTTGTAATTTGGTTAAGCAAGTGTCCCCTAGACACTTTCCAGGACACCGTCTAGAATTATGCGTCCAGGTTAGTCATTACTTTTTGTTATGGCTACTACACTGCATATTATTTCATTGAACGTTCAGGGTTTTCGCTGTCCGGCAAAGCAGGCTGAAGTGATTAGGGTCGCCCGCGCTGCAAGTTGTGATGTCTTGTGCCTGCAGGAAACAACTTTCTTCTCGCCACTCAACGTGCTTGCTTTTAAACGAAAGTTCAACTTAGATTGTTATTTCTCATTCGCTACATCTCATTTTACGGGAGTAGGTATTAATATTTTTAATCGAGCTCTATTACGGGCTCATCATGCTTTTTACGATGGCGTGGGCAGGGTTTTGGCTTTAGACTGTAGCTACTTTTCTTTCAGATTAAAAATACTGTGTGGGTGTGGGCTAGCGCAAGCTGGACAGTCTAATGACTTTTTAGAGACCTGCATGTGTTTTTTCTTGACGGTCGTGATGTCATTCTGATTGGCGACTTCAACTGCGTTCTAAATACGCGAACCGATGTACAAGGTCATGGCTGGGGCCGGTCTGCTTGGAATTCACGCGAGCTGCGACGCCTTGTCCACCACTTTTCATTACTGCACGCGCACAATTGTAGCGCACAGAAATACCTTCGTTTGGACAAGGCGACGCGGACGATCCTCCAGCAGGCTCGACCGGGCTTATATCCCACGAGCGTTAGAGGCGTTTGTCTGCGATTTATGCGTTCTGTCCTTCCCCCCTTCTCCTGTGTACGTATCTCATCATCGGCCAATTGTCTTGAAGCTCAAAGTTCCATTTCATTCTTCGGAAAAGCCATGGCGTCTTGATGTTCGGGTCCTGCAGGAAGCGCGCTCAAGATCAGATTTGTCACGCGCAATACGTGTGTCACTCACGGCATCTGGTCCTGAAGATTTGATTTGTGGGGTTTAACGTCCCAAAACCACCATATGATTATGAGAGACGCCGTAGTGGAGGGCTCCGGAAATTTCGACCACCTGGGGTTCTTTAAGGTCCTGAAGATTGGGATGTGCTTAAAACACAGTGGCGCCTTCACTGCGCAGTAGAGGGGCGTTCGCTTCGTCGACGTGTTTCTGAAGAGCTTCAATAAAGAAAAAAAAGTGTTTCTGAAGAGCTTGCTGATACTGCGATGAAGTTACGCATTGCTTTGCGCGCCGAGACGCTTTCTCCTCTGATGCGAGCGTGGCAGCGTGAACTACGTGAAGGCTTTCAACACTTGACTGCTGCTTCGTCCCTGGCGGCCGCAGCATGGCACTGTAGACACAACCCATGTGCACAACCCGAGGTGCTGCGCTACGCGAGACATTCGTTGTTTGGGCAATCAGAGCCATCTGTGTCTATGACAGCACAAATGCCACTTGCGCAGCGGCTTCCTACGCGTAATCGATCTGTTTTCTAGGCGCATTTTGAAGCAACGTCGTGTTCGGCCATGCGGACTAACTATGATGAAACACCGCCAATACTTAGAAGTTTGCCCCGTATTCCTCAAGAAGCTGCGGATTGCCTGCACATCCCTCCGTCGGCTGAAGAGGTAAAGGCGGCACTGAAATTTATGAAACGTGGAACGGCCCCAGGGCCAGACGGTTTTCCAATTGAGGTTTACTTGACATTTTGGGATGAGATCGGTGCTACATTTACCACGGTAATCCGGCGATGCTACGAAGACGGTGTCTTTCCATCAAGTTTTCAAGATGTACGCATTGTCTTTATTCCAAAGGGTGATGCTTCCTCTGTTAATCCTGAAGATTGGAGACCTATCACGCTCCTCAACGTTGACTATAAGATATTCGTGGCGGTAGCTGTTCACCGTTTGAGGGGTCTGTTGAACACCCTGGTAGGTCATCACCAGACTTCATCAGTGCTTGGACGAGAAATACACAGCTTGTCATATACCACACGGAATATCGTAGCCTATACTCTGTCGCGATCTGCGCGTGGTATCCTTGTGTCTTTAGACCGGGAAAAAGCGTTTGACCGACTAGAGCACGCGTATATCCTTAATGTGCTCACTGGCTTCGGCTTTTCTCATTCGTTTGTGGAAATGATTAAAAATACGTACACTGGTCTGAAAAGCACACTAGTTCTGGATGGCTGGGAAAGTGCCGCCTTTTCCATAACACGTTGGGTCCGTCAGGGAGGCTCCATTGTCTCCTGTGCTATTTGTCCTCAGCCTTGAGCCGCTCTTGACGCGGATTCACGTGTCCGGGGTCTTGCGCTTCCTGGTAGCGGGGCCGTGAAAGTCACAGCTTTCGCTGATGATATAACCTTGTACCTTTCAGATGGAGATAGCCTTTCACGCAGCCTGCGTGTATTTTCCCAGTATGGCTACATTTCAGGTGCAGCGTTGAACATCTATATTCCCGGTATTTCTTCATTGGCTCTCCAAACTCCAGGCTTAGCGCCGGTCTTCCCATTCAGCCGGCCGCGTACCTTCGTATTTTAGGTATTTTATACAACCACTACGGCATTCGCGAATCCATTCGGTTAAATTCTCTCAAAGAAGTAAGACTGAAAATTTGGGAATGCACGGGATTTCGACTTTTCCGCTTCTTGAGCGGAGGTACCTTGCGTAGACTGTATTTTGCGGTTGCATTTTGTACCTTTTCTCGTCGTGCAACCATCTTTAGGTATCGTGCGATCACTGCAGTCTGCTTTGTGTTTCTTTTTTTGGTCAGCCGGCACTGAGTTGGTTTCTCGTGCGGCACTGGGACAGCAGCGTTCTCAGGGAGGCTTTGCTTTCCCTTTAGTGTCCATACGCTGTCGGCTGCTCGTACTGCGCTTCCTTTGGCGCCTAGTGCAAGGGGAGGTATCTTCGACACGAACGCTTGCATATTACTTTCTGGGTACTCACCTTCGGCATTTGATGCCTTATGTGCAACTTAACAGGGGGCAGCAGTCAATAACACTTCCTGCGTTTTATGCAACAACTGTTGCGTTTTTTCGCCATGTCAAGTCGAGCTGTCCTGGCATAGATGTTTTGAACAAGCAGCAGTTGAGACAACTGCTGCTTTGTTGCTTCCGTTGGTCCCGCCAGCCCCCCGTGCTTGCTCTAGACGGGTGTTTTGGAGCACGTTATAGGCTTATTTTCTGCCTGGAAACCTCCGGGACTTCATGTGGCACCTAGGATGGGGTGTACTTCCCACTCTCGACAGCCTCGAAAAGTGGAGAATGGTCCAGTCAGCAACAAGTTCGAACTACTCCCTTTGGGAAACAAATTCAGCATTTTCTGAGGCATTGTTTCATTGCTCGCGTTTTTTGGAGAGCCGTACATGCCGGATTTCGCTGCCTCAGAGTAAATCGCTTCGTTTCTTCTGTGCGTTGTTCGCGAGGCCACTTCGCTTGTCTTCTCATTGTTGCCGACTCTTTCTGTCTTTGACGCAACCGCTGCGAGGTGGTTGCAGCGGGCCGCCGCCGCCGCGCGCTCTACCCGATCCTAGAACGATTGCACTCGGAGCTGCTGTCTGTTTTGTCGGAGGAGCTCTTCTTCCTCGGTAAAGAGAAATTTCTTCGGCACTGGTCTTGCCCTTTTGTGTTGGTCTGTAACGGACCAGTGAAATTTGTCTTTCGGCTGGCCTAGTATTGGTTGGCTGATGTGTCGATGCGCCGGCAGAAATGGCATGCCAACATGTAAATATGCAAAATGTACATATTCATGTTTTATTTGTGTTTCTTTTTTACCTTGAAGTTTTTTTTGTGGTTGTGTTTGTGTGAACCAGTCGAATGTACATGTTCTTTCAACGTCATCCCATATTCATGTTCATGTAAATAACGTCTGCTTTGTCATCATCGTTAGAGTATGTCTAAGAAGAAAATCTTCTGTTCAGTGTTATTGAAGTTTGTGGCAATAATTTTTTTAACAAAAAATTGACAGATCCCACGTACAGTCAGACTCGATGATAAGCGAAGCACGGATGAGAAATGCTGATATGTCGCTGTAAAATCAGCCCAACGATGTGAGGTGGAGGTAAATAATGATGTACATGACATCCGTGTCATGATTATCATGTTTGGATGTGTCGTTTACCTTCGTAACTTCGTCATCTATTGGCGTAACGTGATACGTAATTAAGTATATGTGGAGCACGCAATGAGCGTGGTATGTTGTCATGTTCTTACGTGACACGCGTGTCAGGATTGTCATGTTTGCACTAGTCATATATTTCGTCATCCATTGATGCCACGTAACACCAAAATTGGCGCATGTGGATCTAGCAAAACGGCAGTGAGTGCATCATAAAGGCCCAATATACTCCATTGCAGGGTTGACGTGCGTGCACGCTGGGCACAGTGACGCAATCTTAGTAAAACTCAAGTACTCTATAGACTGACGCCAGGCGCGACCAGCGTTCGTCGGCGCGGCCCGACAGCAAACGACGCGAAATGCGACATGTTGCATTTCACGCCCATGCGTTACAACAGACCACACCGTATCACCCTCTTTTCGTGATGGAGGGACGCTGGACGTGCTGAGACGCGCATTTGTCTAAGCAGCGCAGCGCGGAGGAGGAGGAGGAGGAGGAAAGTTTAAGCGGTAGGACAGGGAGGTTAGCCAGTTCTTAGACCCACTGGTACCCTGTGCTTCGAAAAGTGGTGAGGGGAATAAAAGATGATAAAAACAATTGTTGTGAAGAGAGAGAAAGAAATCACAACAAAAAATAAAAATGCGTGGCAGGGTAGTCATGTTGTTTCATGACACGCATGACAGAGTTTGTATGTTAAGGTCTGTCGTTATGTTTGCCATGCAATCATGCCATACAATACCGGTTTTTGCAACATGCCACGTGAACAAAACCACCGCAAGAGCTGCAGAACCATGAAATGTAAATCATCACATTCATGACATACATGTCAAAATTTTCATGTTACGACTAGTGAAAATTATTGAAACGATCGGGAGAGCTAAAAGTTGTAGGCGGCTAGATAGATAGATAGATAGATAGATAGATAGATAGATAGATAGATAGATAGATAGATAGATAGATAGATAGATAGATAGATAGATAGATAGATAGATAGATAGATAGATTAGATAGATAGATCGATAGATAAGATACGCGCAAGTCGCTAAAGTTCGCTAAGAAATGTTTCGCATTTAAAACTCAATATTTGTCTAGCGACAGCGGGCGTGGTGACCTCCATGAATCCTGCCACGCTGCGACTCCGCAGGGCCCTCTCATGTTCGTTTAAGTTGCGAATAGAAAAGCATGCCTGCAGCCCTTCCACGAATGATGTTGTTGAAGTCTTCATGGTGTCTTTCGAATTTTCAGGGGCGAAGCTCCTTAAAGGGCTACTCACCAGGTTTGACAATTTTGAGCTGACAAGCGCAATGCATAGATGAGGCGTTCATGATCACGTCTGCCAAAATTTGCAACGCTACGCGCCGCACAAATCGGTCAAAGTCAAGTTGAACACTGCTCCCCTTTACTTTTGCGGGCGCGCACCTAGAGATTGAGGGAATGACGTGCGCGTGTAAATGGCCCTACGTACAGGGCAATGCAGTGACGTTGGTCATATACGTAGGCGACTGTGCTCTGATGTTATCAACGGTATACCACGTGACATGGCATAAACTATTTAACAGCACATGCCGAGTTTATGTAATCTGTTGATTGAATGGGTGAATAAAACTTGAGATAAATCACGAGACGCAAGAAAGAAATGTGCGCGTCTTTCTTTCATTTTTCCCCGTGAATTGCAATGAGGTGCGGGGCTAATGTGCCAGCGTTTCGCATGCGTTCGTGTAGCCGCGGTCAGCGCACCGAGCAGAAGACAGCTGTAAAAAGCTCCTACGCGTTCGCGCACTCATTGTGGTCATCTATTTAACACCGTCTAGCCAGCGTTTCCAAACCGTCCCGCAGAAACACGCAGTACACCTCAAGACAACGCTGGTCGAAATGAATAATAAGTAAATAAATAAATAAACCCTGCTCGCGTCCACGGGTGTTGGGCTTGTTCGGTCACGTCATGCACACGTGATCCTTTGGTTGGATGTCGGCGAAGGTAGGGAAGAGATTTGGCTTGCGAAGGCTACGTGGAGGAGCAGCAAGGGCTTCGAGCTCACGTTCTCTCATATTCGTTTCGCGCCGCTTCAAAAAAAAACTGTTTTCTGAGCTCGTAATGAACCAATAAAAAATTCTTATGACAAAACGTTCCTCATTGGACACCCAACAAGTTCAATGCTCTAACTAAAATTTGCTATTGGGCCTGGTGAGTGGCCCTTTAAGGCTTGCGTCGTACATCTCCCGTATGTAGTAGTCACCTCTCGTTTTAGTTCTTGGAATGTACACAGGATGGCGGTACTTGCATATGATGAATATGTGATGAAAATATGCGAGACGGCGGTACTTGGAAAGTTCACTAGATGGATAGACGAACGGACGGACAGACATACATACAGACAGACCAATAAACAAAATGATGAACGTAAATACATACATACATACACACATAAATACATACATACATACATACATACAGACAGACAGACAGACAGACAGACAGACAGACAGACAGACAGACAGACAAGCAGATGGACGGACGGATGCTGGGCGCGGCCAGCGGATTATTCACGGTTTGCCGATGAAACCCTTGAAAGTTTCACTCCACTCATCATCATTCACTCCGTGGATATGGGGTGATTTTTTTGTTGCGATTATATATATGAAAGAAAAAAATCCAGAAGCGTGGGACCTCCGCGTTCTGAATGGGAGGCGCTAGCCACTGAGCCACAGGAAAGTACCTCCTTCAACGTTCAAACGGCAAAGTATTTATATCTACCTTACCTCTGTTGGCGGGCATGTCAGGGGGCTGAACTATCGAGTTTTCAGCATTATCAGCAAGGTGGCGCAATGAGTGCGCGGCGGCTGTCATCTCTCACGCGTACTTTGGCCCCCAGAGAGGAGGGGAGTGGAGATATCTCGAGCGCCCTTATCTCTTGGTAGCGAGGATCATACATCTTGGCTGGCGTTGGGCTTGACTGGAACCATTCTGTTGTAATTACGAGGCGCACAAAGGTCACTGCAATCGTTGCACATCCTCCGTTTGCGAAAAGGGCGTGCTTTTCAGACACAGCGAAGTTACAACTGATCCGCTTATTCGCGTTCGTCTGTGTACTTGTGAGTACGTTTTCGTTCGTCATTTGTGCCATGAGAAACGCGGGGCACGTTTCGAATCTGCTTGCCATTCTGCACGTGACCTTCCAATTTGTTGCTATCGCGTTCATTGCTTCACCTTTGCGGCAAAGCTGCTACTTTTATGAGCTGTTGGCTTATATACCTCTTTGAGCAGCCAAATATTAGATGTATAGTTTACGCTGACAAAAGCATAAACAAATAGCAAAGCTAAAAACGTAATTTAGAGAGCACTCTTACGCGCGAAAAAAACCCGTTAGCGAGAGACAGTGCTCTATATTCACTTTAAAGCGTCATGTACAGTTTATCAGCTCTTTACTATTTGCCCATATATATGTTCAGGAAAGTACAAGCACTTTGACTTTCGGCCATGGTTACGAAAAATATTCATTGATTATCTTGATAATTCTCTCTCTCCTTCTTATTTTTGATCTCGCTAGATTCAGCAGTTATTTCAAGAAGTTAGCCCACCTGCCCCGCCGTGGTGGTCTAGTGGCTAAGCTACTCGGCTGCGGACCCGCAGGTCGCGGGATGAAATCATGGCTGTGGCGGTCGCATTTCCGATGGAGGCGGAAATGTTGTAGGCCCGTGTAGTCAGATTTAGGTGCACGTTGAAGAACCTCAGGTGGTCGAAAGTTTCGAAGGTCCCCAATACGGCGTGTCATGATCATATGGTAGTTTTGGGACATTAAACCCCACATATCAATAAATAAATAAATAAATCTGTCGAGCCGCCTGCATAAAAAAATATCTTCACCAAAATCACAAGACGCTGACTAATTGTTATATTATAAAATTAAAAAAGTTCATCAGATTGGATTTAGCACTTGCTGAAAAAAAATTCAAAAAAACTCCTCAAGTTTATGTATTTATATGGGACCCTTGACACTAAAACTGCCTCCTAAGTCTCACTATGCGCTATTTCCTTACCCTCGTAAACGTTTTTCTAAATGTCGAAGTGTGTATTCATTGTAGTGATGTGTTTGAACTGGGAGTGAAATTGTCGAAGCTGGAACGTGTGGTTAGTTAACTGATGGAATCGCGAAATCCTCTGCTTACATAGTTAGTTCTTCTCTCTGGCCTCACGTTGCCGCTTGTATTCGAAAATTTCCTAAGCATTAAAGCGACACAATAAAAAAAGAAATATTTGACTTAGATTGATAAAATAGACTCCGAGAAATCGTATGCCACAGGTCCTGCTGCCATAAGTTCATTAATAGCAGAAAACATAAAGGCTACACTTTCTTTTCTTTAATTTGATGTCATAATCTTCGCACACGGCGTTGCCAATTTCGAAAAGTATTTCTAGTATTATCCCGACATTGATCAAATAAAAATTTATCAGACATCATATGCTAGGTCAATTACCGAATAGAAGCTATTTTATTTTTATATAGTAAACGCTATGCCCCACTAGAGCCTTCAAAATTTACTACGTCACGGTGTTTGGTTCGCTAATATTAGCGGAATCCCCACCCGTACTTTATTTTCGTGCCTGTTCTCGCTTTTTTTTTGTTTGAACATACTGCAGCCTGTTCACGGCCCATGCGGAGTGGAGACAATAAAATACATAGGAAACATCGAAAACAAAATGTATAACGGAATAACAAGGAATAAGATACAAAATCAACAGCTCATAATTCCGATTGGACACACTGTAATAAATTCATAAGTGAGTGAATGGCGTTCCAGCACACAATATCTTATTTCTAGTCTACTAGTGTAGTGGACACCTGACGAAAAAAGGCAATGTTTGTGAGCGTTAACACGACTGAAATGTTATTGGATTGTTTTAGAATGGTTCAGTCTTAATGAGTGCTTAGGTGGCTCTAGCAGGTAAGCAGATCGTGATGTGCGGAATTGACCAGTATAAAATTGGTAAGGAAATTTCAGTTCGCGAAATTATTCTGCGTTGCGAAAGAGGTTCTCAGTTTGCCCTTGCCAGTGAGCCTGCAGAACTGAATTGCCTTAAGAAGTGTGAATATACAAAACTGTCACGCTTCGTATTATGTTTATTTAACTAATGAGGTGTTTTTGATGTGAACTCCACAAGATATCGGCGTACTCCAAACATGATCTGATTAGTATTTTGTATGCGTTAAGTTTAAGGTGTGGTGGTGCAGTGTGCCATTTTTTTTCTCAGAAAAGATAGTTTCCTCTCCGCCTTACGACATACGGCTAAAACATGTGGTTCCCAGTTGAGGTTCAATGAGAGCGTAACGGCTAAGTATTTTACTTGGTCGCTTTTTTCGATAGTTTTGTTTCCTATCGTATATGTAAAGTTAAGGGGGCTGGCCTTATTTGTGAATGAAATGAAATGAGTTTTAGTTGTGTTTATATTCATGCTCCATATATTGCACCAGAAATAAATAATTTGCAACACATTGCACAGTTTAACTTGATCATCTGGGATGATTATGCACCATGTCATGGGTGGAGTGGTGGCGTGATGTGAATTGGTCTTTACCAAATTGTAAAGGTGTACATTACAAATAGGCGAAAAATGGTTTTCCTCTTTAGCAAAATTATACACGGACAATCGCACCAGTCACCTATTCACCGTCGCCACACCTTTGTTCTCAACGTTCATTGGTGGATAACCGCTGCACGTTTTTTCTAACACACATAGCACTAAAAAAATCGAGTATTAAATGCAAAACATTTCTTAGTGAACCTCAACGACTTTGAGAATATCTATCGATCTATCTATCTAGCCACTTACGTTTGGGTGATCTCGTGGTCACCCCCTTAACTTGGCGTGAACCAAAATTAGTATGGGAGGGTAAGATGGTTTCACGAATATGACGCGCTGGTCAAGACATGAATATTGTCACAACGCCATCGCATACGCCGTCAAACACTTCCCACCAGTAATAAAGTTTTACCTCCTCCCACCAGACAGTGGCACATAACCATGGGAGGGTATGTGCCGCTGGTATACGGGTATGCGTCGCAGGTGATCAACACTTAGCATCTGCCGTGGAACGACGAGAACACACATAGGCCATTTTAATGCGCGAGTGTTACAAAATACCCGACACCGGCAGCTTCAATCAGATGAATGCAAAGAATAAATGTTAGGGTCCCAGCTGGAATCGAACCAAGGCATTCTGCGTGGCAATGAAGCATTTTACCTCAGAGCTACACCAGCTCACGAAAAGACGTTTCAAATAGACGCTTATCTTCGTGAAACGTCAATAGTGGTTGCAGTGCTATCAACCCATTTTTTTAAATTACATATGTACTCATTTGATACAGCTGTCACCTCGGTTGAAAGTGAATTGTGCTTAGTTGCCATGCACTAGAGCTCATCTGTGTAGCAGTGTCCAGGGCCAGCATCCTCGCGAGCATCAGCGCTTCATATCAGCTTCTGGTGTTGTTAATACGCATGTTCCAGTTGGCATCGTTGCTCAAGTGCAGACAACTGGCTATATAAGCATTTGCAACCATACAACATATGCGTATGCAATCTTTTCAGGTACATCAGAATGATACTTTATCGCTCATTCAAAAACTGCCTAGTGAGCAAGAACATAACTTCGCCTTCGACAAAAGCTTAGCCTTTATGCTAATAGCCTCTGAAGAGCACCAATTACTGACAGAAAAAAGCGGTATACGGGGAACTGCAACTGACCAACCACTGAGCAGTCTCTATTTTTCTCCCACCATCCACTGGCTCGTCGCCTCAACCGAAGCGGGGCACTCGACATTAGGGAAGTCTTGTTGTAACATGGCTAAAGAGGTTGCGATAGTACAATGCGGGATGATGTGTAGGATACACCATTCTGTATTGTCGTCCCCATTTATTCATAATCGTTTACTATTGCTCCTGACTGCCGGAAAGGAGACAAATAAGACAACGCATTAGGCGAGAACGTCGCATGTATAAATGCGCGCCAAACTAGTGAATGTTGCGAATGCTTTTTATTTTCCGTGCTTTTTTCTTCTTTATGTGCGTATATTGGCTGTGTAAGCGCGTCATTAGGAACAAATTTTATGAAGGATGCTTTACGCTCTGCACAAATAAGTCTATCCGATGGTTTCGGTGCAGGCGGGGATATAAGAGTAATGTTTTCTCGCACACAGCTAATGAGCATGACGACAATTCCGCTGTTGGCATGCTTGTTCGGTATGGTAGTTAAAACAAACTGTGCAAGAATCCTTGACGTAAAAGTCGCCTTTACGACATTAGTGCCTCGACTAGTACGTTTTCTCACTCATCACGTTTCTCGCATTTGTTGCTGAACATGACTAATCTGCATATGTAATCACTGCACTTCTTCGCAGATCCTACGAACAACTTTTGTGAGAGGTACAAAGAATGCGGAAATATCTTACTGAAAAAATTGGCAGATCCCACGCAAATTGGGAATCGATGATACATGAAGCACAAATGAGAAATGTATATGTCACTTTAAAATCATCTTAGCGTTACAAGGTGGAAGTAAATGATGCCGTACATGATTTCAATTTAATAATTCTCATATTTGTATGTTTCGTTTACCTTCGTCATCTGTTCACGCCATGTGATACCAAATTTAGTGTATTTGGAGCTAGCGAAACGGTTGCAAGCACGCACTGAGCGTGGTATGTCGTCTTATTCTTACATGACACGCGTGCCAGGATTATCGTGCATTGCACGTGTCATACATTTCGTCATTCATTGACGTCACATAACAGCAAGTTTGGTATACGTGAAGGTAGCAAAACGGCCGCGAGCGCATCATGAAAGGCCCAATATAGTTCAATGTAGCGTTGACACGCGCGCACACTGGGCACAGCGACGCTACGTCAGCAAAACGCAAGAACTTTATAGTCTGACACCAGGTGCGACCAGCGTCCGTCGGCGAGGCCCGAGGGCAACAGGCGTGAAACGTGACACGCTGCACTTCGGGCCGATGTGTCCGATGTGTTACCCAGACAACACTGCGTCTCCCTCTTTTCGTGGCGGAGAGACGCTGGACGCACTGAAATACGTATGCGTCAAGGAAACGCAGCACGGCGCGCGCCAGCGGGAACGCCGGCGTGGCGCGATGAAATGAACGCCGGCGAGAACGCGCACCGCGTCACGTCGAAATGTATTGGTGCCTTGACTGTGGCATGTAGTTATGTTCTCAAATAACACGCATCTCATGATTATCATGTTTGCACCAGTCACATACCTTTGTCATTCATTGGAGTCACGTAATATCAAATTTGGCACATGGGAAGCTAGTAAAACGGCCGTGAGCGCATCATCAGTGTCACATGTAGTCATGTCACATGACACGCATGTCGTGATTATCACGTTTGGATGTGTCATTTACCCATGTCGCCCGTTCACGTCGCGTAATACCAAGTTAGGTACATGTCAAGCTAGCGAACCATCTGCCAGCGCATCATGAGTGTGGCATGTAGTCATATTGTTACATGACACGCATCTCATGATTATCATGTTTGCACCTGTCACATGCCTTCTTCATCAATTCGCGTACTGCAATACCAAATTTGACATATGTGACGCTAGCGAAACGGCCGCGAGCGCATTATGAGCGTGGCATGTAGCCATGTTGTTACATGACACGCATGTCATGATTTTTATATTAGGGTCTGTCGCTTCTGTTCGCCATGCAAGTATGCGTTATCATACCAGTTCTGTAACCTCCCATGTGAACGAAACCACTGCAAGAACTGCAGGACTATGAAATGTAAATCATGACATTCACGACATACTTATGATTTTCATTTTATATCTAGTGAAATATGTTATTCATACAGCCAATGTATGCCATACCAAGTTTAGTATCGATGCCTTTATCGAAACGGCCACGAGAGCTAGAAGTTGTAGGCGGATAGATAGATACATAGACAGATAGACAGATAGATAGATAGATAGATAGATACGCTCAAAGTCCTTGAAGTTTGCTAATAAATGCTTCGCATTTAAAAGGACACGACGCTGGGTTTCAGAGGTTTCCGAGTCATTGCGGCAACTCCGGGAACGACCTCGCCGGTGATAGTGCCAGAAAAGCACAAGCATGAAAAAGCCCTGTTTCTATAGACGGTGTCTAGGTTTCAAGCGGTGTACCCTAAAAAACTTCCGCTCACCGCACTTGCCAGCTCCTAACGTCGAAACGGTAAGCATGTCTTCAAGATATTTCCAACAAAAACGAAAGTCTTTCTTTCATTTTTCCACAAAAAGAGCGTGCGTAAAGTACAAAGGAATGTTTTCTAACTTCTATGTAGCCCAAAAAAGACATTTGTTTCAATATATTTTGCCAAATAGAAAAAGAAATCTGTAGAAAATCAATGGGTTATTTTCTAAAGCTCTTGTTGTTCAACGATGTTGTTTAGGCACGTCGAGGCAATAGTCGGCATCTTCGAGTTTTCGAGGATTTTTTTATATACCTTAAGGGTACAGACACATTGGATTCATGGACGGCACACTGCTCTCCCATATTAGAGCACCTTGTGCTCTGAATCGTTAACTACTTCTTTTAAACAGGATTTTTTTGTGGTCGTGCGTAGATTAGTCTTCCACCTGGCCTGGTTACTATAGCTAGGTCACCTGTCAATGTCGGATCAGTGCATGTAATCACTATGTGTTTCACTACTTCTATGTGTTTGTGTATGTCCCATATGGGTGTGAGCTCTTGTATATATGCACTTCATTCTAACGCTGTAAGTTATGTAACTTTTATGAATATTGTTACTTGTATAATGAAGGAATGATGACAACAAAAGGGAACAGCAAGCATCATCGCAGAGTAAGGCACCTACGAGATCGGCGCTCGAGCTCATCCATCTTCCTCGTCCTGTCACTATCTCCAATCTCCCACCTGCCCATTTGGTTCGCCCAATAAACCTCTTTACATTTGGTGGATCGTGCTGGGTAACCACATCGCCTACAACCTGGAACTTCGATGTCGCACCCTGCCGTCGACCATGCAAGTTGACGTTGCCCAACAAACAATACCTCTCGCGGCCGCTACTTGCCCCGGCCCGGTTCACCAGCGAGACCCCCCGATCTTTGCCGGCACCGAAGACCAGGACGTCGAGGACTGGCTGTCGTCATACGAGAAAGTCAGTGGACCCAACAGGTGGGATGACGCTGCTAAGTTAGGCACTGTCAATTTTTATCTCACCGACGTGGCCAAGCTGTGGTATACGAACCACGAAACCGAGTTCGCGAATTGGTCCGCCCTCAACGAGGCAATACGTGCCGTTTTTGGTCCTCCTGCCTTACGGAAGCTACGCGCCGAACAACGTCTGCGCACACGGGCACAGGAGCGAGGTGAAACTTTCACATCATATATAGAAGATGTGATTGAACTCTACCGGCGCGTCGATGCTTCCATGAGCGAGAGTGCGAAGATACAGCACATTATGAAGGGCGTCGACGATGACGTTTTCCAGATGCTTCTGGCGAAGTCTCTAAACACTGTGGCAGAAGTAGTGACTTTGTGCCAAAGCTATGATGAATTGCGGAGGCAACGAGCTCAGATGCGACGCTCATTCCAGACAATCCAACCAGTGACCGCACTGGACGCTATGACTGACCAGGCAAACCTTCTCGCACAAATAAAAGACTTCGTGCGAGAGGAAGTGGCTCGGCAGCTTTCTCTGCTGCCTTTTGCTCAACGCCAGGAGCTCTCGCACCAACAGCCACTGCGACACCCACCACCATTGGCTCCTATGCTCCGACATGTGGTCCAGGAGCAGATTTCCGAGGCTATGCCGGTGCCCTTGCAGCAGCCCACCGTCACCGCGCCTCTTACTTACGCTGAGGCACTAAAGCGGCAGCAGCGACACCACCCCCCGTCATTCCAGGGACTGCCGTATACCTCAGCCCCGACTCAGCCGTCCACCGCCTGGGTTCCTCCTATTGCCACCACAGCCTCGACTCACCCGTCTGCCGCATGGACTGGTCCCCTCGTCGCCAATACTTGGAGAACGCGCGATAACCGGCCCATCTGTTTTGCGTGCGGCGGCCCTGTCCATATCGCCCGTTACTGCCGTCGTCGCGTGCCGAGATACACAGACGCCCGGACACAGAAGAGCTTCATGGACCTTTCTCCATCCCGTCTGGAAAATTCTGACCCTCAGTCAAACTCGTCTTCACGGGAATGTCCGCGTACTATGTCTGGTCGCTCACCTTCACCCCGTCGTCGCTCTCTGTCACCCATGCGTCGTCGGCCAGCTCCTGAACACGAGGAAAACTAACCGCCGCAGTTCAGGAGGCAAGAACTGCGCTGTCGAAATGCTCAAGTCCTCGGACATTGCCGTCGAATATTGTCGAAGTTTTTGTAGAAGGTACTCGAGCATGTGCTCTAGTGGATACTGGTGCTGCCGTTTCCGTGATAGACGCTAAACTTTGTCGCAAGCTCCGAAAAGCGACGACGCCTCTTAATATGATGTCCTTGCAAACAGCGAATGGGGACCCGGTTCACCCTGTAGCCGCCTGTACTGTCCGACTGATGATCGCGAAGGACCACTACATTGTTGAGTTTATTGTACTGTCGTCATGCTCACACGACATCATACTTGGATGGGATTTTTTATCGCGTAACCATGCCGTTATTGATTGTGCAAGATCGGAGCTTGAACTTTTCCCGTTTTACGACCAACCAACTAGCCGCATTCAGCCCGCCGTACACAAACTCGTCGTCAAAGAAGGCACTGAAATTCCTCCGACATCAGCTGTGTTGCTCCCCGTGTTCTGTGACGACATTAGGAACGAAGCTGCATTCTTTGAGCCATCAAGCCTCTTCCTTAGTCGAAGATCACTTCTTCTGCCTTATTCAACCCTCTCTATTTCTGAAGGAAACAGTGCTCTTTGCCTCATCAATCCCCTTTCGTATCCCGTTGAACTGTTTCAAGGTGAAACGTAACCTTTATACCGCCCCATCTGATATAAAGTGTCTTGCTTACAAAACTCTTGTCAGACCTATTATCGAATATTCTAAAATTGTCTGGGACCCTTACACAAAGACAAACTGCAATAAAATAACAAAAATACAGCGACTTGGTGCGAGATTTATTTTTAATAAATATAGCCGACATCATTCTCCTACTGAACTCTGTAAAAAAGCTGGACTGGATAGTCCTGAACTTAGGACGAGGATTGAGCGTCTGAAATTCCTCTTCCAGTTAATTCATAATCAATTTAAACTAAACTATTCAGATTACTTCCAGGTCAACACACAAGAACACTCCAGACATCGCCATAATATGTATATACCACCCCTAGTCCCACGTAACGATTGCTTTAAGTTCAGTTACTTTCCACGTGCTATTGAAGATTGGAATATGCTGCCAGAGTCTATAATTGGTTGTTCCTCGCTTACATCATTGAACAGAATCTAAAACGTTTATTTTCCGAATAACAGTGACATATGTTTTTTTTTGCGTGTGTGTGTACTTTTTGTTGGTTGCATGATCCTGCAGTAGTTGTCTTTCAAATCTTTCAGCGCGGTGGCAAAAGTGCCGCCTCAAATGCGTCATGTGCTGTTCTGCGCGTATGTATTTGCATCGCATGTGTGTTCCATTTATGTATGTTATGTATAAACTTCGAGTTGCTGGTCACAATAATACCGAGAAATTATCTCGAGACCTGTACGGTACTTCTGTTTTGCAAATAATTGTTTGTACTCTCCACCTGTAACGGCCCACTTCTGGGCTAACAGTATAAATAAATGAATGAAATGAATGAATGAATGAATCTCTTGGACACGTGCATGCCATTGATAAAGAACAAAATTTTACCATGCCGCCAGATTGTTCCGGTGACTACGGACCGCCATCAGTGCCCTCAACCCTTCCAATATACCACCTGGCGAGCTTTTCGATTCATCGATTGCCGACGGACTATCGCCATCTGAACGCTCTGAGGCTCCTTCAGCTGCTCTATCCAGTTTCGTGAATCCTTTGACGTTGCTCAACCTACCCTTGGCCGAACTTCCAGTTTTTTCCACCGCATCGACACAGGTTCCAACGCGCCAGTACGACAGCGACCATACCGCATTTCTGCCACGAAACGTCAGGTTATCACCGAACACGTTGACGATATGCTCAAGCGCGACGTTATCCGACCTTCCCAAAGTCCATGGGCATCACCTGTCGTTCTTGTTAAGAAGAAGGATGGTACAATTAGCTTCTGCGTTGATTACAGGCGCTTAAATAAGATCACTCGCAAAGACGTATACCCTTTGCCCAGGATTGATGACGCCCTTGATTGCTTACAAGGTGCTGAGTTTTTTTCGTCGTTATATTTGCGTTCGGGGTATTGGCAGGTGCCCTTAGCAGACGGTGATCGTCCAAAAACAGCATTCGTGACACCGGACGGGCTATATGAGTTCAATGTCATGCCCTTAGGCCTCTGCAATGCGCCGGCCACATTCGAGCGCATGATGGACTCGGTTCTGCGGGGTTTGAAATGGAACATATGCCTCTGCTACCTCGACGATATCGTCGTCTTTGCACCCGATTTCGCAACACACCTTGTACGCCTGAAACATGTCCTCACATGTCTGAAGAATGCGCAGCTCCAACTGAATCCAAAGAAATGCCGCTTCGCTGCTCGGACGCTCACCATTCTCGGTCACGTCGTATCAAAAGGATGGTGTTCTTCGCGACCCGGCTAAACTACGCGCTGTTGCTGAATTCCCCAAACCAACGACTGTAAAACAGTTACGCAGCTTCGTAGGATTGTGCTCCTACTTTCGTCGGTTAGTGCGCAACTTTGCTTCCATAATTGCCCCTTTGAACCAACTTTTAAGCAGTGCCAACGACATCTCATCATGGTCTTCCGAATGTGATCACGCATTTACCACTCTTCGCCATCTCCTGACATCACCGCCTATATTGCGCCACTATGATCCCCCGGCTGCAACTGAAATCCATACAGACGCCAGCGGTGTCGGTCTCGGTACAGTTCTCGCTCAACGCAAGCCTGGATCCCCTGAGTATGTCGTCGCCTACGCCAGCAGAACGCTCAACAAGGCTGAGGTAAACTACAGTGTTACCGAAAAAGAGTGCTTAGCCATACTTTGGGCAATTGTGAAATTTCTTCCATACTTATATGGCCGCACCTTTGCTGTAGTTACAGACCATCATGCCTTATTTTGGTTGTCGTCGCTGAAGGATCCATCAGGTCGCCTTGCTCGTTGGGCTCTGCGACTTCAAGAGTATGACATCCGCGTCGTGTACCGTTCCGGCGCCAACATGCCGATGCTGATGCGCTCTCGCGATCACCTACTGTCGACTGAGGCTGCCTCTATATCTTCTATGGAACACGCGCTGTCCGCTCTTGACATCGACACAATGACCTCTGCACAGCGCGACGATCCATGGATAACTTCGCTTCTGGACGTCTTATCTGGGGTACCGACACTTCCCATCACTCGAGCAATGCGACGCCAGCCTTCGCACTTCACCATTCGAGGTGGCCTCTTGTACCGGCGCAATTACTCACCAGACGGCAGGAAGTGGCTGCTCGCTTATTCCCCGAAAGCTGCGCTCTACAATCTGTGCATCATTTCACTCCGACCCGCAATGCGCTCACTGCCGGTGTCTTCAAGACCTACGAGCGTTTAAGGAAGCGGTACTACTGGCGTGGGATGTTTACTTTTGTTCAACAGTTTATTCGCGGCTGCCACGAGTGTCAGCGACGAAAACAGCCACCGAATGCAGGAGCATCTCCACTACAGCCGCTTGCGTGCCCTGACCGCCCATTCGATCGCGTCGGAATCGACCTTTATGGACCACTGCCATTGACCACAGCAGGTAACCGGTGGGCTATCATTGCTGTAGATCACCTGACACGGTACGCCGAAACCGCTGCTCTTCCTACGGCGACCGCTCAGGACGTCGCATCTTTCATCCTCCATCGGTTTGTGTTGCGTCACGGCCCTCCTCGCGAGCTCCTCAGTGACCGGGGCCGTGTATTTCTATCCGACGTAATCCAAGCACTTCTCCGTCAGTGCCATATTGTACACCGGATGAGTACTGCTTACCACCCTCAGACGAATGGCCTGACTGAGCGGTTTAATCGGACCCTGGGTGACATGCTCGCGACGCATGTGGCATCTGACCAACCGAACTGGGACCTGGTTCTTCCGTTTGCGACCTACGCGTACAACACCGCTACCCAAGTCACCACCGGCTTTTCTCCATTCTACCTTCTATACGGACGTCAACCAGTCGCACACAATTGACACTTTGCTGCCATACGCACCAGATGTATCTGAGTGCACGACC
This sequence comes from Rhipicephalus annulatus, assembly GCA_013436015.1. Classification (NCBI taxonomy): domain Eukaryota; kingdom Metazoa; phylum Arthropoda; class Arachnida; order Ixodida; family Ixodidae; genus Rhipicephalus; species Rhipicephalus annulatus. Next base: position 29,131 of record WOVY01010077.1, on the reverse strand, counting down.
GTGTCTGAAGCCGCCCGTCACACCGAAGAATGCCGCCAACTAGCGAAGCAATTTACTACGGCTGACCAGCAACGCCAGAAAAAGGCCCGCGATGACGACCACCCTCCTGCCGCCAAGTTCGCCCTGGAACCCTTGTATGGCTGTATGTACCACCCTGTGCACCTGGTTTGTCTACCAAGCTACTTTCAAATTACCATGGCCCATACCGCGTGGTAGAGCGCACATCGCCCGTCAATTACGCCATTGAACCGCTTACGCCACCCGGTGACCATCGTCGGCGTGGACACGATATTGTTCACGTGGACCGCTTGAAGCCGTGCTTCGACCCGCTCGTTCCTACTTGTTAGATCGCCAGGATGGCTTGATCTTTCTCGACGGGGGCAATTATAATGAAGGAATGATGACAACAAAAGGGAACAGCAAGCATCATCGCAGAGTAAGGCACCACGAGATCGGCGCTCGAGCTCATCCATCATTCCTCGTCCTGTCGCTATCTCCAATCTCCCACCTGCCCGTTTGGTTCGCCCAATAAACCTCTTTACACTTGTCCTACATACTTTCTAACATCTTCACCAAGTCTTGTAAATTAGATACATTGTCTGTATTGTGATTAGTGTATATATGTAGTGTATGTAAACATTAGTACCATAGACAAGAACCCCTACGGAATTGGACACTTTTGTTTAAATGTGTAATGTATGTTGTTCTTTGTCATTTGTTTGTTATTGTGCTTGTTGTTCAGACGCTCGTTCCTTAGGTTTGTTGCGTCCCATGATAGAGTAAGCTTTTTCCAAACACACAGATATTTCCTGGCCTTCAGACGGGACGGCTTCTGGCTCTCCCATAGTTGAGTACTAAATACTTGAAATTGTTAACCACTTTTTCTAAACACATCTGCTCGTCTCTGAGGTGAAAAAGATGAAGTTTGGCAAGCCCTGAGAAATGAACACAGCACGGCTCCAGGGCGAGACGCAATACTGACGCGGTTTTATAAAACTTTCTTCGACGTCCTAAGCGACGCACTTACTGACATGGTCAACGGATTCAATGTAGGCGGGCAAAAGCCGAGGTCTTTCAGTGAGGGCCGTGTAGTCTTGCTGCCATGGATCCTGACGATCCACGGTCGTGGATGCCAATTACCCTCCTTAACACTGACTATAAACTTGTGGCTACGATCCTTGGTTTGAGACTAAAGCTTCTCTTGCGCGATATAGTGTCACCCACGCAAACCTGTGCAGTGCTGAGTAGGTCGATTTGTCAAACACTTACACTGATAACAGATTTGTTCTACTATGCCAATACCAAAAAAGTTACCGGTGCTATCGTGTCGTTGGATCAAGCTAAGGTATTCCACAGGGTCGAACATGACTACCTATACTGCGTACTTAGAATGTTCGGTTTGCCTGAGACAGTACGTCCACTGCATAGAGCTTCTATACACCAACATGACCAGCTGACTCCTCATCAATGGCGTGGAGACAACAAGCTTTCCAGTAACAAAATGGTTTGCAAGGGATGCCCAATCGCACTGGTGCTCTTTGTTTTTTCCACAGATCCTCACATTAGAAAACAGGGCAAAGTGCCATATTATTCTAGGGCTTTCCAATGACAGGTCTAGTGTCAGTTAGCATCACCGCTTATGCGAATGACATCTGTGTTCGTGCGAAACCAAGCCAGTTACCGCGCTTTCTTGGAGCTGTTCGAAGAGTATTCCAGTGTATCGAGTGTTTTCCTTAAAGCCGAGAAAAACAAAACCCTTCGTTTTGGTGGCTTTCACGGCTATTTGCCGGGCAGTATTCAATACGTGGATGCCATAAAAGTTCTCGGGGTATACTTTCAAAACGGGGAAGTCTCCAGAAGAAATTGGAAGGATGCCGTAAAGAAAGCCACGCAGGTCTTCGCCTATGTCTCTGACTTTAATTTGTCACTTGACGCTAAAGTGCTGGTGGTGAAAACCAAGTATGCTCATATGCTTTCTATATCAGGCACATTGCACTCATGCCCAAACGTTTGCGAGCCGCCTTGCGTCGTTGGTTAGAGCCTTGCATATTGGATGAGAAGACACAGAAAGTTCAGCAAAAGTTCCTGAAGCTCTCAAAAGTTGTGGAGCACTTAGTCTACCAGATTGTGCGACATTCACAAAGGCACTTACAGCTAAAACAGTTCACAAATTGTTTCAGGACAATGACTATCCTCGTCGTAGCTTGTTGTTATATTGGACTGGAAGTCTTGGAGCCACATTTGCGTCGGAGGGGTACCGCGGCCCTCAAGTAGAACACCCGCATGCTTTCCATAAAGCAGCAGAGGGCCTCAAACGTTCGGTAGACGGTGGTGACACCGAAGAATCTTTTGCAAAGCTTGCACCCGCACGCATTAACGAAAGGGTTAATGCGTGCGGTCAATGACGAGGAAAAACTCGATCACTGACGAGGAAAACTGAGATGGAGGCCAAGCAAGTGGAAGAAATGGCGGAACAACCACGTACCAGAAATAGATAATTTGATTGCCTACGCTGGTGGGAGGCGTTGCCCACTCGTCAGAGACTGTCAAAGTGGGGAGTCGTTCCCAATAACCACTGCCCCAACTGCGGGAAAAGCGAAACGACCCGCCTTACGATGTTTGAATGCGTAACGGACAAAGGCATGTGGCACGTCGTGCGTCGACAATAGAGAGTGTTGATTCCTTCGGGCCGAGAGCGCAGAAGGAGCTTATTTGAACAAATCGTACGGTACGTCACGATGTTCATCTTGTGGCGTCGCCGCTGTATGGCCGAAGCACGCCGACGACCCCAACGAGCTGCATGCCCAGCGTTACCGAAGATTAGAATGATAATCGTTTGGTATCTTACCAAACAGATTTAAACGCAGGGTGAAGAAGCCTTCAATAAAAGTGGCACACACGTTTCTTTTTGCAGTTAGGAAGGAGAATATTGCATTTTCTTTACTGCCGTTTCAGCTCACTGGCATGAACAAAAAAAGAGAAAAAAATCTTGCTTCTATTCGCACATAATATGTGAATCTGTTTTAACTTAGTGCTTGTTGCTTTTCTTTTTTTCTTTGTTTTTTTGAGTGAATTGTGACCTTTGAGAATATAGAAGTGCTGTGTGTTACATTGTGTCTTTGTTATTTTGTTTGTACGGGCCACTGAAGTGATTATGTACACCAGGACAGTTGTACTCACCTAAAGTGTTGTTACCAGCTTACATTAAACTTGCCTGTCTTCACTGAGCAAATATTTCTGTATATGTGTGATGAAATTTGAACTTGATATGTTGTTGTTTTTTTCACTCCCTACATTATTGTGATTGCCCTGTACACTTGCCTATTCCTACCACTTTGTACGGGGTCGTGGTCCTAATAAAGCCCGTGAAGAGGCCTTTTGACCCCGGTCCTCAGCATCTCTAATGATGGAATGTTTAATAAAGGAAAGTTTCAAAAGTTTCAAAATTTCAAAGATAGAGAAAACCGAAGTCTTCAAGGGTTTGTGTTTGCAAACCTTGAAAGGGTAGCAATAATTGACGCGGCTCAATACTTTAATAAGCTGGAGGCGAACATAACAATGCGAAAGGGGCACACACCAGCATTTATGCATTATGAACTATATTGTGCTGTCCCAGCCATTCGCCTGCGGCTACTGTCTGGTCTTTGGAGGTAGGATCCTACTGTCGTGCTTCTGGGTGCAGCATTCACCAGCGCATAAAAAACTTAATATTAGGATGACGGACAACGCCGAGCGCAGAATCTGAATTGTTGATGAAACTACTGAGCACCTTATTTTTCCGACTTATAGCTTCACCTCCGTGCTGCTCCAAATCACCTTGAAGGAAGCGTTTTCACGTTCAAGAATATACGGGGAACATCGGGATGCCATATGGTCATCACAGATCTGAAAGTAACGAAAGCGCTGTCACGTTTTCCCAATATTACAAGACTGATTCCTCGTTTGTCATGTGAAACACCAAAGTCCTAAGTAGTTTGAAAGGGTGACTATTCTCTCCTCCTCCACAGCTTCCCTTTCCCTTCCTCTTTCCTCGGTGCAAGGTAGCCTACTGGGATCAGCCCTGGCTCACCTCTCTGCCTTCCTTTTATTTTTATTCTATTTGTCTCTGCTAGCATACAAACACCCAGTCATGTGCTCCCGCGCACACACGCACACAGCGAAACACATGCACCCACGCACACACACGCACTAACGCAAGTAGTTCAAATATTTCTATTCTTTTTGTTCAGTTATAAGGTTTTTGAAACATCAACAGAGTTTTCAGATTCGGATATATTCAGCGACTCTGGAAACTTTGACTGTACACTCTAAAAAAAGAGCGAGTGTCCCACAACAATAATCGTCATCTATATTGCGTTCCGTCCTTGCGCAATTCGCCCCGCGCCCGGTACATTCCGGTTACGATTGACATGCCCAATATCAGGGTTACATGGCATTCTCGTTAGGAAAGTGGCGAGCGCCAAGTTTTCAAGAAAGGAAGCACACGCAAGCCTGATGACAATTATAGTTGTGGGACAAAAAGACACCCTTTTTACTCGATATTTTTTTTAGAGTGTAGTGGTTCCGAACATTACTGCAGCCTGAACTTACAAAGTGACCTGTCGCATATATGCAGTGCGAGACGTCCATATTCGTTGAAAAAAGAACCACCGTATTAGCTAGTCGATCGGTGCTCGATTTCGCTGTAGCGCATCTATGAGTTCTCTCAGGAAGGCAGCAGAGTCATTCTCAGAAACCAAGATCATTTGCGGGTGGACTAGACGAAAAAAAAACAGAAAACAAAAAGAGAGGTGAGCAGGGGGGAGGAGGTGTGTAAAGATACCACTCTAAATGTTTGTGTGCGTGGTTAGTAGTGATCTTTATGCTAATTTGCAATATCATGCGATTTCAAGGAGCATCTAGCATCTCTATCTCTAAAATTTTGCCACCGAAGGACAGCCCCGCCGCGGTGGTCTAGTGGCTAAGGTACTCGGCTGCTGACCCACAGGGCGCGGGTTCGAATCCCGGCTGCGGCGGCTGCACTTCCGATGGAGGCGGAAATGTTGTAGGCCCGTGTGCTCAGATTTGGGTGCACGTTAAAGAACCCCAGGTGGTCTAAACTTCCGGAGCCCTCCACTACGGCGTCTCTCATAATCATATAGTGGTTTTGGGACGTTAAACCCCACATATCAATCAATCAATCAACCGAAGGACAACACTCAGCACTTCATCCGAGAGCTTCAGATATGCGAGACGAAATTATGCGTACTGCTATGAACACGATAACTTTCATGGGGGCCATGATATAGGCCCCCAGACGTGACTCCTAAATGGAAATTACGCAGCTGCCCACATCGTTAAGGAAGACTGATGAAAGGTAATTAATATGGGTGCTTAGTGGAGTAATTACCTTGGACATAATCACTTTGCCCTCGAATGTTAGATATTGAATAACATGAAGGTGTAAATACACCTGATATTTACACTTTGTCTTTCACTCCTCGAACTGCGTCTCGCTATTGGAATTTTATTTTTATTCTGAGCGTTTGATTTCGTAAGTACAGCTTGCGTAATCACATATCAGTTGCAGTAAACGTCTTGTGCTTCGCTGAATGAGAAGTTTAGTTTTCGAACTGCTGTTTTCGTGTCAGGGGGGCGTGGAAACTCAGGAACAGAAAAAAAGAGATAATTGTGTTCCCGCATTCAGTTGAGTAGCCACGTGGTAGCAATCTTATCGATCGCGTGCGGCTTAAGTATGGCACGAGGATGAGTTGTTTGTCAAGACATAATTACCCTGCAATTCGTAACTGCTAATGGCTTGCTAATTTCAGCGTTAGAAGCAAAATGACTGCATTCATGAGTAGAATCAGTGACTAGCGCATTCGGCAACTCGGTAATGGCACGAGATATCTTTCGGGACGATGCTTTACGAAGGTTCATTTACTCTGGAGATACAAATTCACCATGGCCGTCAAATTCCGTATTAAGCCCGAATCAACAACATCGCCCTCGTGCATCATTCTATGCGTCAGCGAAAGCTTGCAGGGGCTCCTAACGGGCGTGGTTCGCGAAGAGATAAAACGTGGCGACAAGCGCCATCGGGTGTGGAAGCACGAAGTAGCAACAAAGGCGGAGGGGGGGGGGGAGGGGATAGATTGTGTAGTTTGGGCAGTGACTGCGAACTTTCACGAAAACGTTGGCCTATCAGAATCGAGACGAGAATATGGCTCATACCCTTATACTTGTTCTTTCACCACCCACCTCGCGCCGGAGCCGCAGAGAGAACGCAAGCCACTGCGCTGTCTGGAGAAGCCGTATTCTTTTATTGCAGCGTTTTATAGATCTATGTCATATACATCTACAATTGAATAACAATAACAATGTTAATAATTTTATTAGTATTAGAATCTGAGATATATTATTATTATTATTATTATTGTTAATATTATTATTATTATTATTTTTATTATTATTATTATTATTGTTGTTTGGTGTTTTACGTCCCGAAAGCAGGATAGAATATGGAAGAAATCGTAGTGGAGGACTCCACAAATTTCGACCATCTGCCTGGTGTTCTTCGACGTGCGCTCACATCGCACAGTACGCGGATTTCTACCAATTTTGCCTCCGCTTAACTGTGACCGTCAACGTAGCGATCGAACCCTTGACTTTTGGGTGAGCAGCCGAGCAGCTCAGCCACTGATCCATTGTGGTGGACGATGTATGTATACATCTATTGCCATCTTCGATTGTTCGTTTCGGAGCACTGTAGAGCGCTCTATAGAGCCAACTCCTGAGAGATATGCGAAGGTTGCGTCTCTTCCTTTCCTCAACCTCTTTCTCTCTCCGGAGAGTTCAAGAGCACTCCATAATGACCAGTCAAAGATGACATATAATTTGGTCAGCTTCTAGCCTTACATTGTATAACATTCCATTTGGTTGCTATTGCACATTGTGGTTCACCATTATGGTGGAATTGTGACGTTCTACACAATTCAAGTGCGTCCTTACATTCCCGCATGTTGTAATCAGTGAAAAGTTCCCCTTCTGCCGAGGCTGCCGAGAGCGCGGAGTCTGCTGATGGCAGGTTGTATTTTCGTCCACATTTTTTTTCTTCCTTTGTATATGACGATTATACCAACATGGCTAAAAACAGTACAATAACCGCCACTGTATACATTGACATTGACCTTAATATACCTTGGTTTTTATTAAAGCCATTGGGGGTAGAACATGCCCTAATCAAAGCGAAAATTACGCTCCCAGTTAAAAGCACCAAAATGTGTGCATAGAAGTTCAGGTATCGAGTATAGCGTCCCGTTGAAGGACAAGACTATATGCTTCCCACTAAATACCAAAATCAATGCGACACGATTACCGTCAATCTCAATAAATATCTCACAATTTTTATTTTGTGCAACTTTTGCCACGAAGGAAGTGGTTACTTCAGCAAAAATCTCTCGGATATACATAGACACTTTTCCCACATAACCATTTGTCTGATACAACAAACGTACGTAATGTATGGACGGTGGAACTCTATTTGTAATTCCTAGAGACGTGACACGCGCGCAGTGAACGTATTGTTCTCTTATATTTCCACAAAACATGCTGGTTCTACAATAAATGAACATACCGCGAGCACGTCGGCCTCGGTAATCATGGCGTTTTTATATATATATATCGGTATCTTTGCCAATAGACAAGGTGGTTAGGATTTTGGACGGGCACACCTGCCTAAAGAGTATTGCCTTTTAAGCTGTGCCCTGACGGGAAGTCACGTTTGCTTCCGCAGGCTTTCAGGAAATCGACAGACCATACGCGTCAGTATACTCTGGAGAGCGTGCGCGCTTTCGTCCCTGATTGAAAGCGTGTCAATGTACCAGATATGTTAACACTCAGAGCGGCTTTCACTTATTCGAAAAACCCCGCACGTGATGTTAACCTAAATGAGTTATTTAGATGCATGGCATAGTTTTCAAGCGTAGTGCTTGCATATAAAAGCAAATATACAGAATTTTCCTCTCTCTTTCGTAGTTTTGTCTATAGTTTCGTTGTGAGAATGCAATGGGGGCCGCCGGCATTGGGTATCTTGTTGCTACGGCCCTGTCTGAGCGGCTGTTTGGGATGAGCAGAGAAAAGTAAGGTTTGATTGCCTTATTCTTCAAACTGACTTTCCAGAGAAACGTGCACAGGTCCAACTTTTTTGTTGTTGTTGCGCAATTCATTAAGGCAAGGAAGTCTTGGTTCTCAAGAAGATATGCGTTGGAATTTTGTGCTGCTATGCAGTGGTTCCCTGCGTGAGGCCTATTTTTCATCCCAAATATTCCTACTGTTCGTCGTACCTCTCACTGCTTGTTGTCGCCAATAAATTCATATGAAGTCTGTGTTACAAATTGTGTAGAATATGAGGAGCGACTTTATCATCATCATCATCGAAGATTAGACCGGCATTTGGAATAAAGAAGAGATCATAGGATGGGCTTCGCCATGGTCACGGCGGCTCGTCCTATTTCTACATTTTGGTTCCGTGAAACCCGGGAGGAAGGACCTTTGGAGATGAGACGGAGCGGACTTCACGAAGTTCGATTGCCGTCGTAGCCTCGAGGACTTTTGTGAAGCCGTCGTGGGTAAAGCTGATGTGCGAGGCCTAACCAGTGCTGAGACCTGGAAGCACAAATCTGGTTTCAACTAAGACTACTGTCCATGGACTGACATGTGTGCAGACATCGTCTGAAGGCTCTCGAGACGAGAGCCCTCACGTCTTCTTCGGCTCAGTCCAGACTCGCCCTTCATGATGATGTCCCAATATACACAAGATCATAAAGAACGACAGCCCGACCGAACCTTCTGAGATGGATGCCGTGTTGACTCCAACTTGACCAAATGACACGGCCTGCCAGTGATCTCTCCCATTTCCGACACTGGACCGGACTATATAGGCCCTCTAGGAAAGGCGGAGTAAACACGCAAGGCCGTCACGCAGGTCATCGCAGACGTCGAACGCCTTAGCCAATAGAATCACCCACCAATCTGTGAGTTACGACGTGTTCTACGTGTTTTGATTGAGCAGTCAAGGCCACCTTATAGAGCGAAAGAAATGAAAAAGAAAAAGAAAAGTCCATGGTGACAAAAAAGCAAGCCCCTTGTACAGCGCCAAGCTTCTGCACAATGAGAAAGGTGCACAAATCAAGACTGAAAAGAAAACGTACGGCACTGCCGATCACCGCGAAGCGACGAAATGCCGAAACAGTGTCACAGCGTCGAGGGAAAGGATGAGACGAGGACGGAGGCAAAGTAAACGCAAGGTGAATGGAGCCAGAAAAAGAAAGCGAAGAAAAAGTTGCCTGAGAAAGAGCCGCACAGTGTTTTTCTGGAAGCACCTCCAGTGGGACTTTAGGTACCAAGCAAACCTACTCAGCGACAACAGAGCTGCATCGATGTCAATGCACTCAATAGCACCATCGCAGCACAAGTGTCGAAAACACCGCTGGAAGAACAAGTGCAGGAGAAGACTCGGATGACACTACTATGACTGACGTGGAGCTCTTACTAATACTGACGAACATTTTGTACTCGGACTCATGTGAGCGTTCAGTATTCTTTGTCGTCAGGTGCTACTGTGGGGGCGTGGAGGCTGTTACAAATTGTGTAGAAGACGAGGAGTGACGCTGTCATAATCGGAGATTAGACCAGCATTCGTAATAAAGAAGAGATCAACGGGTGGGCTTCGCCATGGGCACGGCGGCTCGTCCTTTTCTCTACAATCTTTGCGTTTCATTTCTTCGTAAACTGTGAACTGCGACGTTTTTCGGACACCTGTACTGTATGCGTGTGGCTTCAGTTTACTTAAGGTTATGTCAGGGTACAGCGCCCTGTATAAAAGCATCGAGCATCAAAATACATTCATGATACTGCTGGTGTAGTCTGGCTGAAGTAAGTTCTAATGAATGAGCAGAGGGCTAAGCAGTCTGCGCTTTGTTGTCACCTAAACTTCCGGTCAGTATTACCATCAATGGGCTCTCGGCAACATAATGCGATTGCTGTTTGGCGCGCATTTTATATTACTGTCGATGTCATTCTTGTTTATGCATACCAAAAGTTTTGTGGCATCGGGGACGCCATCACAAGTTGTTGTACGGCAAACTGTTGCACAGTTGGTTATATCACGTTAAAGAAATCAAAGCACCTACTGTAAACAAATGCGCAACAGGCAGTGGCGTTAAGCTCTAAATTGAGATTTAGAAAGGTTCTTTCATAATGGGTAACTTCAGTGGCACGACGAACTATCTGTAATACATGTTAGTACGTCATTACATCACAAATCTTTGGAAACTAGCACTCATTTCAGAGCGAAAGTGACTTATATGTCGTACGGAGTAGTTTTATTCCCCCAGATTTTTGTGTGTAGTAATTTTTCTGCGCTAGAACTTGTCTCAGATCACAAACACATGCTACCATAGATGTATGCATGCCACCTTATTGTTAGGTCTCTCAACACAAAATGAACTCTGTGTTCGTTCGCCCGCTAGCTCAGATGACGGGAAACGATAGTATCAACTTCTGAATTGAGTCTTCGGTACCCACACTGAAAGCCAGCATATGAGGATAGATTGCGCGTTTCCACTTTTAGTGGCAACCTCATAACAAACACATGATCCTGACATATTTAAAAAAAAAAGGCGAACGTGCGCGAGTAACTCCTTTACTTATTAGACACATTCAAATGACTGAAACAGGAAATTAGGCAAAGGAAAACATAGGGGACATTTATTGTTGTCTTTGGGTGCATTGTAAAAGTTACTACGCTACTGAAAATGAAATAAAAAAGAATAAATATCAGTCATTCAATCGGCAGCATTTGAACTTATAGTTGTCCAATTACGCGTCCCGCGAGCGATTCGTAAAGTAATTCGTTGCGAATACCGCTATCAAAATAGTATAGTGTTGCATGATTTAAAACTTTTAAAATTCTGTCGTAATGATTACACAACACTTAGGGACAACGGTCAATGTCTTCATGTCTAACTGTGTGTTACATTCAATTGGCTATAACCAGATTTATTGCATGCCGAGTGTCAGGCGTATAAAGACGGTCTACGCAACAATAGTTTGCTGGAAGGATGACAGGTATGTTATTTATTTAAACAAACACATTTATTGCGTTACCAATCACACGTAGCAGATGACTGAGTATGCAGACGACTGAGTTTCCATAGCTTCAGCAAGGCGTCATACTAGAAAATTTCGCAGCACGCCCTGGTACACTGTGTAGAGACTCACACATAAAACAACCTAAACGTTGTTACCGAGCAAACTACCTGAACGTTGTTATTATGTGTTGTTTGGTAGGAACAACGACACCATGAAAATTCGCAGTGCTGTTACTAAAATCAACAAATGCGATGGTGACAGCGTGGCTTATCGAAGAATCTCCGTGAGAGATTTTGACTGTCTTTCTAGCTTGTCGTTCTGCTTTTTAACACCTCCACCCCTTCCCTATAATCCTATGATCACCTGCTTATTTTCTTTATATATATACGTTTTGGCATATGATAGTTTTCTTTCGTCATGAATGGCTAGTTGTCAAATCTCTCCAAAACTTTATTGCCTGTTCTTCTAAGGCGCCGTGTTAAATATAATTTATCGTGGCACGATGCACAGTGCTGCATAAATTCATAATAGACTTGAGGTGTTACGATGAATGTGAAGTGCGACTTTGTGTGCGCCTGGTTTCCTCTTTCTCTTTCAAACTCCTCCAACCATTTTTTCTATGCAGGGTAGCATAGAAGTCCACCAAGATTGGTCGACGTGCTCGCGTTTCCTTTCTCTCCTGTTCCTCTCTCCCTTACAGGCTCAAGAAGTTGTGCAGTCACATGCAGCTGCTGTTCCGTGTTTTACTAAGTCCACAAATAGTTCGACTTTCGTGCCTTTATATATAACAGCAGCTTCTGAATTTTTACAGCTGCTCGCTCAGCTAAGATACCTTTAGAGAAAAGTGCAAAACAAATAAACTGTGAGTACTACTTATTGCCGACTACTTCCGCCACTTTCCCAAATCGAGCAATTTTCGGTTAGGCCTTGGGTGTTTTTCGACTTCTTGCACTTCCTATACGGCCATGGTCGTCTTCAAATTGCCGAAACGTCCCTGCAAGTGAGTTACTGAACGTTTTTACGGAACTGTGTGAGAATATTGCGTGCTATTTGTGTTGTACGTGGAGAAAACGCCGAGAGTTACTATTTCGCGGAAGAATTAAGCTTGTTTGCTTGCACCACAACAAAGCTGCAACGTTGTACCACATTCGACGTTCAAGTGGGAAATGAAATGTAGGACTTCGAACTTTTTGGAATGCTCTCATTGGTTATAATTGCAGCGCTTTGGTGTATTGCTTGTGTTATTGTTGCTTTGCGTCTTTCGGTGTTTTTTTGTATGTATCTTTTTTCTTCGTAAAAGTTAGGATGTCAAGTTATATTTTCTTTTATTGAGCAGCTCACTGAAGTTTTCTGAAGCGTTTTCAAAGATTGAAGAGCAGTACTGCTGAATTTCGCAGCATTTTCTACCTCTATTTCTTCAAGCCCATGACTGAACAATGTTCTTATGTTAGTAAAATATTGTAATATTTGCCCATCTCCTTTGAACGAAAACTCTACGTACGAGGGAATCGACTACATTTGCTGACCACACTCCACAGAATCTCTGTGTATGCCACAACCGACATCGACATCCTCACCCAAGTCCATGCCTCCTTATGACGCAGGAGGGCATGACAACAATTATTTAAGGAACTGGAGCTTGAATGATATTTCCTGGGTGAAATGATCGTTCTTGCTTGTGGGGTATTTCTGACAAGTTAACTTCGCTGACGACGCCCGGCAGGCCAGTGCACCCACAGGCTGAACACCACAGCGCTTGGCGGTTATGGGAGCCGGCAGTGGTCAGAATTCAGCCCAAATGAAGCTCAGCCGCAACAGTAAGAGCTTCGAAAGCAATACGACTTGACCTCTGCTCGTTTAGCGCTGTTTCTCGACGAGGAAAGCAGCACGCGCTTTAAGTTCCTTATATGCATTTTCAGACGAGCGTAATAAATGGTGCTATCATTATCTTTGTGAAACATTGTTAGTTGAGGTACCGACGAGCTCACAAATGGGTCAGGCTGAATGGGTAACTAATGGTTTCGCTGGCCTTTAGATTTTCACGTTATGGTAAGGCAGCGGTATACTTGCTTTTTAGAGCTACTAAATGAATATGAGCTATTTTGGGCAGTCCGGATATAAACGAAGGGCTGCTCAAAGAACCTCTATTCAACCAGGTAGTTTGTTAAAAACTTTGATGGGTGAAAATTATTTATCTAGCAACATATTACTATAAATATAATGAGCTAATTTATTCACACTGTATGTTAACAGCCACTTTCTCTCTATCTCTCTCTCCCTCTTTATACGTTCTTCACTCTCCACCCTCAAGAAAAGTGTATCAGAGAAAAACCCATAGGTAGTGAGAGGGTGGAAAGTATAATTAAAGACGGAAGGATCCTCGCGTGTAAGATGGGGTGTGTAACGAAGAAAACCAGTAATATTAATAAATATGAAAAGTGGAACGAGTAGGAAGTCACGGATTTGCTTTTATACGGTTTTCATAGCGTCGGCAAGGTGGAAACCTCGGGGAGAGTTGGCTTTCGATACGCTAATGGCACCACAAGTGATAGCTTTATTGACGAGCTGAAAACCTACATTGATATATAACCAACCTTGAAACACTTGGTCATCATATTCTTTCGAAGCTTAGTATATAACGTGCCTATAAGTGGATTTGACGATTTCGTGCGTATTTATTATATTTTATTCAGTAAATTCAAGACAGTAATACAGTAGAATGAAAACAAAAAAGCGTATACTACAGAAGGAGGTCCGAAAGTAAAAACTCTCAGTAGAAGCTCCTCTTAGAACGAGTATAAACAACGTAAAGCAAAGATTTACAACTAAGAACTTATTTCAATGTAACAAACTGGCACATACCTATTGTACTTATCAATGGATGTTCGTACATAGTGAGCATACATACATACATATATATTTACAAATACATTTAAAGGAATACGCATATAAGGAGAGAAATAGAATCGGCCGATGCGTGTGGTTCGCAAAAGTGTTTTTGATGACGTCGGAAATAACCTAATGAAGGGCTTCATTTATTAATTGAAGGAAGTGACTTCTAGGATGAAATAGTAGTAAACAATGCAGTGATGTTGTCGTAGTTAGCGTTTACTATTGTAAGGAGAGTGTTCCAACTTTCAGAAAACTGTGTGTTAATGCTGTTGTGTTAATATTATTGCGGTGATAAGAAGGAAGCACAAAAACTTGCGCAAATTATATACTTCCTTACTATCTTTATGGGGAACGCTATTTCGTGCAGTTGTTTCTTATTATCATCCGCACCACTGGGTAGTGCCAGTACCTCAGTTGTCTTGACCAATGACAAGGACGGTAAAGTTGAATTTTCTTGAAGCTATGGAGGACTAAATGAAGCTTTATTCCATCAACGATTTCCGTTAAGTAATTGAACCTTTCTCGGAACTTTTTGAAACTTCCATTTCATTGCTGGGTGAACTGTAAGGGAGGATCATGTGGAGAGACGGAACCTGTATTTTTTTCCGTGATTGCTGAAAGGTCGCTCAAACTCAACGAAACCAGTTTTTGTACAGGTTCCCTCTTCATCGAGGTGTAATAAAAAGACCGCTACCACCGTTTGGCTGAAGGAAAGGAAATGACAACGTACGCGCCTTGATTTTCACGTTATGCATGTAGTGACCAGATCGTGATATTGCTCAAACTTCCTTGCCCTCTCATACCTATTTCCGTCTTCACAAACCTAAAGAGGCGATGACGAGGGCACCAAGCGTAGGCGGCTAGATAGATAGATAGATAGATAGATAGATAGATAGATAGATAGATAGATAGATAGATAGATAGATAAAAACGCTCAAAGTGACAGATAGTTCTGGTATGACGTAGCAGAACAGTTGCGCTTCAGGAGTGTTTTGCGTGGCCAGTTTTGATTTCGCCTTTGAAATTCGATGAAGAATATCTGTAACGACGTGCAGCTTTTCCGGCTTATAAAAATATACTTAGATCGTCGCTTGGCGCGCACTACAATATTGTAATATAAATACGTGCTCTCCATTTTTATGTAATGGGTTAATAATGAGTTAATAATGAGCTACTGTTAATTAGCCGCATAAGTGTAATTTTAGCTGTGGCAAAGTATTTCCACCTCAGCATCAAGTTCCTCGGCTAAAATTATAGAAGATTTACCGTCATGGAACTTCTGTAAAAGAAACTTCACTTAAAAAAAACCTGCATATCACGTATCTACAGCGCTCGGATATTTTATGATAGAGTGTTCCTCTTCATCTATCGAAGAAGAACACAGGGATCCTTTCTTCTTGTAATCTGTGAGGTAGAAGTAACGGTGAGGAATGAGTTGCAGAAACGTCATGGCAGAGCAAAAGTACCCTGCCGTGCTATGATATGTCAGATAAACCTTCCGCAGGAGGCCTGTAGCCATGCGTGTCTCTACATGAAAATAACTAAAACCTCTTTCAATATTTCCGCTACTTTCCAAATCACACTTTTCACTTTCTATTGTACAAAACGGCTAAAAGCCAGTGTATGTAAACGCAATTTACCGTAACGCGATTGATTAGCTGTTTTGCATCCAGAATGCAATACATGGAACATGGACCAGAATGGTCCATGTTCAGGACGCTGCCACATGGTCAGGAGGCTGCCAGAGGTGCTTGTTTCTGGCGAAGCGAGCTTGTAGATGGAATCATTGCTTTTAAGTTGAGAATATTTTCTACATACTTTTGAATTGAATTGTAGGATTAGGACGAAGGGTAGATGTTTGCTCCACAAACAACCGATGGGAGGTTTATAAGAAGTGTTTGATTATTTCGAGCACTCTGAACTATGGGAGAACAGACAATAGACCCTCAAGCTTTGTCCATGTGTATTTAGAAATAGTGTGTAACAATATAGAGCGCTAAGTACTCTACTATGGGAGAGCATGAAGCTGTCCCGTGGGACCTACCCTTGATGAGGCCCTGTCATCACGGAGTACGCCTAGCAACCCACCGCAAGGAATATCCACTAGTTGTTACAAATAGTTAACGTACATCTACGAAGTAAAAGTTCATAATGGAACGAAGCCTTCTATTTTGTACAGGTTGGCCATCTTTAATTTTGTTCTTCTTAAGCCTTAACTCTTTCATACACTTTGAGTGATGCAGAGTATTGAGTCCCTGTTTTTACGTTGATGTGACCTAATATTTTGTTAAAACATATACACACTATGTAAGCTCTGCAGGCAGTATTACGCACGGATGTCTCGCACCTGCTCTACGACTACAGGCAATGGTAAGGGGAGCCTCGACAGCGTCGATGTGAATGCATGTAAGCAGTAGGATTTAATGTGATTCCAAGACGCTGTTCATGCTCCAAAAAGCGTTAATGTACATGGCGGAGTTGGCTCAAGGTAAAAGTAATCAGTAGTTTTCACTTGCTGATGTTTCTTCCGTCGCGACTTCATGTGAATCGTTTATTGCTTGCCCAAGAGTTCTGTTTAAAAAATTTTTAACAGATATTCTCTTAAACAATGCTGCTTTTTCGTTATTATGCTTCTGAAGCTTATAAAAACGCGTTGGTCTTGCTTTGAAACATATTGTGATTACTTTGAGCTGGCTTCTGCCAGGGGCTCCCAATTTAAATTGCATGTTGTGGATATCGACGCGTTTAATTCAGTGGAAGTTTTCTGCCTTAAACATACACAAGAATGGGTGGGGACCCGGGCGTTAGTTTGAATTAGGAGTCGGTTTTAACTAACCGAGTTCGAAACAACGAGCTGTTTATGCATCGTATTTTAAAAAGCGGCCACCTCACACGATACTGGTGTACACGTACATGTTGCAGCACCATGTTGTAGCGCCGACTCGCCCAACTTATTACGTTAATGGGACACTAAAGTCAAACAACAATTTAAGTTAGAGTAAAAACTCAATGTATGATAGCATCTAAAACGACAATATGATCAACAGAAGTACCCTACTTACCGAGAAAAAATAATGTAAATGCACAAGAACACAAGTGACGCCGTGGGACGTTTTCAAAATTATCCCGATGACATCGAACGGGCCGCCTACAATTATTCACTTGTAATTGATTTAACTGCACTAAATAAAGAACGTTCCATGTAATAAGAGAAGCAATAAAATGCTGCTTGTTGGCTTCTGTTCGAATTAAGGAAATAAGAATCGCCAGATGTTACTACAGGAAATTGTGCGAGTGGTTCAAAAATCCATTCTTTGCGTGGTTACACGGGACAAGTGGTGTTATGTAAAAAGGCGTACTTGAAACAAAAGCGTCTGTGATCTCGAAGCCAATAGCGAGAAACTGAATAATGGTCATTGTTGCTGTTGTGGCTTCCGCTGCTTTCAGTCTGCTGCCACTAGCGCAGTAAAGCCGGACGACGTTGTGCATGGCAACAGTGACGTGAAACGGACCGGTCAGTTCACTTCTTGAGGCGTGTAATTTGAAGTGCGCTAACGTGATGCGGAGCACGAAAACGTGATTTTATTTCAAAATAGGCCTTTCCTCCGCACAAAAGTAACACTACGAGGCTTCTAGACCACCATTTGAACAATCATTGTCGACTTGATAGTTGACTTTAGTGTCTCTTTCAATAATTTTCGTGGACGCTAAGGCCACTTCGTGGATCTATTACTTTTAGTGTACATGATACTTACTAATATTAACTAACGTTCACTACCTCCTAAAGAAGTTAAAGAACACCAATACCACTGATTAGACAAACGCAAAGAACATGGTGGCCGTAATCACAGACTGAAAAGGGAACATCACAAGTTTTGCCTCCATAGCCCAAGCCTCCATTACAGCATCGGAGGAGATAGCGATCGCACTAGCGATCAAAGAGGGCAGATGCGAAAAGCCCCACTGTCAATGATCACGGATTCGAATGCTGCATGTACGAACTACGAAAAGGGTAGAATATGTACGAAAGCATTCCAAATTATAACCAAAGCCCATAAGGACTTTCCAATGGAATACACCCAAACCATTATCTGGGTGCCAAAGCACGAGGACGTCACCGGGAACCAGTTTGCAGATGAGGCGGCTCCAGGCTTCACAAATTGGCGAGCTTCCTTGCACACTGCTATAGAGGACCCAACGCCCCTAGGCCGTTATTTTTCTGTACTTCTTCAGTATTACAGGAACAATAGAAAACTGTATTCAGCACCGCATAAGAACCTCACTGCAATGGAATCTGCGGCGTTACGCAGACTCCAGACAAACACATACATGAACTTACACAGACTACATGTGTTCTACTCCACAGCATACGGAAATATGTGTATGACGTGGGGCCACACCAACTCTGTTTTTCATCACTTGGGGGTGTACATTTCGCAATGAAGAACACCACAACATGAACAGTCTTCTTCAGTCTTCATCAGCACGTGGTCTGGCAACACGCACCGTTCAGCGTTGCAGTGCGCACTTTCTAAGACAACCTTCTGGTGTTCGAACAAGCGACGTCTCGCTCCTTAGCGTGCTTGTAATGAACGCCTAGCCTACTATTTTCACATTTTTGATCTCACAAACAGCGAGCTATATACACACAGCATTCTGTGGAAAAATAACTTTCCATGCCAGAGGTGGCAGCAGCGAGCATGAGTACGACAAGAAGCATGAGTGGCGTCCACGCATACATGTGAACACAATTCGAGCTTGTAGCTCATGAATTAAACAGTTGGCTGATTTACCAGGTGACTCTTATACCAGCATTCAAATATACCGCCTTTATAAAGGCCTTTACAAGTGAGAGCAGCATCATTAGCTAAATTTTGTTTTGTTGTAGCGAAAGCGTTCAATAATAGTAGTCGTTGAAACACGGAAACTGTCAAGGAGAATGTGGTTTAAATACACACCAATTACAACACAGACAATAAAGAATAGATCAAAAATAGGAAGAGTAAGAAGGAGAAAGAAATCTATGAAAGAAGATAAACAAAGAGAAATAGTGCACAAAAAGGAAAAAGAAAGTAATAAAGAAATAGAAAGACAAAGAAGAATAAAAATCAAAAAGAAAAAAAAAGAACGCTGCACAGATGCACTTTGGCCGGTGAGTCACGCAACACTCGGCGCCGCCTGCTCTAGTCAACTAAGCGACTGCTATAGCGCCGCGCTTGCATACAGCACTGGCGTCTGGCGCGCTTCTTTTCTCTTTGCTGGGACTCACTCAGTGAACACTCTTCATCAATGCTCCGCATCATGAGCACCCCAGAAGCCAAAGCGGCGGCGCTGTGGGCTCGTAACGCAGCCGACCGATGCGAAGAGGACTGACTCGTCGTTAAGCAAACCCGGAGTCATAGGCCAGCGAAGCAGAAGTGAGGCGGGTATGCTGTCAAACAAACCGATAACGTCTTTATATTATGGTGGATGAATCGGTGTTCTCCCGGCAAGCCTCTCTAAATTATTCACTTTGTGATTATGGTTGTTTTCGCTCACGGAGAGAGAGAGAGAATAAACTTTATTGACGAATGTATACACACTCCTTTCATTGAATGAGGCCCTCAGTACAGGGCTCCATTGCCCTGCGCGACCCTGCAAACCCGCTGGACCAGCTACTGCTGTTGCTGCCGGTGTAAGCTGACCAGTGCAGACCAAGGAGGATTTTAAAAAATTGCTGGAGTGGAAATGATTGCGCAAACGTCAAGCCGTTCATCTGGCAAGATGGCGGCTGTGGCGGCCATCTTACTAGATGCATGATAAAGTATCACCGTTCAGCGATTAAAAACGAAGCGTTTCCCTCGCAAGCCACTTGATCTTTAAGTGGGCACGATCATAAAAGAGCACGCTTCCGCCATCTTGGCAGTGGCAAAGGGTGGCTTACTTCTGCTTGGCAAGGCATTGCAGGAGCTTCCACTCTAGCAATTTTTCTTTAAAGCTCCTTGGTGCAGGCTCCCAAGATGAAGGAGTGGGGTTGGGAATGAGAGAAAGATCCTGTGGAGCAGAAAATTTGCAGGTACAGTGGGCGACACTGAATTTTTGCTCACAACCAGGAACAATGACACCGCCACCACCATCACCGAAACTTCTGCAGAATTAGCTCTTTAACGGTGCCGTTAAAGAGCACGGTTATACTTTTACAAATCTTTGACAGAGGCGATGAGCTAAAAAATAAACCAATGAATTTTTCTGGTACATAATAACATCAACGCAATTCGCAATATTTTTGAAGACTATCGTTCTTTTTAATAAGTTCGGGCAAAATTGCAGAGCACGTATTATGCTTGTGCATGTCAGAGCGAGTGCACGTCGCGCCGATGTGTTCGGCTTCATTACCAGTCACGCTGCATCGCTGCATCGGAATGTACTGTGGCACGTACTTTCTGGTACGTACTAATTGTGTATTAGACACGGGAGCTGACGTGCAAGGTCCAGGATGGGGTCACTATGATTGGAACGCGCGAGAGCTGCGTCGCCTAGTGCAACATTTCTCTTTGATAGTTACGTACAGACTAGTGCATGAACCACATTATGCCTGGACTTGGCGGCGTAGCACGTCGTCTAGTCGGTTGGATTGTTTCTATATGCCGAGAGCGCTGGCTTCTTACGTATCGCACTCTGATGTAGTAATATTACCATCATCCCCGGTTTATATATCAGACAACCAACTAGTGACGCTCGAGGCTCACCTTCCGTTTTTATCATCAGTGAAATCTTGGCGTCTTCACATCCGCATTTTGCACGACGCGCGTTCACGCTCCAGTTTATCTAGAATCTTGCGTGCCTCTCTTTTGGGATGCGGTCCGGAGGTGTGAGACGTGCTCAAGACACAGTGGCGTTTACAATGCTCAATAGCAGGGCAGGCTCTTAGACGCCGTACGTCCGAAGAACTGGCGGACACTGCCACAAAGCTGTGTATTGCTCTTCGGGTTGAACGGCTAACTCCCTTGATGCGCGCATGGCAGCGAGAGTTAAGGGATCGTTTTCAACGCCCTATAGCAGCTTCGTCATTGACGGCGGCTGCTTGGCGTTGCATACGTAATCCATGTGCTCACCCTGAGGTACTACGCTTTTCCAAAAGCTCACTTGTCAGCGCATCGAGTCGATTAGGAACTCCGGCTGCCTGATCCTTACACACTGCGTTGCCGCCGACACGTGATCAATCAGTTTTCCTAGATCGCATTGCCAACATGGCTCGTACGACAATGTCATCACATCGCGGGTACCACCGAGGCAGCCACAATGTTAAGGAGGCTGCCTCAAATTTCATATGAAGTAGCTGAACAACTTTGCACAAGTTCGTCAGCTGACGAAGTGAAAGGGCACTGTCTTCCATGAAGCGTGGCTCGGCCCCCGGGCTGGACGGGTCGCCTGTTGAGTTTTATTTAACGTTTGGGACGACATTGGTGCTCTTTTCACCTCTGTTATTTGCCGCTCTTTTGAGAACCTTGATTTCCCTGATCGATTTCGCCATGGTCGAATTGTTTTAATACCTAAACAGGACCCATCGTCATTTCGCCCAGAGGAGTGGAGACCAATACCACTCCTCAACGTTGATTACAAAACTTTCGCGACAGTTATCACTCGGCGTTTGAGAAGCCTGATGCCCTCCTTAATAGGTCATCAACAGGCGTGCTCTATTCCTGGAAGAGAAATCCGCAGCCT
Organism: Rhipicephalus annulatus; assembly: GCA_013436015.1. Taxonomy (NCBI): domain Eukaryota; kingdom Metazoa; phylum Arthropoda; class Arachnida; order Ixodida; family Ixodidae; genus Rhipicephalus; species Rhipicephalus annulatus. The sequence continues at coordinate 7,402 of WOVY01010077.1, read as the reverse complement.
CTCCTTTGTTACGTGTGGTTTAGTTGCGTACACGTTAACAAGATCAGCTCGGGGACTCTTGGTTTCACTTGACCAGGAAAAGGCATTCAATCGCCTCGAACATATATCTTTATATTTCGCGTAATGGCAGCATTTGGATTCTCGCAAAACTTCGTTGAGCTTCTCAGAAACGCATACCAAAATATACGCAGCACGTTGTTTCTTGATGGTTCAGAGAGTGCGCCATGTCCTTTTACCCGGGGTGTTCGCCAGGGGTGTCCTTTATCCCCTGCACTTTTTGTACTCAGCCTCGAACCATTCCTTCATTCGCTAATAGCTGATCCTTAAGTTAGAGGCCCTCCTCTTCCCGGTAGTGGTACCGTGACGGTGACAGCATTTGCTGATGACATCACGTTGTATTTGAAGATTGAGGACAGTTCCGTAGCCTACGACGTTTTGCTACGTATGGCACGATTCCAGTTGCTGCGTTAAATTTTTCAAAATGTCGATATTTATTCATTGGTTCCCCAGACGCCTGCCTAAGTCCCTTTTTTGGTCTTTAAAAAGTGACTCCATTCTGATTCTGGGGCTTGACTATACTTGCTACGGCATATCAGCCTCCTCGTGGAATTCAGTAGTCGAAGATGTAAAAAGACACCTCCGGGAAGCACAAGAGCATGATTTACCGATGCTCGAAAGAAGGAATTTAGCACAGACGGTGTTTTGCGGCCATGCATGGTAGATATCTCATGTCTTACAGCCCCCACTACGAATCACTAGGTCGTTGCAATCCCTCATTGGCTATTTTTTTTCTGGTCAGATGGAACAAAGCTGGTTTGCAGAGCAGCTCTTGGGCAACAGAGAAACTGCGGTGGATTCGCAGTCCCATCCATCTCTGTTTAATGCCGGCTGCTTGCCCTACGATTCTTACTTCAGTCGTTGCATGGTGATCAGTGCCCCGCGCGTGATCTTGCCTGCTATTTCTTAGGCACCAAGTTGCGCTATTTACTACCAGATGCACGACTTCATTCTGCACCGCAAACACTTAACGTGCCTGCATTTTACTCAACGACAGCAGCCTTTTATCGATACGCGCAGCAGGTTTGTGCCGATGTGAACATTCTCGAAAGCCGCATTGTAGATACAACGGCGGCTGTTCTGCTTCCTCTGGTTCCTCCAGCCCGTCTAGCACGATCAAGACATGTCTCGTGGAGCACGATAAAGGCATCGTTGTTGCCTGGTCACCTCCGTGACTTTATGTGGCGTCTTGGATGGAGAGTACCCCCAACACGGGACAGACTGGAGCAGTGGGGCATGGTCCAATCTTCCACTTGTCCTAACTTCCCGTTACAGGAGTCTAACCAGCATATGCTGCAGCAATATGTCATTGGAAGGTGTTTTGGAAGTCAGTTAACACTAGCTTTCGTGGCCTAGGTGTTAATAACTTTGTAACATCTGGTCGCTGCTCGCGTAGTCGCTTTGCACGCCTTCCAATAGCTGCGGGAGCTTTTTGTTTGTGGCGCAATAGATGCGAAGCTTTTGCGGCAGATCATCGTCGTCGTGCTCTCTTCCCGATTGTGGAACGCCTCTATTCTGTACTTTTAGCTTTTCTGTCGGAGAGAGAGAGAGAGAAACAACTTTTATTGAAACGGCAAGTGTTAGAGGAGTTGACTCCCCTCCCTTAGATGGCAGCTAGGAGTCCTTGGGCCCCAGCGGCATCTTCGGCTTGCCTGATGACCTGTAGTTGGTCCTCGATGCTTGAGCTCAGCAGCGCGGTCTCCCACTGCTCCGTATTCATGTATGTGTTTGGCCCCTTCACGATGTTGGGGCAAGCCCAGATAATGTGTTTGAGGTCCGCCCGCTGATTGCAGTGTTTACATCTGTCTGAGTAGAGGTCCGGGTAACAATGATTATAAGCGATTGGGTTTTGGGAACGTGTTTTGTTTGTAATAGGCGCCACGCTGTCGCCTGCTGCTTATTTAATGAGGAGTGTGGTGGCGGGTAATGCTGCCTCCCTAATCTGTAGTGCTTGGTAATTTCGTTGTAACTCAACATGCGGTCTCTCTCCGCACGCGGGCTCCGCGTCATTCCTGCCCCTGCTCGGCTCGCTAACTCTCGAGCTAGGGTGTGTGCGGTTTCATTGCCCGGGAGGGAGGAGTGGGCGGGCGTCCATATAACATAAACGTCGCGCTCTCCGCGAAAGTTATTTAAGATTCTTAACGCCTCTTTCGAGACCCTTCCGTTAGCGAAGTTATGAATCGCGGTTTAGAATCACTGATTACGACGCTGGCCCTTGTGGACGCAAGCGTCAGCGCTATGGCCGTTTCTTCAGCGATTTCCGAATTTCCTGTTTTAATGGTGCCGCTAGCAAGCAGGTGGCCCCGCTTGATTTGAAGCGACTATTGCCATGTGTCGACCGTCTGTATATTCGGCTGCATCTACATATACCACGTCCGCGTCATGTTGAAACTTCTTGTGCAGTGCTCTCGCTCTTGCATTCCTCCGCTCCCGGTGATGTTCGGGGTGCATGTTTCTGGGTAACGGAGGTATTATGATGCGCTCTCTGGTTTCTTTTGGGATATCGTATTTATTGCCGCTTTGGCCAGCGTACGTTATTGCAAGTTTGTGCAGGATGTGTCTTCCCGTGTTGCTTTGCGCGAGTCGTTCATATTGCGCTATCATATGAGCCTCAATAAGTTCGTCTAGCGTGTTATGCATTCCTAACGCTTTCGAACTTTTCGTTAGACGTAGTGATCGGTAATCCGAGGGCTTGCTTATATGCTTTTTCAATTATGCATTCTATCTTTTGTTTTTTCCGCCACTTGCAACTTGAGGTATGGGGTCACATACACTATGCGGCTGACGACGAAGGCTTGGATGAGCTGCACTAAGTTGTGTTCTTTCACGCCGTAGTTTTTGTTGGCGATTCTTCGAATCATTCGAATGGTTTGTTGGGTGTTGTTATCCAGGAGCTTTATTGCTTCCCCGTTATGTCCGTTCTCGGATATTCGGAGTCCCAGAACTCTTATGTGTTGTACCTGAGGTATTGGGGTAACCTCCTGCTAAGATTGTGATGTTGTGTCGTTCGTGAATGCTCTTGCGACCTCTGCTTGTAGGTCTGTAGAGTAATAACTCCGATTTTTGAGGAGAGCATTTTAGCCATTGTTCTCCACGTATCGCTCTACCGTATTTACTGCTTGTTGTAAAATCTCTTCTATGTGACCGTCGCTCCCGCCCGTCACCCATAGGGTGATGTCATCCGCATAGATACTGTGCTGAAGCCCTTCGACGCGTTCCAGCTCTGAGGGTAAACCAAGCATCGCTACGTTCAATAGGAAAGGGGAAAGCACCGAACCTTGTGGTGTTCCCTTGTAGCCTAGAACGAATTCTTCGGATTCCGCTTCCCCGGCCATGATTGTAGCTTTACGGTTGGTGAGAAAATCTTTTATGTAATCGTACACTCTCCGACCTACGTGTAGGCTTTGCAAGTTGCGCAATATGGCCTCGTGGGTGACGTTATCAAATGCCTTCTGCAGGTCAAGGCCCAGAATGGCTTTTGTATCCAGGGTGTGCGTTTCGGCGTCTATGATTTGATTCTTTAGCTGCAACATGACGTCTTGCGTCGAGAGTCTTGGTCGAAAGCCGATCATGGTGTGTGGGTATAGCTCGTTGTCGTCATGTATCTGACGAGACGCGTTAAAATTACTTTTTCCATGAGCTTTCCAATGCAGGACGTCAATGAATGGGCCTGAGATTTCCGAAAGAGCGGCTTTTTGCCCGGCTTGGGTATTAATATAATTTTGGCGGTTTTCCATTGCTGGGGTATGGCGCCCTTCTCCCAGAATTCGTTTATGTACTTTGTGAGAGCAGTGACGGATTCGTCATCTAAGTTGCGAAGTGTTTTATTTGTTATACCGTCGGGACCCGAGGCGGACTTGGGATTGAGTCGTCCCGAGTTCGTATCGAATCTCTGCCTCTGTTATGGAGGCGTCGAGGTCGACGTTATCCTTCCCATCGTACTCTGGGAGTCGTGCCTTTGTGGCATCTCCTACGTATGTCTGGCGTAGCTCGCGTAAGAGCTCTGCTTCTGTACCTGCGTAGCTGTGTAGTATCCGTTGCAGGTTTTGTCTTTGTGTTGTTTTCGTGCCTTCTGGATCAAGGAGGCCTCGGAGAATGTTCCAAGTTTTGGACATTCCGAACTGCCTGTTCATTAAAGTGCACATGCCTGCCCACTGCTGCTGGGACAGCCTATTTGCGTAGTCTTCTATGTCTCTGTCGAGCGCGACGATTCTCTTTCTTAGACCGCCGGGTTGTGCTTTTGACCTTTCCAGCGCTCTTGCAGGCTGGAAAGGTCACACATGTGTAAGAGCCTCCCACATGTGTAAGAGCTTGCTGTCCGTTTCTTCCATTCCTGCCTCTTCGGGAACATGTTTGGTGGCTTTCTGCACGCTACGCTGGAGTGTGTCTGTCCACTTCTGTATATCTTCGATGGTCTCTGTAGCATCGTCCTCTCTTATCTTACGAAAGGTGTCCCCCTCGGTTAACATTATTTTTCTACCTTTCTTTTTACGCGGACCTGCTTGTAGAATTGTGCATACAATGTAGTGATCGCTGCCTAGATTTACGTTTAGTGTTGGTCCAATGAGAGTTGGATAGATTCTTTATGAATGTAAGGTCCGGCGTGGTGTCTCTACTGACGCTGTTCCCCATTCTGGTAGGGTCTTGTGGGTTAGTTATTAGCGTGAGCTCCTTGTGCTGCGCGTCGTTCCACAGGTTGCGGCCTTTAACGTTTTCGATGGTGTAACCCCAGGCGGCGTGTGGTGCGTTAAAGTCCGCCCACGACGATCAGTGCTTGTCTGCCCGCTACGTTTAGCACTTTGCGGAAAAGCGAGCCAAAACTTTACCTTTTGTCGTGGTGGAACTGTACACGTTCAGCACAAACAAGCTTCCCTCCTTTTTTCGAGACGGGGAGAATTTCTAGTAGGACGTGGTCTATGTTGCGTTCGCCAGTATCGTGTTCTACAGCCGTTATATTACGATGTATCAGTGTGGTTACTGCTGCTTTTTCAGCTAAATTGCTATATGATTTCTATCCTGATAATTTTGCGGTCCCCCCCAGTTTCCTGGAGGGCGATTACATCTGGTGCTTGCTTGGTTTTTACGAATTGCTGCAGGTTACCCCGCTTACGACGCAACCCACGACAATTCCACTGCCAAATCGTGTATTCATTAGGCGGCGCCATGTTGGCTCTCGAGTTTTCTATGCAGCTGTTCTCAGCCACAGGTGGTCCTGCTGTACGGCTTGCTCTTGACCGGCCTCGCTCCTGCGGTCGGGTCGGTCTTTCGAGACGTTTTCCAGCTGCCCTACCCTACCCTCGAGGGCGTCGAACCTCTGAGACATTTCAACTCGCATCTGCGTTATCTGCTGTTGTAGGTCCACGCGCATCTGCATGAATTGCTGCTGTAAACCTACGAACATTTCCTGAAACATGCCTTTTACTTCTCCGAGTTGTAGAGTCGCTTTTGCTCATCGGCGTTTTCCTTTGCCCTTCGTTTATGCGGTGGCGTTTCTCCACTCATCGACGCGGGAACGGGCGTCGCCGGAGCTCAAAGAGGTGTCGACGCCCTAATGGGTGTTGGCGTGGTATGAGTCATCTCTGAGTGTTTTGGGTTCTTAAGCTTAGCGTTTTCTACTTTAAGCATTTTTACCTCTTCCCTTAGTGTGTCGCGTTTTCTCGCGTTATTTGCTCTAACAACTGTCTGATCTGTGTTATTTCCTGTTCTAAGGCGGACCCCGCGCGTGTAGGTGTAACAGCAGTGCCAGAGACCGCGTCTGCAAAGCTCACCTGTGCCTGAGTTTCTACCGCTCCTCGGCTGGATTGCAATCTTGACGTTGCCCTGAATCTCGATCGGGTTCTCGATCGGTTTCTCGAACGGGTTCTTGGACCGGGTCCTCGACCTTGGTCTGCGACCGGGCTGCTCCCGACTGTCCCCCTCGTATGGTCCCGGGGGTGAGCCTTCTGTGCGATGGCCTTCTGATCCCTGGGTGTTCTCGCTCGTTGCTTTGCCAGCTCGTTTGTTGTAGTCGTTGATGCCGTATGGTGTTTCGGCCTCCGCTTCTTCTCTTCTTCGTCGCTCCCAGCGTCTTCGCCGGACCAAATACGGTATCTTGTACTTTGCCTTGCAGCGTCTGTCTCCCGTAAAGTGAGCTTGCCCGCATAGCTGACATCTTGCTTCACACTGGTGTTCTTGCGGCGGGTTGGCCACGCCGCATCCTCTGCATATTTTTTCGTCTGGGTTGGGGCAAACGTCCGCCCTGTGTCCCAGCCTCCCACATTCGTAGCAAATGTCAATGTGTTTTCTGTATAGCGAGCACCGGACGATGAGCGCTCCGTATTTCACGTATCTCGGCACGTGAAGTCCGTCGAAGAGCACGATTACATTGTCTGTGTTGCCCATCCTCTTCGCGTGTAATATGCTTGGGTTTCTTGCTGTCCACTAGGTTGTCTATAATATCTTCGGGAACTTTCCTCTTGGGATATCCCTCTTATGAGTCCCCTTAGATGTGTTTTCGGCGCTGCTCTGTAGGCGCTGGCTTCGTGTTCTTGCTCTCCCCACTCGGATCTTCGTGATGGCTCCGTACCGCCTGGCCTCGCTCTTCGGACGGCGTGCTGACGACCACGATATTCTGCTTGTAGTTTATGCATATACTGTCTTCTTCTGCTGCTTCGCGACCGACGCCAGCGGCGTTTCTCAGGCAGCAGTATAGGCGTGCCTGCCTGTGCTCCGAAACGCTGAGTCCTCCTCGTGGTCGCACGATCACTTTGTAGTCTTCTGCCGGTAGAGGAGGAAGTCTGCTTGCATTAGCAATTTGTCGTATGGTTCGTTCACCTTTCCACTTGCTGTCCCCAGGCGCGCCCGTCGGCGCAGCAGCGTCTCTTAGCATGGTTCTCTTCGGGCCTGAAAATCCCTCCAGATGTTTTCGTGATGTTTCTTCTGCGGACTTCACACCATCCGGTGTCGTTGGTAAAGTCCTCCGGTTGCCATATCTTCTCCTTCCACTCTTACAACCTCCATCGTGGTGCTAGACGCGCTGTCGAGGCGTTCCGGGGGTCGCCCCAGGCGTCCTCGTCGACGCGTTGGACCTAGCTCTCCCCGCCGCTGCGGCGGCAGACGCAATGTTTGATCTTCGTGGCGACTCAGAATTATCGGTGTCAGTGCCGAAAAAGCGGGGCCCACCTTGCAATAGTTGGTATCCAGGTGTTCGGTCTGAACTTCCTCCGTCGATTGGCGTAGAGACTTTAGCCAAGTTTTGCAATTTTTTACCAAAAATCATTTGAAAACTGCGGAGCCTACACAACGTGCGTCCGCACTCTGCGACTCCTAGCGTCCATCCCTTTCTGTCGGAGGAATTGTTATTCCT